>QLNU02015360.1:19684425-19697231 GCA_006491805.2 Dysdera silvatica
GATCTAGAAAACGGCCTCAAACTAGATGGATGGACGAGATAAGAAAACAAGTTGGGGTTACGTGGAAGTGAACCTATCAGGATAGACTTGTGTGGAAAGTGCAGTGGATAGATAATGGTCGAATATGATGTGTGTGTATATATATATCATCATCATCATCATCATATTCAACCATTATCTATCCACTGCTGGATGAAGGTCTCTCCAAATGCTTTCCACACAAGTCTATCCTGGGCCATTCGTTTCCACGTCACCCCAACCTGTTTTCTTATTTCATCCACCCATCTAGTTTGAGGACGTTTTCTAGGTCTTCGGTGGTCTCTTGGAATCCAGTTCAGAATTTCTGTTGTCCATCGTTGATCAGTTCTTCTTGCAATATGCCCAGCCCATCGCCATTTCAGCCCTTTTACTTTAACAATGATGTCCTCTACTCTAGTTTGCTCTCTCACCCAAGT
The DNA here is from genome assembly GCA_006491805.2 of Dysdera silvatica. Lineage (NCBI taxonomy): Eukaryota > Metazoa > Arthropoda > Arachnida > Araneae > Dysderidae > Dysdera > Dysdera silvatica. The sequence continues at coordinate 19,684,881 of QLNU02015360.1, forward strand.
GTTTCTTTTTCGATCTCTCCTAGTTATTCCAAGCATGCACCTCTCCATGCTCCTTTGCGTTGTCTGTAACTTTCGTATTGCTCCAACTGTTAGACTCCATGTCTCTGATCCATAAGAGAGGACTGGCAATACACACTGGTTGAAGACCTTTCTTTTTAGACACAAAGGCAATTTCCCCTTCAGGATAAAACTGTTTCTTCCAAATGCACTCCAGCCAAGTTTAATACGTCTGTTGAGTTCTTTCATAATGTTGCCATCCATTGAAATCAGCTGGCCAAGGTAAATATATGAATCAGCAATTTCTAGCTCAATGTTGTCAACTTGTATTTTTGTTTCCTCTACAAAATTATTGAACATGATCTTAGTTTTTTGTAGGTTCATCTTGAGTCCAACTTCTTTACTTCTAGTTGAGAGCTCCTGTACCATGTCTTGGAGTTCTGATGGGTTCGTTGAAAAAATAACAATGTCATCAGCAAACCGCAAATGATTTAAATATTCACCATTTATTTTTATTCCCTTGTTATTCCAATTTATCAGCTGAAAAATCATCTGTAAAGCTGAAGTAAAAAGTTTTGGAGAAATGGTATCTCCCTGCCTCACACCTTTACCAATTTTGATAGTTTTGGTATCTTTATGTAACCGAAATTTTGCACTTGCATTTTTATACACACGTTTCACCATGTCAATGTACACATCCTCAATGTCTGTTGATCTTAAAGAGTTGATGACTGCTGATGTTTTAATAGAGTCAAAGGCCTTCTCATAGTCAATAAATGCAACACACAATGGAAGTTCATATTCATGTGTTCTTTCAATTAATTCTCTTAATACTTGAATATGGTCCACTGTACTGAATCCACTTCGAAATCCAGCTTGTTCTCTTGGTTGAGCTGCATCTAATTTTTTCTGCAGGCGATGTGTTAGCACTTTTGTGAAGATTTTATAAATAGCAGGTAACAAGCTAATTGGTCGGTAATTTTTCAAATCCTCTTTATCACCTTTTTTATGCAAAAGAATTACTGTTGCAGAATCCCATTGGTTTGGTATGTTACCGCTGTTAAGACATTTGGTAAAGAATTTTGCAAGTATGTCTTCTACATATTCTCCAGCTTCTTTTAGGATATCTAATGTAATACCATCATCGCCAGGGGATCTTCCTTTCTTCATACTTTTTATTGCAAATGAAACTTCTTCTTTTAAGATTTTAGGAGCTGTTCCTTCGACTATTTCAGTGTCTTCGTTTAATCCACTGTTACTTTCATATAGTTTTTTGTAGAATTCTTCAACTCTTCTAAGTATTTCTTCCCTATTTCTTGTTACGGTGCCATCCTCTCCTTTTAATGCAATGATGTGTTTCTTCCCAACAGATAAACTTCCTTTAACAACCCTAAGGCTCTTGTTATTTTCAATGGCCTTCCTTACTAACTCACAGTTGAATTTTCTTATGTCTTCTTTCATGCTTTTGCGCAGAGTTTTACAAAGTTCTATGTACTCAATCCTGGAACTGGTATTTCGATTGTCCACCTTCATATCTCTTCGCCTTTTCATGAGCTGTTTCGTCTTCTCAGATAATTTGCTATTGTGCTTTTTACAGGTTACACCACCAATTTCCCCAGCAGTTTCAACTATTGTCTTAACAATGTTTTCATTTGCTTCTGAGATATCACTTTCATCAATAAGTCCTTCCAGTGCAGAAAAGCGATTTTTTAATTCCAACTTGAATGCCTCGGTATTTTCTTTTAATTTCTTTAAATCCACCCTCTTACTTACTTGTTTCCTAATGAGCTTCTGTCGTTCTAATTTAGTATTTAAGTGCATTTTACATCTCACCATTCGATGATCACTTCCAGTATTAAATCTGTTCAGTACGCTGCAATCTTCAATAATTGATTTCTTGTTTGCCAGGATATAGTCAATTTCACTAGTTCCCCCATTTGGGTGTTTCCATGTCCATTCCCTCTCCCATTTGCGTGAAAATACATACGCACGCACACATCGCACACACACATAGTGCTTTATAAATTCGTGCAAACTTCAAAAATTCATAATAAAAGAAGTAATGCTCGGAAAAAATTTCGGTTTGGCCGAATATGATCAGAGGGACATTGGATTTTTTTCCATGTATAAAAAAAAATTTCAAAAGTAACTGAAAGAGGGCGCTCACACGTCATACTGAGATGTTTTATGCACATCAGGCAAACATAAACAGACAATGAAACAGATCACAATAACATGACACTGTGCATTTACTATTTTAAAGTAAAAGATGTTCAACATGACCACCACCACAAGGTATTAGGCAAGTGAGGCGTGTCACTACGCCTATTACAGCTGAGTGTAACATATCGGCATCGATGCCACCAACCGTCCGTCGCATGGCATCTTTCAGTTCCATCAAAGTGGCTGGGGAGCCCTGGTATACATGAGATTTTAAGTATCCCCAGAACCAAAAATCTGCCGGGGTCAAGTCTGGTGATCGTGTGGGCCACTTAAACTTACAACCTTGACTTATCACTCGGCCTTCCGTCAAAGTTTCCAAGAGGACTGTCTTGACTGCACGTGCAAAGTGGGGCCGGGCACCATCCTGCATGAAGGTGATGACAGGTAATGCATGTCTTTTCTGCAATACAGGCACAACCTGGTCACTCAAAGGCGTAACATACGGTTTTGCAGTGACTGTACAGGTTTTCCAACCGGATATAGGACAACGCTCTTCAAAAAAGAAAGGGCTCAAAATGAAAGATGTGGTGAAACCACACCAGTCACATGAGGAGAATGCAGTGGCTTAGTGAGGTACTCATTAGGGTTTGACGTCGCCCAAATATAACTGTTTTGCGTATTGACATCACCATGCAGTTTAAAGTGGGCTTCATCCGTCCACATGACATTCAACAACCATTGTGGGTCACGTTCCATTTATGCAAGCGCCCATGTAGCAAATTTTTGTCTTTCATCTGTTTCTGCCGGTAATAATTGGTGAAGTGCCTGTATTTTGTACGGATACAGATTCCGGAATCCTCGTTATTCTCCCAGCTTCATGAGCACTGCTACTCCCCGTTGATGTCTTGGCTCCCAATTCTTCCATGACACTTTGTACAACATGGATGCGGTCCACGCTCAAGGATGGTCTGCCACTTTGTGGATGATCCTTCAAACTCCCCATTTCCTCAAAACGTCGTACTAAATTCAGTATCCCATTCAATGAAATAGGGCTTTTTTGCGCCTTCAGTCTGTTCTCCGTGCGAAACTTTCGCAATAAATAGTTGTGGATTCACCATTCTTGTAGAAAAGTTTAACGACCAACGCTCAATCTGGTAACGATAGCATGCTGCTGACATCGAATGATGAATTCATTTCCAGCCAGGTGTTTTATTGCTAGCCTGATTTGCATAAAACGTCTCAGTATGAAGTATGAGTGCCCTCTTTCAGTTACTTTTGAAATCATTTTTTTTTTTATGCATGGAAAAAAATCGAATGTCCCTCTGATCATATTCACACAAACCGAAATTTTTTCCCCAGCATTACTTCTTTTATTATGAATTTTTCAAGTTTGCACGAATTTATGACGCACCCTGTATATACGCGCACACACACATACATATATATATACATACATACATACATACATACACGTACACACACGTACACACACATGCACAGTAAAGGAACCAACTCCTTTGATTTGTCTAACTTCCTACTAGGTAGTAACCAACTACTGGCAGAGCTCTCAGGACGATTTTGCCTGGAAGTTTTCTCTCAACCATTCGAAGTCTTCAATAGAGTAAGAATCCCATTGAGAAGATATCAAATCGAAAGCCTTTTGCATAAATAATTCTGTAATACGAAGTGTGAATTCATTCCGCTTCAGCTACCTTCATTCGTAATAAAATAACCAATTGGTGTCCTTAACTACTTTGAATTAGCATACGAATACATCTGTACCTGCTTCTTTTCAACAAATGTACTCATACGATAGCAACACATCTTAAGACATTCAGCTGCTTCACGGCTGCCTCATCCAAAACACTTCAATACGCACGATTACCGTAACAGTTACTTTGCTGATTACTGTTTCCCCATGGCTGGCATAACTAACAGCACGTAACAAGAAGATAAAAGGCAACGATCCATGAATCGTTCACACAACAGCCACGGTATTCCGCTTTGCCTGGAAGCATCATATACACAATCCTGAGTAATTTTATTTTTAAAATTCTCCGTTTCAATTTAAAGACTTTCCTCTCACGAGAAAGTTTCATATTTATAAAAAAGGCTCTTCTAAGCAAAGTTTCTAACGTCAGGATAAAAGTTGGATGAGAGAAAACTTTCTCTCCATTTCGAAACATTACATAGCAATAAACCTCATTAACACACCTTAACTCATGTTACTAGTTCGAGAATATAAGGTGGATTGAAATTGTGTAGTATCACATCAAAGAATTTAAATATTTCATAAACTATAATAGGACAATTTTCTGGAAGTGTTAGTTTATTACATTTTTAGCATTTTAATGGAACAACGGGATTTTTCTCTTTTTAGTGAATTAGAAAATTCTGTTTTTTTTAGAAAACGTTCAAAACTACAGTTGAAAATACTTCATGTTTAATCCTGCAAAATAATTTTATTTGCCTTTATTTTTTCTTTATTTTCAATAACGTGTTCCATGCATAGAGATCCAATAAATGACTCATAAATTACGTTAAAAATTGGAAACCCTTTATATTTACACAACTTAAAATTTTTAACTCCTACATAAGAGACAATTTAGTGATATTTAGCAGAGCAGTTAAAAAATTCGTAAATACAAGTAATTTTTACATTAAATCTTTTACGTAAAGATTACGATGAAGAGTTCTCGACTAATCAAAGTTTTTAAACTATTATATTCATTAATTTTGATAGAAGTTGATTGCAACGGAGTTGAAATGGTATGAGACTGATCTCTGTATTTCCATATTCTAATTACAATGTTGTGGTGCGTGCGCGAAAAGATTACGTTTTCCCACCTAAATGCATCCAACTGCTTGACTTGCTTTGGCAATTGAATTTTGCTCCAATCGGCTATAGTTTCATCGTTAAGATCAGTGGTGTAATCCTAAAACAAAAAGTGACCTAGCGCTCTTCTAAATCAGGGGTGGATTCTCGGGGGATCAGGGAACCCTCTAACCAGTCAATAGCCCATTAATCTGATAGGGGCAGAAATCATGTATGGGTTGTTGAGCTGGCATTGCAGCAAGACCCAAGAATACCCTCTGGTTTCGTTTCGTTTCTTTTTGTGGTTTTACGGCTCAAAGACTACAGTGGTCATGCTGCGCCGGGACCTACTGTTTTCCGAGGAATCCGAACCTCTTAAGGCCTGGGGAACCAAACCCCGGACTACAGTGAGCAGTGCGATCTTTATGAGATCTCTGAGTAAGCGTTCTTTTTGCACTGCTGGGAGTCGAACCCGGATTAGCCGCGCAATAGGAGAACGCGTTACCACACTGCGCCACCGCAGGGCCAATGCCCTCTGGATCCGACACTGTCTACAGCAGTGCTTCTGGTCCGTGAAAAGTCCGTGGTCGAGACGGGCAATTATTTAAAAAAAATAATTAAAAAAAAGTACTTATAAAATTATTTATTAAATATTAAAATTAATTATAAAAATGAAATTGATTGTACATTTGTAGTATTTTACAATCTGACGGAACTTCAGAAAACGGTTCGTATTAAAAGTAATTCGTCTTAACGAGATTGACTGCATTATTATTTAATTTGTTTTTTTTTTCTCTTTATTATTATTTTTGTTTTTTCTAAAGAACGATTTTACAAACACCCCAAAAGATCCGGCTCCCAGTCAGATATTCAGGTCTTACAGTCAACTCGTGAGAATTTTTCAAAGTGGTCCGCGGGTACAATTGAAGTGGAAAAGTGGTCCGCGGCTTAAATTGAGTTGGGAACCACTGGTCTGCAGCATATAGTGTTGGGGCATATAAGTGTAAAATAATAATATTAAAGTTATACAAAAGTTATACAAACAAAATAATAATATTAAAGTTATAAAAACAAGTACCAACCGAACTAAACCAGGAATGACCTCTGAAGTGAGCTAATAAAATAAAGAAAAAATTGAAAAAGATAGCCAAAAGTCCGCCTTTTCGCCCTTGTCGCCTTCATTGTGTTAAATAACGTATTTTGACTATTTTCGGAACACAGTTTGTGACACGTGTTCCAAGCTGTAATTTCATTTTAATTCCCACGATTCTTAGTTGATTTATTCAAAATTTTAGGGTCATTGCTCTAAAGCAATTTTCTTAATAAAATTGTAGAGCCGCATATTTTTTATTTACAACTTGAACAGGATTTCGTTTGTAAAGTGTATAATTTCCCAAAATTTTGCCCTTGCGCCGCTAGACCTCGACTACACCCCTGGTCAAGATTATGCATATTCACTGAGTTACCTTAAGTAACATACACAACACTTCGTAAATCCTAATTTTAAAGGTTTTCGACTCCTTTAACTTTGGTCCTAAGCGTAATAAGCTACGTTTATACAAGGACAAACTGAAGATTTACTTGTTTTTAAAAAACCCATTGATGTTTAACCACTTTCTCTGTTAAATAATTTTTTGCTGTACTCTAGATATTAATTCTAGTTTTATAGATTTTCATATTCGTTCGATTTTATGTAAAATTATCGTTGTCATTTAAAAAGGATCGGTGTTTCACTTTTTCCATGCAATTATTGTGCTGGTTGCAAAGCTTGTGTGTATAAAATAATTTACATTGCACGTGTATCGAGTAATTTTTTTAAAAGTTTATCTATAAGGCACCATGGTTATGTATGTGTCTCTTATGACATTATTTTCACCTCATGCAAGTTGTCTATTAAGTAAAAGAGAATTCGCTAATTTCCCCATAACAGTTGGCTATTGTCTAATATAACACTAACTTAATTGCTCGCAATAGAAACCTTTGTCAGACCAATGGAGTACTTAACTTCATTCAGAAACCATTATCCTTTATACGAAATGTATATTCATGCTTTACATTGTGTAACAAACTACGTGCTGATACCTTATTTTACATCGAAGAGCTACTAGTCGTCCGCTGTGCCAGTAATATTTATTATAATAGGATATGATACTTACCTATCGATACCATCTACGGGTTGGCCAGCTCCCATGTATCCACAGTAACATCCGTATCCTCTGTAACTTAAGGGGTTGCATCCAGATGTACACTTCAACATCCGAGCCATTTGCATAACATTTCGTTTCGTTCTGGATTTCCGCAGTTGGGCAGTGAGTGCAGATTTTCGATCCAAGTTGCGTTGCAAGCTCACAGACTCGGCTTTTACAAACATTGCTGTTCGATTTTCCAAGGTTTCCTTTGGAGTTAGGGAAGGCATTTTCATCATCGTTACTTCTGAAATTATCAGAGAGGTTATTATTTACAAATGGCTCTGGACGTTCATTTTATTCTTAATCGCAAAGTTTCCAAGAGAAACAAAGATTAATTTCAAAGGTTCAAAGCAATGGCGGATCCAGAATGTTATTACGGGGGGGGGCGGTTTCGGGGCCCTCACCAGGAAAATTTTTAGTTTTGGACTATTAAATAGTTTAGGTAAATGTTATATTACCAACCTTCCTTTTCAGGGGTTGCCCCCAAAAATCCAAGTTCTGCCTACAACGTTGAAATAAAAAAAATTCCCAAACAAAAATTTTAGATTTTTTTTTCAGAAATAAGAAAAATTCGTGGCGACAGGTTAAGCGGACCACTTTTCTATATCGAAAAGTGCACAAAACAAATAACTGGAAAAAACTCTAAGGGGAGGTTGTTAAGTGTAAGCGTTGGGATTTATTTTTCTAAGATACGCTGGCCCGCGAGCGAGATCCGTGAAAATTCTTTAAGTGGCCCACTACACAAAAAGGTTGGACAACCCTGCTTTATACTCACCAAAATATTTAATTTACGACAATGAATTAAAGCTGGGCTTTTCTTTAATTAAACTATATGGTTTAGGGTAGATTATAGTCAAGTATGACAGAAGGATAAGCTAGTAAAGGAGACATATACAATAACCAAAAACGATAATTTACAATGTAATTAATAGAACAAGTTTAAATTTAAACTACAAAAACATCGTAATTATTTTACTTTTTTTATAACAAGCAACTTTTTAAAAAACTTGAAGTTTATAGTGCAAAGTCGAGCCATCTTGGTTTCTTTGAAAATTTGTCAATCACTTTATTTACATCAATATGAATGTCTCTGTGGGTGTGTATTAAAAGTCTCTTCTGTCATCCGCGTTCGAAGCCAAGTTTGACGGCGCTTCAACGATAAAAAACTACGTTCTGCTGAAGTAACCCTTACTGAAAACGTAGTTTGAAAGACGAGTAGCTTGAAGATTCGTGGAAAAACGTTTGAATAGCATTTTTCCAAGACTTGGAGACTTCGTTGTAAGACTCGTTCATTACAGTCGTAACAAACAACATGTAAAATATTCGTCATCGTCTTTGTTTTGTTTTTTTCCTATTTAACCCTGAGGGAGGGGGGGGCGATCGCCCCCTCCGCCCCTCGCTGGATCCGCCAGTGGTTCCGAAAAGTAGTATTTGAAGGAAATATCTCGTCTAGCAGTTTCAGAACGTATGTATAATAATACAAAGAAATAAATTTGTGAACAATTTCTATTTAGTGATTGTATCATGATTACAAGTTACAGTATCGCTATTGGTAAGTTCTTTGCAAAAAAAATGCTTGCGATCTCGGTGGGATATAACCAATTTTGCAAAGTGCCAGTCGAAGAATTATGAAACCAAGAACTATGTCATCGAAAATTTGCAAAGGTTACTGACGAAGAATTTATCGTAAATCTTTGAGACCCTATCTTTTCACGTTAATCACTTAAACAAAATAATGTAAATACGAAGCAACGTACATAGGGAAGGAAATGCCCTCTTCCCTGCAACACTTTCACCTTAAATGCCACCCATGGAAGAGTACAATTCCTTTACAAGGGAACGTCGTATGGCACCTCTTTACTTCCCTTTATAGAAAAACCCGGGTACGACTTTGCTATTAACTACGAGGATTATATATTGTCTCATATTATTTGAAATCAAATATCGGGATAATATTCACAATTGCATTTATTCAACTGTTCAAACTTGTACTGTATATCCAATAGGCTTCTTATGCGTATAGACTACCATTTTATGCATCCTAAATTTATTCATACGGAGCATATGTTCGTGGTCCAGCCTATTGCAGTATTTCCCATAATTGTTGAAAATTAAAACTGATCAGGCGTTCCTAATAAGACAGTACAGTTAAAAAAGAACGATAAAAAAAAAGTTTTATCCTGTTTGCTTCCCGCGTACTTTCAAACGTTATTTGTTACTCACCACCTGTCGTTCTTTCAGTATGAACTTCCCAGAGGTCGTGAGATGGCAGTTAAAAGTAGGTTATTCGGGACATTTCGATTACAGTTGCACAAAGTAGTGTAACAGAGATGCTACCAAGCGAGCAGTTTTATTGGGTTTTCGCTGGGATAGAAAGTTAATCCCGTTCGGTATCATTAGCTCAGTATGGTTTCGTAGAAATACTGATGTAAGAGCGGATATTTCTTGGGAATGACTCGAGTTTGAACTGAAGCAAGTAATACACCGCAGAGAGAGAGAATTATTCTTGCTACGGTACCTCTGCAGTGGAAATACGACTTAAACTTTCCGCATCGAGAACTACTGGAAGCTTGAAGTGAACAATACAAAAATGGTACACGCATGCTTTCTAGCGAATTTGGGTTTCTAATTAACCTACATCCATTGACGAAATTAGGAGGGGATGGAAGGGCTAGTCCCTTCTAAAAAAATAAATAAAATTACAAACGAATGGGGCAAGGGCTATACCCCCCGAAGCTTCTAGGCTAGCTACATTTAATGCCGCAATCGAGAGCAAATGTGAGGAAAATTTATACAATTTATAGAAAAATTATGACTGTTAAAGAATGATCCGCACTGAAAATTGGATATTTTGGAAATAAATTTCCTTCCTTTTACATGCACCAATAAAAAAAAAGTTATAATTATGTTAATATATTCTCTTAGGACTATGATACGACCTCTTAATACGTGAGCAGGCGCGCGGGATGTTTCACATCCCACAACTTACAATTTGTTAAAAGAACAGTCCACCCTTGCTTCTGAAACTGGCCAAACTCTTTCCTGTTGCCTTCAAAGTCACAATCTTTTGGGGTAGGGTGACAAAGAGAAAATTCCACTTATTGTTCCCTGTAAAATTGGACGTTTTTAATGAAATAATGCTATATAATCAGATGGGGTGCAAAGCATTCCGCGCGCCTGCTCGCATGTTAACCCTTTGCACTCCGAGTCATTTTGACTGTGGGCTACCAGCTACTCCGGGAGTATATACAACGTTGCGAGCGCGTTTCTGAGAAAGGTCATTAAAAAGAGCTCGTATACATTTTAACCCTTTGCACTCCGTTGTCGCCGCAGCGGCGACAACGGAGTGCAAAGGGTTAATTGTTGTCGACGTATGCGTCGTAGAAACATCTTTCCAGATTATTCAACGAAATAAAATAGCAAAACAGGCAGATTTGTACGTTCGTGCGAACGGAGCTCCCTTACATTGGTCCTGTATGCGCTCTTCTGATGGCTTCTGGCAACGCCCGGTGTGTTTATTGGCGTTAAAATTGTGGACATAACTAGCAAGAAGTAATCTGCTCTACGGCTCTCTATACAATAGAAATTACATGGAAAAAGCACAAAAATAAAAAGGAGAGACGAAAATCCAACAAGACATTTTCAATTTTTATTCCTTGCAAAAACAGAAGGGGGAAAAAATCTTAAATAAACTACCATAGAAAATGATTTTACAAGTTCAGTTTCATTCGCGTATCTGAAGGTATCGCAGACCTTGAAGTTGAGTTTCGGCAGGATTGCGGTTGTTTTGAGTCAGAAATTGCATTTGAAACACAACTGAAATTTTCATTTTAGATTTAATATTTATTTTGTGAATTTTATCTGCATTTTTGTCCGTTTGTAGACTTTGGAATGATTTTTTAATGCGTAATCTTTCACCCTATCCTTGAATAGTGTATGTGCAAAGTTCGACGCCATGTTGCATATTAGAGTTATAAAGAGCTCTGAAAAGGTAAATTTTGCAATAATTTTTGAATAGGTAAAACAGAAAGGGTTATGTTGCGATGAGACCTACAATTTTTCCAGGAATTTGAACCTCTTATGGGCTAAGAAACCAACCCCCGGACTACAGTGGTTACCTTAGTTGGTAACTTTTTTTTTTTTTTTTTTTCACCGTTAGGAGCCGAACCCGGTATAACAGCGTCCCAAGCGAACGCGTTACCATTGCAGGACCCTGTTATAATGTCAACAGCACGCGATGCTTCCAAGTACTCACCCTCCCAAGTACTGACCGCGCCCGATGCTGCTTAACTTCGGTGATCGGACGAGAACCGGTGTTTTCAGCATGGTATGATCGTTGAAAGGAAGCTATAATTAATTGTGCGTTTTATAATGTAAAGACTTGAAACGTCCTGCTACGCCAAGCGAGGTGTATAAAAAAGTTTCATTTTTAACTATCCTATGTATATACAAACTAATTCTAAGTTCTTTCTACAAACTTTAATGGAACACAAGGCACATTAGAACAAACCTTTTTCGTTAACGAATAGTATGTGTGTGTCCACAGACGCGTCATTTCCAGTTGGACGATAAACCTTTGATTGCATCCAGCAGCACGGTAAGCAGGGTTTAAGCTAGCCCAAAACATGCTGTCGCAAAAATGCTAAAATGGGAAAAAAAGTTGCAGTAAAATGCTAAAAAATATTAGTTGCTTTCGTTGCTCGAAGAATCTTATCAATGAAATTATTTATATCAACGATGCTTAACAGTTGCTGTTAAGAATTTTGAAGAGGAAACAAAAAGGAACAAGAAAAGATCGCTGAAGTGAAACGGATATTCTGGAATCCCTGAATCCTGTTTTCAGAGAATAAACTGTGGTTAAAAACGCCTGTCGCACTTTAGCGATGGGCAATAATTTTCTTCGCATTTTTCGCAAAATGCGACTGCAGCTTAAATCCTGACTGTAAGCAATGCTTACTAAGTAAGCATGTGTCGGTGCAACATGTGAGTTTGATGCACCCAAACATATACATTGTGGACAGTAAACACCTCTCACGTGTGTAAGAGGCTTCATCTATGAAAAGCATTATGCGACTGTGGATGCTTGAAGTGCAGCTGGAAGTTACGTCTGCGGACATACAGTTTACAGCATTGGCGTACGCAGGGGGTGTTGATGGAGGTTCTAATCCCCCCATTGCAGTGAAATGT
>QLNU02015360.1:19715709-19736538 GCA_006491805.2 Dysdera silvatica
AATAACAAAGCATGATTAGATGGGAAAAAAAGTCACTCCCGAAATGAATGTATTTATCCAATACACAGCATCTGGGCTGTATTATAAAAAAAAAGGATAGCTTATTCGCTGTATATTTGTGGCATGTGGGTGTTAACAATTTCGAGCCAATTAAAATTGTATTTGGAAGTTTGGCCTTTAATTTCCCAACTTCCGCCGTCGCCAATTTTTGACTGTAAATCATGAGCGAAAATAAAAGAAATTTCTGAGCATAAAAGTTTATGATTGGCAGGTGGAGGGCATTGATGGATCTAGTATGAATCCTAGAGGTGGGGAGGGTGGCGATTTGTATGGAAGTATGCAAAATAATTTGAACCCTCTTAACTGCTTAATCATTTTATCAAAGTCGCTTCAAAAATTGCATATATTTTTATTACATATTTCAAATCTATATGCATTTGAGAGTTAAAATATGTAGCACATTTTTGTAAACAAGATTTTTTTAATATAAATTTCGTGCATAAGAACAGGCTTTCATAAAAATCAATTTTAAGAGTAATCGTTTAAATTCAAAAATTCTGAAAATAAATCTTGATTAAATTATGATTTAGGAAGTGTTCAAGTATTACGTAAGCAACAATATTTTGACCATCCCAACCTCCCCGCCCACACACAAAGATGCTTACGTAATACTTGAACCTCCCTTACTTTATAGAATACAAATATAAAGCATGTATACTAATAAAAATCACTCGCTGAACGTTTCCTACAAGCCATATTCTGAATATAAAAAACGATAACAAAGGGAGCGCTTGCAAAATCAGTTGTGCAAAATGGACCATAATGGCCCTTTACATGGGGCGGTCGGAAATGAATATCAACGGAATTTTGCATACTTTTTAGTTTTTAGAGGCGGGGTCTAATAACCAAAGTGCTTTCAAACTAAAAAATGAGCCTTCCCCAAAATCTCAAATCCGGCGCCAAACTGGTTTTGTGGTGTATATTGGCACTTTTTGTGATTGCCAAAATTGGCGACTTGGCCTGATAATTGGCGTATTTCATAGATAAAGATTTCAAGGTTCCTACGTAGGGCTGCAACTTCCAATTTTTCCCGGTGGAGCTCTATGAACACCGGGATGCCCCCTAGGTCCGTGGAAACTCTCTTGGTTCAAAATAAGAAGTTTAGTTTGAAAAATCAAATTTTCAAACCTCGCAACACCGATTAAGGAAGTTTGCCTAAGGAGTGTTCCAATTTTTGCTACGAAGGGCAGGGCAGGCAATAGGGGGAAGGGGGGATTGCACAGGGACCCGGTGCGGCCAAGGGCGCCCAGTACTAAAAGGAATAAACCCTCCGCCCAGCATGCGTTAACAAGATCCGTATACGGACGCCTTACCAACTGCGCTACTGGAACGCGCGCCCCTCCCCCCTGCAGTTTAACCCTCTGACTGCTTATCCCGCGATTTCCACGGGCAACATGAAAGTAACAAAATTTGCTCATCCCGCAATTTCCGCGTGTATGCAATTTTTCCATCTATTTAAAAGCGCATCCCGCTTCTCCACCGTTTAACTGTCGGTAATGCATTTTCTACAATATTTAGACTTCTAGTCGTAGTTTGGTCAACAAATGGAATTATTTTTACCTAAATTTTGGTATTTGTATAGAGTTCACTATCAAGGCTATATACTTTTGATACGGTGTTTTCAGAACACCATATATATATATATATATATATGGCGTAATTCAATCAATCAATCAATAATTTTATTTCCAAACTCAAATAGATTGTACAAAAGCATTTTAAAAACAGAGGATGTCACTACTAAGCAGGCTTGTATATGTAAGTTAATGAAGAGTTTGGTGGATGGTGGATGCGATGAAAAAAAGCCAACTGAGTTGGCCTGAAAGGTTCAAAGCACCCAGTAAACTAAAAGCAAGGAAAAAAAAATAGAAATAAAAAGGTAAAGAGACACACAAAAAAAACCTAAATAAAAAGAGACGAAGTCCATGAATTAAAGAATAAGCACCATGAATAGGGAGAAAGTCTCTTCTTGAAAAGCTTAAGGTTATTCAAACGAGTAATGTCACTGGGTATGCTATTCCAAATTCGAAGTGCGATAGAGTCGAAAAAAAATAGTATTGGCCCCAGGAGGAATAAATGGGCCTCCTGTACGCAATGGATATCTCTCAGAACGGTATTGCATAGAGACAGAGTCAAAGTAGTGGAGGAATTCAAAGAATTAAACGCGGCAATAGCCATTCTGAGTATTCGACCTGAAGAAAAAGAAGGAACAGGAAAAAATTGCCATAAATTAAAAAAATATTCACTTTAAAATAAAGAAATTTAAGGACTGGGAGTTGAATTCTCTCAATTCTATTAATATTTCTCAAACTAGTGTATTGCCAAACATTACACCAGTAGCAGCCTCGCAGGCGTACGCAGAAAGTTTATAAGAGGGGGTTATAGGCTCAATTGGGGGGTTACAGAGCTACAATTCATAAATTCCTATGTTAAATATACAAAATTTTAATGCAATGAGGTTACAACCCCATCAACACCACCCTTCGTACGCTAAAGAACAGCCTAGACTGAACTGAAGAGAAATAAATGGCCAATAAGGCCAATTCAGAGGTCACATTATGCCTTCGGTCCATTCCCAGATGACCCGTAGTATGGTTTTAAGACATAAAATAAACGAAAGAAGCCTTCTCTTGGACAATATTTATGAGATCTCACCCAAAGCATGGAATCGTTAAATAACTATAATAAAATCTTCCTTTTAACTGGTGATGTTGTGTCTTTCTGGCTGGCCACACGAGGACAACGTTGGTCCGGAAGAAGTCCATCCCAAGTAAAAAATGTCAGACTTCCTAAAAAGCATTTTCAACTTGCATAAAGTGAAAATATGAAGATTAAACTTAATGTGAACTGATTAACAATTTAACGAGTTCTACTCGCGTTTTTTCTCGATAAATAAGCTTATAATTTTGATTCGTGGCATTCTTCCAAACTAAAATGTTTTTCCAAATTCTTTTTTTTTTTTTTTTTAAATTCAATTTCAGCAAAAAAACAGTCGTTGCCCCGGTGAGGCTCGAACTGACAACCGCGGCATTTATCGCGTCCTAAAGCACGGTCTTACAAGTATAGCCCATTTGCGAAAAATTGGCGGGTAGTATCGTTAGAATTCAAGGGAGCTGAGGCTTGTTTCATTTCAGTAGAGGGAAGGGCGTCTTTGATAACCGGTTTTTCCCGCGCGAAAAACCAGTTAAAGTTACTGGTTATGACATAACCTCATCACAGATTATCTGGGAACAAATTTCGCATCACTTTGGCTTTAGAAATTTTATTATCAAATAAATTTCTTAAATTTGTATATCACATTGCTACAGAAGCAAATTTTCTATATTGATTTTAAACTGGCAATAGAAAGCGTTAAATACAGATTGCTTAATAACTGGTTAGGCTTAACTTGGAATTAGTACAAAAAATACTGATTGCTGTCAAAATTCTCACTATCACTTTGCTATGCTTAAATTTTTCAAGGAATATCGCTACGTGGTTTTCTTTCGATGATTGGGAGATACCTGGTATATGTAGATAGCTTTATTATACACTAATGCTATACGTAAGGTACATAATAAATGAGTTAACATGCGTGTTTAGAAATGCTATAATGTAAAAAAAGCTATAAAGCTTATCGAAATCTTTCGACTAGTACATAATTTCTACTAACACAGAACAGCTACAATATATAACTCTCGTTACACTAGAGCAGTGTTTCTCAAACTTTGGTTGTTCACGGACTACTTTAAGCATGTCTTTATTTATTGCGAACCATCGGGGGGATTTACCCCCATTACAAAAATATATTGCCTGAAATTAAGTTTGCCAACGTATGGTTAATAATATTAAGCACTATTTAGACACCGCCATACTTATCTCCCGTCCCTCCCAAGGAAAGACATAACCAAAGTGTTACCCTCGATTTATGTGATTTATTGGCAGGCTTATATACGTATATAAGGGCTCCGGTAGGAGAGATTTATTCATTCATTGAAATATAATTTGTAGTTAATCTTAGCTCGTTTTGTGGTAAATTTTTTAAGCTTTTTGGGTTTTTTACTTTAAAAAAGCACTAACTTTTGGCAGAAAATCTAAAATTTCCGACCATGTCCTTAAAATATGGGTTGGTTGCCAAACCCACCTGAAACAAAATAATTTTTAGAGTAACACTATTTGATAAAGAGAATGAGTTACGATCTTATTTTGTCAAATTTACAATGAAAATGACATCATTAATTTAATTAAATAATAATAAGCAATGTAGACAGCATGGGTGTATTTAGAGGATTCAAATCTTTCACGAAACGCCGAAAGGTAAGGTTTATAACAAGTAATATTTATGAGAAATTCCTTAAATCTCGCACGAACCTAAATTCTAGCTACGCCTGCAATTTCTAGTTCAATTCTTTTTTCTGAAATTTGGTGACGATTCCTGCGGACTACTTGATAAGTCGCTGCGGACCACACTTTGAGAAACACTGCACTAGAGGTTCTCAAATGATGCTAATCTGAGTGGGCCCGAATAGTCGTTGGGTGCAAATTTAAGCGAACATGTTCAGAATACGACTACGAGACGGATAAATGCCAGATCTTAGTAAATCTAATACAGGATTGTTCAACACACGGTCCGCCAACGGTGTTCACTCGATCAGCCGACAACTGTTTGGAATGAAAAAAAATCCAGAATTTCAAAACGTTTAGATTTAGTTTTTCGAAAATAAGGAAAAACCGCCGGAACAGCATGGGCGATTATAATAGTTTACTGCGAAAATTTTGATGTCTAATTAGATAGTCTATTATTTTCTTATATTTTTTAAAAAAAAAACTCGTGAAACAGCTGGCCCATGAAATCCACGAAAAAATTTCAAGTGGCCCGCTGTCCGAAAAGGTTGGACAATTCTGATTCAATATATTGCGTAACGTATTTTAAAAAAATTGCATATTATTCAAATAATGTTATGTGTAATTATTTAAGTAAAACTTCTCTAACAGCCCTTTCTTGATGCGATTTTCATTTAACTCAGAGTACAGTCGAAACCGCATATATACCAAAAATATCGAGCCTCAAATATTTTCCTATCATTTTAATGTTATCAAAACCTGCTTAACTGAAAATTTAAAGATGCACAAATCGCATTCATGCGAATATTTTTGAAGCCAAATGAATGTTTTATTGTAAAATTTAAACGGGATATATGCAAACAAACTTTATGAACAAGTTTTCATCCACAATAAATGTGTAGTTCGCAACCCTATTTTAAAGGATTGGCTTTTCCTATCGGAAATAGCTGTCAGCCCTTTGTCGAAGTGTTACTTACCAGCTTATTTATGCTTTGTTTTACGCCTGCCCCCACTTCTAGTAGTAATGATAATAATAAATAGATTTTATTTAATTACAAATTTTGCCGCTAGAGGGCCAATTAAGCAAGACGCATGAAATTTGGGCTCCTGCTAATCTGTCACAACACGTCTCGTAAATAATAGTAAGTTATGCGGGTGCATTATGATCTATTTTTATTTCAACGTATTCCCTTGGGGATTTACAAGCAAATTTTGGTCCTACAGAGAGATGCAATATATTTTAAATTTTGACGGTAGACGGAGCTGTAACATAAGGAAAATATGGCGCCACGTATACCTAAAACCACTCTACCATCTCCAAGTAATGTTCAGGTTCAAATTCTATCCGAAGATTTGTCAACATTCCGTAAACAATGGTCCAGCGATCTTAATATTTTAAAAGATTTGCTAAATAATAAGATCGATGAAAAGCTGCAATGTGGATCACCTGAGAGATAATTTGGCAAGGTAAGCGTTGATAAACTCAAAACGGAATTTGTTAACGAATTCTATCTACAAATTCAATTACTTGGGAAAACCTGGAGTGATAGACTGAACCAATTCGAAGTGAAAATAAATGATATTAATAATACAATACTTGACCTACAGAACGATTTTGAGCAGAGTGAAAAATATTCTAGACGTTCATGCCTTTTAATCCACGGTCTCCCAGAGCAAGAAAGCGAAAATCCAATCTTAGCAGCAATTGATTTTTTAAATAAAAAACTGAATTCCAGCCTAATTATTACTGATATTGTTATAGCTTACAGAATTGGCTTTAAAAGGGATTCATTTCCTACTGGCAGAGTTAGATCTAGGCCCCTAATCGTTAAATTCATCGGAATGACGCCAATAGATTCTATTTACGCTGATAAACGAAAGTTAAAGTGGTCTAGTATGGTGATTAGAGAAAACCTGACAAAACCGAGGAAAATTTTTTTTAATAAACTTCAAAATGCTGGACTGACTTGTTGGACCATGCACGTTAATATCTATTTTTTTAACAGGGCTAATAAAAAAAACTACACTTAAATCACTCTGCGAAATTAACCGATTTGTGACTGATTAGTTTTTTTACCACAATCATTATATTGTTAGTGAATCTTACACTCTCTGGATATTTTTGATCAAATATTATAAATATGTGTTAATCTTGTTTTTATACGTTGCTTTCTTTTTTGTGACTCTTGATATAACCTGCAATACGATATTAACCGTTCCATTTAAATGCTGGCCTCCGTGCAAAATATTGAACTTGTTTTGAGTCAGGCTGGTGTTTGTCCCAATATTAGTTTGGCTAAGTTTGATGCGGCATGGCTTTTGCTATCCTTCCATAATAACAAAACCCAGTTAACTGACTAATCGTTCTTCCTTATGCCTTACAGATTTTACTATTATTATCTACTGCATTATTATCGTGTATTATATTTTTGAGCGTACCAGACGGGAAGAGAAATTACATAAATTCAATTTATCTATTATTATTTTCCATGTTTTTCATAGCTTTATCGTAGTACACACTTTTTATTGTTTTTGGTTGGTGTTTTATTTGTATATCCATCGCAGAATGACCCTTGCTGTCCTTGTGCCATAAAATTACGACCAACCATTTTTACATACCCAAATCAATATTGCAGCATGGTCTTTGCTGTCCTTGCATAGTGATAAAACCAACTACTCATTCATCATTATGCCTCCCAGATGTTATCAACATCTAATGTTTTGTTATTGTGTATCTTAGACATTTTGGACCAATCAAAAAATTACATTATTATCTATTGTTATTATTTTCTAAACTTCTCTTGATTTTATTGTAGTACCCATTCTTTATTATTTTGTTTGGTACATTATTTATATCTCCAAATATATATTCATATCGTGTTCTATTCTTCGATCTCACCTTGTTTGGTGCAGAACCACCCTTGCTGTCCTTGCTCCATATAGATATAGCCAGCTAACCAACCACCTAACCTATTTTTTGATTTGTTGAACTTGACGTTTTGAGATATTCGTCCTCAAAATTACTTGTTCAAATTTACTAATATATGAAATATTGCTTATTTGGGATTGCGATTTAACCTAAATGTTGCGTTTCAACAAGTTATTCTCATTCCCTTTTATGACTTAACCTAATTAAGTGTTATGTTTGAATAGGTTATTCTCATTTACTTATGTTGGCATCTTGTTTCAATGCCTGATTAATTTAATCTCTCAACAGTTGGTAATTTATTTGAAAATCTCATACTTTACGCCTTTTATTACATTATATTGCTTGTATTATATTTCAATACTTTTGATAAGATAATTTATTCCTCTACTAATTTTCATTTTGAGTTTTGTGTACTTTCTTCTACTTTTTACAGATTTATTTATACCTTTTGCTATCTATTCCTTACACTATGAAACATCTGTTTCATAGTATACCCTGTATAATGTACCCATACACATACTAATTCTTTATTTATTGTTGTGTTACCTTTTGGTTCCTGATTAATTTTTATTTTATACATTTTTTATTTTACTTTTTGTCATGGTTTTTTTTTCTAATTGATATATTGTGGCTATTCTAAAATTTTTTAATTATTGTATGTTCCACATCTATAAATAGCACCAGCAACCTATGTGGTCAATATTTCCGACGTTCAAAAGTAATTTTTACTCAATCCTCCCAAAATAACTTATTCTCACTACATATAAATACCTGCAGCCTTTTGAATAAAGTTATTTCCTTAATGATTTATTGAATGAACTAAAAAATATTACTCATTTTATCTATATTACTGAAACGTGGTTTCAACCTAACTATTCTTTGCATATAGCTCAATACCAGCCTAATTACTGAATGCTGCCAGAATGGTTGCGGAGGTGGAGTGGCAATTTATGTACATCAATCAATCTCATATTCAAATTATAATCATTGGAGTGGAATATTTCTATACATTGAAATCATAGTCATAAAATCTTTTTAGAATCCTTATTTCTACAATATATAGACCACCGAATGATGACATTGCGGAATTTTTAACTTTCTTAAAGATATTTATGGATTTCGTTAACACTGAAAAATTTAAATTAATTGTACGTGGTGATCTAAATATTGACACGAGTTCAAACAAAAGTGTTAATGATAAAAATTTAGAAGATATAGTTCATACTAGCGGTTTTCATTTTACAATCAATGTCCCTCCTAGAATAACATCTCACTCCCGGACTGTGATTAACCTCTGTATAACTAATACTTATCCACACTTTTCAGGAGTACTCTAATACCATATAAGTGATCGCCTTCCTATTTTTATAACTAATAATATTCAAGATTTTCATCGTAATAAATTTGGAAACTGTTTTTGGAAAAGCGATCTTTCGGAAAGTAATCTAATCGTATTTAAATCAAAATTAACAAAAATGAATTGGACCACTTTACGTAATTCGAATGACGCTCAACGAGCTTATAATCTATTTATTCAAACTTTTACTAATATATACAACAAATGCTTCATTTTTAAAAATATTTCAAATAGTAAGCGAATCAGAAAACCATGGATCAATAATTTTCTTCTAAAAGAAATAAAAAAACAGAATAGACTTTTCTCAAGTTTCGTACAACAAAAATCATCTGATCACTTAACTACATTTCGTAAATTTCGAAATAACTTAAACAACAAACTAAAACTGGCAAAACGAAACTATCTCGAAAAATTCTTTAAAGGCTCCGATAAAAAAAAATTGGTTAGGATTAAATGAACTCCTTAGTAGAACTAAAGCATCTAAAAACCAATCCCAATTAAGTAGCCTTCTTATTGGGAATCAAACCATTACCAACCGAAATAAAATACTTACAGCCTTCGATAACTACTTCATCGATTTTCCGTTTGGATTGGCACAGGCCCATAATACAATATCCCATTTGAATAGTGGATGCTACAACTATGACATTAAAGATTCATCATTTCTTTCACCAGTTACACCCGCTGAAATTGCTAAACTAATAAAGGAAATTAACCCTAATAAGGGCCCTGGACATGATCAGATTCACCCGGCTGCTATTAAATATGTTTCAGATATTATACTGCAGCCTCTCACCCACATTTATAATCTATTTCCACAAGTGTTATTCTACAAGATCTTAAAATTTCAGCAGTTACACCTGTATTTAAAAAAGAAAATAGATATGAGATTGCCAATTACAGACCAATATCAATATTGACAGTTTTTGCCAAGATTTTTGAAAAGATACTCTATAATAGATTATATAGCTTTTTCTCATTAAACAAAATCATTCATCTAAATCAATTTGGATTTATGGAGGGTAGATCAGTGGAACAGGCTTTAATTGCAGTTACAGATTTTATTTACTCTTCTCTGGATTCTAAACAAGCAGCAGTTGGTGTGTTTTTTGATCTGTCGAAGGCCTTTGATACAATTAACCATGAACGTTTACTATATAAGCTTAGTCTAGCTGGTATCCGTGGCCCTTGTAATACCCTTTTCAAAAACTACTTAACTAACAGACAACAATATGTTCATATGAATGGATACACTCCGCGATTCATTATGTGGTGTGCCCCAAGGATCTATTCTTGGACCATTATTATTTAACCTTTATGTCAATGATATTTTTCATCTACCAACATCCTTCGAACCAATTTGCTTCGCTGATGACACAAGTATCTTCTCTAAACATACTGATATTAACAACCTAATCACAATAGTTAATGAAGATATTAAACACATTATTAACTTCTTTAACATTAACTACTTAACCCTTAACAGAACAAAGACTAAGAGCTTTTTATTCACAAATAAATGAAATATTAATCTAAATAATTTTCATCTTAATATTAATAATGAATCAATTTCATTCTCAACAGAAATTAATTTTCTTGTTATAACATTTTAATCTAATTTAAAACGGGACACCCATATTCACACCATATGTACGAAAATTAGTAGAAATTTGGGAATAATAAGAAATATTGCATATTATTTACCCACTCCAATTCTTATAAATCTTTACTTTTCTTTGATTTTCTCTAACATATATTATTGCTCACTGATTTGGGGCTGTACCACAAAATACAATCTCTCACGGATTACTGCTCTTCAGAAGCATTTTATTTCACTTTTGTCTTACAATAGTCATGTGTCTCACTCCTTTTATTCATCTTCCAATAATACTCAAATATTACTAATTGAAAAATTACTAATTTACAAGATCTATATTTTTATGTTTAATGCCATATGAATCGTTTTATATCTTAATCTTATGTCCTTAATCCCACCTGGACATAATCACTTCACAAGAAATCTAAATAATCTAATACCAGAATTCTCCAAAACAAATCTTGGATTGGTACGCATGGGTTGTGTGGGCCCTAGGGTGTGGAACCCTCTTCCTGACAGAATTAAAATTTTGAGTTCACTCCCACTTTTTAAAAAATATCTACATAAATATCTTTTGTAAAACAAATTTTTTGCATAACTTTATTGATTTCTGCTTGTTATAATTATTTTAATTTATTTAGTTATTTTGCCTCGGGCAGCTGGGACTCTGTCAGACCTTATAGTCTCTACCCATAGCTGCCCGAGCAGATCGATTATTTGTATGCTTTTTAGTACTGTAATCTGTAATTGTATTTGCCCGAAAATAAATTTGAATTGAATTTATCGGAGGAGACATACAAGAAACACAATCTGTAAAGATATGTTTATGCATTACATTAGACAAGTTCCATGTACAATAAATCGCACATAACCGACGTACATAGTATGCTTATGGAATCACTATCAGATTTTTGTATTTGTAACTAACGCAGTGAATTGCGCGTCTCGTGTTTTATTGGTCTACAAAATACTTAGTCTATTTGCAAGTTTTTTGCTTTCTTCTTTTGCACTTTTTAGTTTATATTCATTGTGAACATGGCAGATGAAAAGAAACCGACATATCTGCTTAAATATTGATCAAAAGTTGGCGATTTTAAATTCTTTGAAATCAAACAATAAGACAAAGATATAAATAACAAAAAAATATTGTTATAATTTGTCCACTATTTTCCACAAATACGGTACATGCGTTTATGTAAGTAGCACATTATTTCTTGTTACTCTTATTAATGAAATAGTAACCGTGCATTATAAATATTGAAATAAATAATGTGTATGATTTATAAAATTAGAAATAAGAATATCTAATTTAATAATAAAATTCATTAAAAATTTAATGAGCAAATTATTTGCACGCTATAGTTCAGAGAATACCTCTTTTATGTAAAACCCGCTTATATGCGAAACTCGCTTATATGCAAAGGATTTCGTTGCCACGCCATTGCATATATATGGTTTCATAGTTTGGTAACAATGTGTACATTATAAATATTGAAATAAATAATGTATATGATTTATAAAATTAGAAATAAGAATATCTAATAATAAAATTCAATAAAAATTTAATGAGTAAATTATTTGCATGCTATAGTTAAGAGAATACTGCTTTTATGTAAAACCTGCTTATATGTACAGGATTTCGTTGCCGTGTCCATTTGCATATATGCGGTTTTGTCTGTATGTGAATGTAGCGGCAGATTTAGTAAAGTACCGCCCTTGAGCCCCAATTTGTATAGCCACCCACTTCTTTACGGAGGGAGAAATGCTTTAAAAAAAAAAAAAAATCAGGCATATCGCACTTTAACCTTTTATATGTGAAGCCGATGTTTTTCACATAGTTATTCAAATTAGTGTTTTAACTAATAAGTTAACGAAACAATACAGAGTTTCACCAGGAGATTCCATAACAAAAAGTTATTTCGACACTGGCGTAAGGTTTAAAAACACGACGTTTCGGGAGCCAACTGCTCCCTTTGTCAAGTGAAGGCAGAATGAAGAGTTCGTGAAAGTTCTAAGCTTATATACCCGTGTGTTGGGAATCCCCATCTGACGCCATTTGGTGCGGAGCATTTCCAGCTGGGGAAACCCCAATCGGGGAAACCCTCGCCGGGAAAGCCCCCGCACCCGACGATGTCAGATGAACACCCCCAACTCGAGGTTTTGCAAAAATCCTGTAAGGTTCTGGTAGAGGTTTTGCGATGTTTATTGCACGACTCCTCAAACCGTAGGTTTCCCATGATTCCAGAAAAAGTCTACTCCCCAGATTCGTCACATTCTGATGTAATATTTTCATCGAATGCCAATCTGGTTCGTGACCCTCCCTGAAGACATGTTCAGCCAACTGGTTTGAATCGTCTCCCCTAGCTACCGCACGCATATGCTCCTTCCCTCGTAGACGTATCGATCTTCCCGTCTGTCCAACATACACCTTGTCACAGTCTCCACACGGTATTTGGTAAATAGCACCAGATTTTTCCTCCTCAGGGACGCGATCCTTAACTTTAAGTAATAGATCACGCAGGGTGTAGACAGGTTTGTAGTAGGTCTTAACCTCGAGTTGGAGGTGATCATCTCACGTCGTCGGGTGCGGGGTTTCCCCGGCGAGGGTTTCCGCGGTTGGGGTTTCCCCAGCCGGAACTATCCTGCACCAGATGACGCTAGATAGGGATTCCCAACATGCGGGTATATAAGCTTAGGACTTTCACGATCTCTTTCTTCATTCTGCCTTCACTTGACAAAGGGAGCAGTTGGCTCCCGAAACGTCGTGTTTTTAAACCTTACGCCAGTGTCAAAATAACTGTTTACTAATAAGCTTATAAAATAACTAATAATATATTTCAGGCACTCGGTTGCTGTTCCCCAAGAAGTGCTTCTCCTATTGTTCCTATTCGGAAATCCGCTATCGTACGAATATACATAACATAATATTAGGTTAGATAAATATACTAGTTCTCACATCAATAGAAAGCAAGAAATTTCAGATGGTCTTTAAAACTCTCGAAGTACCACGTACATAATAGTAACTGCCCATATGAATTTAAAATCGTTAAGTTCTAAAAATTTCAAAACTTTCTGCTGCGTTTAAAATTGTATAAGCTATTATTACCCTTCTCAGGGATAACACAATTGCCAAATAATGGTCAAAACAGAAAAGCCTCCGGGGCGAATTTCTGTGTTTTTTCGTGGGAAATTGATTATACGTAATAATTCCGATACCCACGTGTTTTAGCTCAAACTAGAGCTTTTTTTTGTTATAGAAGAAAAAGAGGCATTGTCGCCGATCTAGAGTCGAACTAAGGTCTCTCCGTTGAGCTCCGGGCTCAACGGAGAGACTCTAGGTCGGGGACGATGCCTCTTTTTCTCTCTATAACAAAAAAAAGCTCTAGTTTGAGCTAAAAAACGTGGGTGTCGAAATTATCACGTATGCTCGTGAAATTCCAAAGACCACATTAGAATGCAATCAAAGTAAAACATTTTATATATATATATTTTAAAAATATTTCTTAATACTTTTTCAAATAATACACTATTTTAGACGGACTTTGAGTACATCGAAAAATAATTTGTTTATCCTTTTTTCCAAAACTGTTAGGGTCCTTTTCATTTTAAACGTTCTTAAACTTTTACAAAAAACGTAACTATCGATTAGCTTGAAATAATTTGACGACGGCACTGCGCATTATTAAATTAATTGAAAAGGACAACAAATTAACACAGTTTAATAAAGTTAAATCGTTTGTGTATATATCGTCGACCGTTTTGACGAAAATAGCCCAGGGCTATTGAAACAGTCTGTAAACGATTAAACTTAATTAAACTGTGTTTAATTTGCTCTCCTTTTCAATTAATTTATCGATTACCATTTATTAAATAACATACCGAAGGAACTAAAATCCCCAACTTTTGCTAAAAATTACTTAAATTATAACTGATACAACAATTTGAATTATAATTGATAAAACAGTACTCTCTTAGATAATACCCACTCGGTTCAATTTATTTATCAAAAACAAACTGAGAAAGGCACGGGCGTATGCAGGGGGTGTTGATGGGGGTTGTAACCCCCATTGCAATGAAATTTTGTATATTTAACATAGGAATATATGAGTTGTAGCTCTGTAACCCTCTTCCCACCATTGACCCTATAACCCCCCTTTTGAACTTTCTGCGTACGCCTATGAAGAAAAGGTAACTAATAGAAAAAATTATAAAAATAGCTATTTTTTATGCACATAGCTACTTAGTGATATTCTTTGCATTAGAAATCACGCACTCATGAAAGTAATATGTAAATTAATTTAAAGTATAAGTTGTTTAAGCATCCAAAAATCGCACAAGTACCGTCTATTAAACGTCATCAATTAAAGAGAGGATATGCTTAAGGTGGAAAATTTCGACGAGAGGAGGGTAAGTTGGTTATAAACAATCCTAGATATATAGGACAAGGATGATTAGAAATATAAACAGTTAACTACTAGATACAATTTCATATTATCCAGTAGCTAAAATGCTGATCGCTTACAATCGAAAATGTAATTTTAATGTTCACGGAAGCTTTAGAATCAAATCCGTTTCCTACGAATTCTCTTCTTGACCTTTAACAAAAAGGAGGAAAAAAAAGCGTATTTCCGAGGAAAAATAGCTAAATGTCAAAAGATGCTCGAAAAAACTGTAGTTCATTGAATTATAGGTTCCACTCTGTCTGGTTTGAGTCCGGATTAGGGGCTACAGAAAGTGTTTGGCGATTTCTCAACTTGGTAAAAATAGGTGAATAGGACGCTAAGAAGAAAATAGTCTTCTGACCCATTATAGAGCATAGACTTTTAAAAGCTTTTGCGAACCACGATCACTGTCTTCTTAATCTACTTAAATGGAAGGTCGCTTACAGGCTCAGGTCATTGCCAGAAGTGGACTGGTATTTTTCACCAATTTCGTATCATATTGAAGCTTGACATTCTCGCGTAGAGGATGCCAATCTTAGCAGGAAGTAATTTTTAAGTAGCAAAGGTGAGGAATTTAAGCCCTTGAGGATTCTAAGGGTTATTCGCTAATGTGTGGCGTTTACTTTAACGTATTTATATTGAGGTTATTTTTTGCAACTCAAAGATTATTATAATTAATTATTGATTAAGGTAAGCGAGAGAATTTTTTTCGCTTGAATTATTATAGAAATTCTTTGATTCGTCATCAAAGAAAATTTCATTTCTTTGCATCCGCCAGCTTTAGTTTCCACAAGAGCTTATGTTCTCAATTTCTATTAAATTTCGTTCCTTTCTCCTTGAATAAAGAGGGAACTTCTCAGGCAATAAATGATTGTATGGAGGGATTATTTCAACTACAAATGAATTTTTGACACTCCTTTTATATGGTTTATACTAAAAAACTATAAGGCAGAGCGAAAAACCTGCCTCATACTCGGGTTGAATTGTAGCACTCTACTTAAAACATAGATTTTAGTATGAATCATATAACAGCGGAGTGTCAAGAATTTAATCGTATTTCGTTGTAACTAAATTTAATTTCTATTAAATTTGCAGTTCCTTTCTCTTTATAACTAAATTTAATTCCTATTTTACTTAGCTATAAAGAGAAAGGAATATGAAAAATGTTATGCTAATATTTATTTAGTATCTGATATTTAATCCTTTTGGTATGACAACATAAGAAAGGCGTAGCATCTGTTATTGATTTTTTGTAATACATGGAGTGCAGTTCCATTTAGACATAAAAGCAATATATAATCCTAACAGTTTTAAATACTTGACATAGGTTTTACACTACCTTATTCCATACATTTATAACAATACACTACTTTTTTTTTAAATTTATTTTGAAACTTAACTGTTTTAAATGTATCTCTTATAAAGTTTAATAACCTTTTATGAAACTAGGCGATGCACTTGCCATTGCTTTAGAGATATAATTGCAGTTTTTCCTAAAACGATATCATTAATCTTACCAGTTGAAAAATCGCAATGTTTTAACGTAATACACAGTATGGTTTAACGGGACCAAAATTATATCTGCATTTATCAGAATTTCAAAAATATTTGACTTTAATGAAAGACGTTTCCCAAATCATATATATTAATATTTCTAAACCACATGAAATCGCAATCGAGCCTAGAAAATGATACTTCCAGGAATCTAACTTTAGACTAGCAATAGCCTACGTGTGATCGAATATTAATTCTGAATTCAATGGATAAGTAGATAATATTTTAGCTTCATCGGAAACGGTAAGTAAACTTCAATGAAAATTTACCCAAAAAGCAAAAATATTTCCTCCTACCACAGCTCGTCGAATTTTTTAATGCTACTTTAAAAAAATGTCCGCTTACTAATTTTTTTAAATATGTTTCCCACAATAGTACAATATAAGTTTGCTATATTTAAACTGATATTCCTAAATTCACAATAGGGTTAAATATAGATGCAGATATCAAAAGCAAATACACAATGCGAGTATCAGCAAACATATGCTTTTAAAAATAAACTATTCTGTATCGCGCTTCATCATATTGAGTTTATTACACTTGTGCTGAAAAAAACCCAATCAGTAACGGTAAAATACCATCACAAGAATTCGCTTATTTAATTAATAATGAACATTTACACCAAGCTAATAACACCAATTTACACCAATATTCTAAAAGAATTTTCAATCTATTTTTTTCCTTTGATATTGTTTTACCACGGTTTTCTCTCTTATTACACCCCAAAATTCTTTTAGGGCTAATAAACTACGCCATTTTTTAAGCATGGCATGACTAGATAGCCTACACATTTTCCATGAAGTGAAGGTCAAGGTCGCATGAGGTATAATCCTATCATCAATCTTCCATTGCTCACCGCACCACGTTTATAATGAATGGCAAAGTCATGTCTTATTAGGTTCATCGTAATCGATCATTTAGTGGTTTTTTAGATATTGTAGAGGATTTTCTTATTCTGCGTAAATTGCCACCCTCGTTAATTCATTTTATGCGATTTGTCATGTCACAAAGCTATTTTTAATTAGCACTTTTTATTACAGCATTAGCAAATCTTGAAATATCTTGTATGCACTTTTTCACTTTGCTTGCTAGAAGTCAACATTGTTCATGGTCACACTATCTCGAAATTTGATGACGTAGATTGCATGGAGGGAGAGGAGGCAACCATATAGTTCCCCACTGATTTTGTGCAGGAATATTTGGAGCAAAAATTTATATGAACAAAGCTTCAGATGTTAGCGGACCTTTAAAATAATAAGAAAGCAGAAATCAAATATCAACAAAAATATTTTGCAAAAAGAAAAGTCAAAGATAATTTATAGAGAGACCAAGTTTGGATTCATTTTAGAGGTGGCCATTTCACAGATAATATTTTCCACGCCCAATTTAAAAAACCTTTCCATTAAATATATTTTAATCTAAAAATTAGTTCATTCTTCATCATTCCGATCACTTTAAAGGTTACGGCAGTGACTTTTACTCTGCTTTAACCATTTAACCCCCAGCGTATATCTACATTTTGCTAATATTGGCGCAGTATAGCCCAGATGCTCTTGCGCCATAAAAAAGCCAAACAATCAATCAATCAAACATTTTGCTAATATCTTTTCTTTATATTTATATCCGACCCGCAAGGTGATCACTGTAGCATTTTCTATTCGTAAATGCTTTTTTTTTGTGGTCAGTTTACAAATAATTGTAAAACACTTGAACCTTAAAAGGCGTGTAATAATAATTTGGGCCAATTTATAGGGGCCAATTTAACTTCGAAAGCAAAGAGCCAAATCTTTTCTCGGGTAATTTTAGCTTTGACTACATCTACTGATTTAAGCATTGTAACCTGCAGAAGTCTCTATTGCCGCCAAATGCCAATAACTCATGCCAAAAAGTGAACGTAAATAATAATTAGCAACATTTTGTTGTTGTTTTTTTCTCATAGCAGTTATGTAAAATTTCGTATAGAATTTAAGGTGTTGATACCTATAAAAAGTATTAAAATATGAGGGACAGATATAACGTTCTGTATAAGAAGAACTATCTTTGAACACGAAATGTTTAAAAAAATATACCATAATACTTACTTGTCGAAAACAACACTTCTCGCGTTAGTCTTATATTTAGTTTAATCATTGCTTACTCCTACTCTTTATCTTGCCATTTATTGCAGTTTTGTCGAATGAGATCTATTCACGATTATTCCTTTCAACATACCAATTTTTCCAACTATTCTAAATTAATATGTTTAATTCTCATTAAGAAAAGTAAGTATATCTTAATACTATTTTAAATATTGACGGATTTAGCAACTCTGTAACAATGCGTCATCTGATCTGTTCTTGCATTTTCAACATTTTTATAACAACGTCCGTTAATTTTGCTTTCAGTTCTCCTTTCACTTCAGAAGAGTCTCGTTACAAATTAGGCTTTCCACACTCCTACATTTGCCACCTAACCATTAGGAAAACCACCACTGTAATAATAAAATGTATCTGTATATAATCCAATGTGTTCCTATGTAAGAAATTCATTGGTTATCTTTTACCATGTTTACTGAAGGCTTAATAATAATTATATTATTATTATTATTACGCTGAATGTTTTTACCTTGTACCATGTACTGTTGAAGAAAATTAACAGATTTAAACCCCGGTAATACGTATTATATGTTTTTAAATATTTTTTCGTTCATTGTAGTAACTGCAAGTTATTTTTACCCTCTTTTATCATCTCGTTATTTTAGCAAATTTTCTAGATATTTTCAATTAACTGAAATTTATCACACATTGATCGTTAACAGAATTGTTAAGCCTCATTTGAGAAAACCGTAAAAGCCCCATAGGCAAAGACATGATGGACTGTATAAGGTGGTTTATTCTTATTATATAATTTATATCAATTATGTATTTTATTAATTATAGCTTTTTAATATTTATTCCTGTATATATTTAAGGTAATTACATAATCAAGTTTTTATTAGTGTTATTGCAAGTGAGAAGCACTTAAGATATATTTTAATCTAATTTTAGGTAAGTGTCAATATTTTAAGTGTCGTAGTCAGATTGCATCCTGTTTAGCCAAAAAAGTGGTATTTAAAAGCTTTTAAAACTGTACGAACAGAAGCAAGCACAACAGCAGACTTACATCGTTTAGAACAGCGTTTTCTGAAACGCTTTCCAAAATTATCCAATTGTTATAAGATGTAACTTGGATAAACTGCCAAACTTATAAACCTATTCGTATTGAGACGTGATTAACGTAATATGTTTGACATCACAATTTTTTTTTTGTTGCCCACTTTAGTTTGTAGCTTTGTGGGCTTTGTGTGAGTCATGCTACAAGTTTATATGTACACAAACAATTCACGGTTTTTTTTAATAGATTCAAAAATCTTTTAAATTATGCAGCTACATGGTTATTTGCCATTCGCAAATTTCGTAGAACGAGAGGAATCACGTAACACCGGTTAATACTTTCATTTTCATGACATCTTTCTTTGCTAAAATATACACCTCCATCTTGATTAATGAAAATCACCAGAAATAAAAATCAAAAGAAATAAAACAGATTCAAATATTAAAAATAAGGGCGATAGTTTGTCATTCCTAGTACTTTCTAATGTGTAAGAAAGTGGTTGTTAAAAGTTTCAAACAAATCAATCAGACAGCATTTCTCTGAAGAAAACGAGATAAAGCAAAATAAGACAAAAAAAAAAAAATCCCCAAAGTCCATAGATAATCGATTGATCCGGTTGGTCACATACTAGTACTATGTCAGGACCTGAACGATGGCTTTCACACTTCCCAACTCAGACCCTCTGCAAAGAACATCTCTCAAACTAACCCAGTGCACGCTTTGCACTAGGGACAGGCGAGAAACAGACCGGATCCAATGCCAGGTTCTAAAACAAGCGAGTCCAGTGACAAACAAAATAATTATCGAGGTTACGTTTAGCACAGTTGCCAGTTTGCAACACTTCAACAGTTTTTCAACGACTAGTGGAAACCTCGCGAATTTGAATTTCACCTAAATTGGTTTTTACGAAGGAAAAAGCAAAAGAGTCAGGTTGAAATCGAATAATTAAGAGCTCTGATGGAGGTTATTTTTTGTACCACAAAGCTTTGACCTATAGCGTAAGGTATAGCCGAAAGGCAAATGATAATAATTTCGTGGAAAGTCGCGGCTTTTGCTTCTGGATAAAATGCCTTCCTTCAGAGGAGCCTAGTATTACAATGCTACTTTTTTTTTACAGTAACTCCATTTCAAAGTACGCTTTCTAAAATTGAAATTCGAGACAAATATATATAAAAAAATGTTTTGTTAGTCAATTTTTAAAGTTTTAATATATGTTAATATTTAATGCATAAATTAAAAATTAATCCCTTTCGTTAATTAATGGCATATATAATTTAAAAATCATACATGTATATATCGTACATTTTATACCCGCGTTTATCTATGCATACAGTTGGAGATATACTTCTGCTTAAAAAAATCAGTTTAATATCTTAAAGATCATGTTTAATGGTGCTTAAAACATTGAAAACACTGTCGTTAGTATTATTACTTT
>QLNU02015360.1:19736638-19750152 GCA_006491805.2 Dysdera silvatica
CACACACATACACTGCTGACAATATAATGGCAGTCTCCTGGGTCAATGAATGAAAACACGTGCTAATATATGTCACACACCATTTAGCTAGTAAGTGTATGTATCTCACCTAAAGGTTGTTATGGTCTAGCTCAGATCGCACAGCGATGGAAATAACTTGAACAGAAATTGATAACAAAATGCTTCAAAAGCACATAAAAATACATTGAGAGATTCGTACATCCATTTGTATACTTGTCCAAAGTACTTCAAGAAAAGCGTAACCACTTAGCAAAACATTGGGTAGGTGGCGCCATTTCCGACGAAAAAAATAGTTTAACCTCGTCTTGCGCGCCTCGGGTTTCCCTATATATACTGAGTTAATTTATATACAGAAACATTTGCTTTCATCATAATATTTTACATGCATAACTGAGGCAGCATTACTATACTGTGAAACTTCAGAATAACGGTCACCCGTAGGACCCTTCAAAGGTGACTTTTCTTCGGGGGTAGCTGTTATTTAAAAATTCAACATTAAAGTAAATATAAATCACCAATAAAAACAAAAACCGTTATTTTAAGTGTACTAATTCTAACGGTTACTTTTGCAAGATCCCACGAGTGACCGTTATTCGAAGGTTCCACAGTATACGTATATAGCTAATGCGTTTCAAAAGAAAAAGAAAATCCACCTTAATTTATATACACAGTTTGATTTACAATATATTTATAAATTTACCGTAAAGGCGATGCATCATTTTATTATGTATGAATATGTAATGCACAGTTGACTTGGTAAGTTAAAACATATTTCTAAGATTTACGATATGCGAACTAAAAACACCTCACTATTTGGAAAAAAAAAAAGACAGACAGACAGACAAATATTAATATACTTTAAGCTGTTTGATTCCTTTATCTCTAGCAATCTGATAATGATAATATTGTCTGTATGTATTTTTACAACGTAAGGACTGTAAAGGCCATTCGGCGCCAGGACCTACAGTTTTTCGAGGTGCCCGAAACTTCTAAGGCCTAGGGAACCAACCTCCAGGCTACATAGTATTCTAATAATACCAATTATAACTCAACTTCATTTTCTATCAGAATTGTTAATCTATTTGGTTAGCATTATTTTTTGTTTCTCAGAATCATTACTATAGAACCTGCGGATCATTAAACTAATGTATATAAATATTTATAATAATAATTATTATTTATAATATTAAAATTAAACTAATGTATATAAATATAAATGTTAATTTTTAGCAAAATCTATGAAGGAGATCTGTGATCTAGTTCTTACTGGTTTATTCAGTCATTATTTCATTAAAGTCTAGCAAAAAATGATAAATTCCCATGAAATGAATGCAGGATGAAAACGTAAACATTGAATAAAAATTAAATATGTTTTATCACAACTGTTCCATTTCTTATAATTACAATAAATAAAATTTATTTTTCACACTTACCCTTAGAAAGGAGTAAAATGCAAAACATGCAGATAGTAAGACGAAAAATGCTTGTTCTCCCTGATAGTTTGTTAATTCCATGCATCACAATTTTGATAATTTATTCTTTTCCTTTCACCTCGTTTTCAAAATGTACTTTTTCAATTCACAGGTAGTTTGATAGTATTTTTCTTGTTGCTCCATTGTACAATTCAGATTCAGAGAAGCACTTTCTCGTAACCGCATAAAATTTATTCCCACAAATTTGGAAAAAATAACCATTTTCTTCAGAATGCAAAGGTCTTTGTCACACATAACAATAAATCTTACATAATTATCAAGTGGTCTTGCAGACTATGATTCCGAAATTTCGTGCCAAGTGACCAACAGACGCAAGGGTACTCAAATTTCAGTTATCTCCTCGGGGGAAAACTGATAATCTTCACAAACCTCAGCAATTCTTATTGATTATGAAACATTCGATGAATATATTTTTGTATAATTCAACGTAGTTTCTCCAAATTCCCATTGGTAAGAAATGAAAATTTCTTGAAGACATTGCCGATTATCAATTGTGCTATCCTTACACTTTATATTTCGCGTTTTCCGTTACTGGATTTTTAAAAATATTTTGCGATGAATGCACAAGTTTTGCGCATTTTCAATTTACACTTTCAAGGGTGTTAAGAAATGAAACAATTAACCGAAAGTTATTTGAAAGTAAGTCATAGCCGCAATACCATGACCTTGAACATGGTGAAAGTACCTCCTTGAAGAATTCCAAGCACGACTAAAATAACTCACGACCTTCCGGTTACGGCACTTCGCAGATCTAGATCACTCTGAAAGTAGGATCATTTTGGTAGAGATGTCATCATATCACATATTGAAAATCCACTGCAGTTCGCTTTCTCGTTTTTACAGAGTGGTGGTAATATCCGAGCAAGAGGATATACATGAGCTTGCTTACACGATTGTTGAATGGATATTTTACCGGAGCTCCATACTAGGGATGCCTATTTTTTTAAGATTCAACACATGGGAATCTTAAACCACAATTACAATAAACACTTTTGCTCTTAGAACGAAAATGTTTAATCAATGCCTAACTGTAAACTATGTTGATACTTTCATACTAGTCCACCCCCTTCAACACTACATTACACACATACACGTACACAGTGACACTTATGCCCAATTTTCCTTTGTTGTGATAGCCTCAATGGTGTTTGCATCTCTATGTTAAGATTTGGAAAAGATGAACGTCCGATTAGTAAACTTTTCCCACACTGAGTTCTTCAACTTCTGTGAAGACCTCAAGTCACGCCTTCGCTCCAAATCGGGCTTACTTCGGTCCATTGCGCATGCGTGGCCTAAAAGACCTGACTA
Organism: Dysdera silvatica; assembly: GCA_006491805.2. Taxonomy (NCBI): domain Eukaryota; kingdom Metazoa; phylum Arthropoda; class Arachnida; order Araneae; family Dysderidae; genus Dysdera; species Dysdera silvatica. The sequence continues at coordinate 19,739,461 of QLNU02015360.1, forward strand.
AAACAGGGCGTCTAGAAAGTGACCCAATCTTGGTCAAAAGACATACAGAGAAATGAAAAACACAAGCAAAATTTAATAATGCCTAATTATAACGATAAAAACATGCCTAGCATCGACGCTAATATGTAATAAAAACCTACATAAGAGAAGTACTGTTAGCAAACATTATAGAAGAAAATTGCAAACATACGAAACCCAAATTTCTCTACTTAGCGAATTTTATAACTGATATGCATTATGCTATAACCATTATGCATGATTGGATACTATTCTGTAACCACTATGTATAGTAGCGATTCTAGACAATAAGATTTGCAAGGGGGACAAATTCTGCGCATGAGCACGGGCGTCGATATGCAATACAACAAAATCCGGTTAAATTTGGGGCTATGGCCACCCGGCCCTAGCCTAGAACCGTCACCGGCTATGCATTATTCTATAAATCCATCATGCATGTGATTAGATATTTAATCGCATGCATGCGATTAGATATTATTCTATAATCGAAGTGTACTATTATTCTATAATCGCTATGTACTATTATTCTATAATCGCTATGTACCATTATTCTATAATCGCCATGTACCATTATTCTATAATTACCTACGTACTATTATTCCCATATAATTACTCTACGTACTATTATTCCCATATAATTACTCACGTACTCATTATTCCCATATAATCATTTCCACGCAATTAATATTCCCATATAATTCACTTCATGCACTATTATTCCCATATAATTACCTACGTACTATTATTCTATATAATTACTCTTACGTACTATTATTCTCATATAATCACTCTTACGTACTATTATTCTATATAATTACTCTACGTACTATTATTCTATATAATCACTATGTACTCATTATTCCCATATAATCACCTATGTACCATTATTCCATATAATCACTCTATGTACCACATATTCTATATAATCACTCTATGTAACTATTATTATTCTATAATCGCTATGTACTATTATTCTATAATTACTCTATGTACTATTATTCTATATAATCACTATGTAGTATTATTCTCTAATCACTATGTAGTATTATTCTCTAATCACTATGTAGTATTATTCTCTAATCACTATGTAGTATTATTCTCTAATCACTATGTAGTATTATTCTCTAATCACTATGTAGTATTATTCTCTATGTACTGTTATTCTATAATCTCTCTATGTACTGTTATTCTATAATCTCTCTATGTACTACTATTCTATAATCACTATGTACCACTATCCTGTAACAGCTGTGTACGCGATTAGACACGACTCTATAACCGCTCTGTATTATTCTATAATCGCTATTAATAATTAGACACGATTCTATAACCACTATGTATTTCCTATTTCACGTGTAATATATCATATGAAAGTTTTATAGCAAAACTGTAATAAAACTTCATATTTATGAACAACTGAAAATGGCTGTTTTTTAATTTTGGATTTTGTTTTTTTGTTTACCTTCTAAAAAATGTCATTTTTCCTAGGGCAGCAAAAGCTTAATCAAACCTGTAAGTCTTTTCCCTCTAATGCCCAAGCGGGATAAACTAATGTCTATATATCATATGCAAAAACAAAGAAAATGTATATTTCACCTGTTGTTTCATTCTCTAGTGTGCCCTCTTAAATTTTTCCAATTTTAACATTGGTCAAAGCTCATTGAAAGGAGGTTGATTATTGGATCAGATATGAGATGAAAAGGGTTATCTCCTGAATATCGCCTTATTTTTTACAGATCCCAGCCCCTTAAATAGATGAGTTTCCTTTAAAATAACTAGCACTAAAAATCTAAAAGCATCACTTACTCATAATATCAGCCATGACAAGAGGGAAATTTTGGTGAGGACCCTTTAACTTGGCCATAATTTATAACCACGTTTTCCTCGACAATGTACACGGCATCAGTCTAGTGATTGTAATTTGATCGTGGCTATAAAATATTTCCTATCAAGAGTAGCTTTCTTCTATAATCTTAGATAGACTTTTGGTTAAGGAAAGTCTGAAAATCATTCGAAGTTCTTTGTGATTAACATGATTTTACCATAACCTAGCGGCATTCAAAATAGTGATTGTAATATTCTACAGGTGAGATAAATCGCACCTGTTTTTCCCTTTTAGTACGATTACCAAAAAGTTTCCCTTATTCTGTGCATTGTTACTATAAGTTTCATTAAAAACTTTCGGCGAAATCGGCATTTCTCAAACGTATGCCATTTTTAGAAAGTAAAAACATTCCTACTCTTTGATAACTGAATATATTCCGTTTAATTTACAAATTAAAAAAAAAATCAAACAGGGCAACGAATTTCTACGACAGGTGGCCACAGTATCATGCACACCAGGGCCACGCACAAATTCCATTAATTGGGGATCTTTAATCGTTTGTTCGTCTGGCACCAATAATCTAGTGGTTACGGCAACAACTCTTGAACCAACTGAGCCGAGTGCGACTACTAGTATGAATAGTTTTACGTAAATGTACCATGATTCGTTCAGAGGCCATGTAAAATGGCCCATTCCTGATAATTGATAGAGTAGTGTGTCTTGGTAGGTGAAATATACAATAACATCTGTGTGTAAGAATTATACAATAACATCTGTGTGTAAGAATTATACAATAACATCTGTGTGTAAGAATTATACAATAACATCTGTGTGTAAGATACAACAACATCTGTGTGTAAAAATTATACAATAACATCTGTGTGTAAGAATTATACAACAACATCTGTGTGTAAAATTCACAACAACATCTGTGTGTAAGAATAACCAAACATCTGTGTGGGTATACAACAACATCTGTGAGATGTTTGGCACGTTAAATCACTTGGTAGTCTGACAATGCTTTTAGAGGTCACACATACAGCGCGCATTTAAATTCATTTTATTTTAAAGCAATATATTATTCAGTAAGTATATGAATGAACAAAAGCTCCACATTAAGAACAAAAACCGAAAAAGTTAGTAAGAATAAGCTAGCCAAATTATCTCAATATGGAATTTAGACACTCCTTACAACAATGCGAAACTCACAACGATGCTCCATGCTGTTTATAGTGTTCAGAGGCTTAATTGATAATAATGACCATCACTCCTGCAAAGCTTTTCTGAGTTGCTCATAATTATTTGGGGATTAAGAGCAATCTGTCTCCCTGGCATCTCATACCTTCCAGGCGTTCTCGATAAAACGAAAGACAGAGGATCTGCTACAACCGCAATCAAGGGCGTAGCCAGATACCTCAGCCTGGGGTGGGGGCTAAGATTGATTCACTGGTTTAGTTTCACGGGATCTGGAATTCAAGACCTTTTTTAAATAGTCCGTAAAATTTTTGTTGGGGCGGGAGGAACTCCCTTAGTCTCCCCCGGCTACGCTCTTGACCGCAATAAACGACCGATATTTTCGATTGTGTTCTCGAAGTAACAGGATTGCTACTTTGACCTAGCTATGATCCTTCCTCCCTTCGGTTGCAGGAATGTCGGTTCCTGCTCCTACACACACAGTACTTCATGCACGTGCTCCTCAGACCATTTCACGGTTGAGAATGTTTAAAATGGGTAAGGCTCCATGCCAATTGAACTCAAAAATAATAGACAGCTTCAAGTCAGTACAGCCCTTAACACTCTTCTCCCTATTCTTTGGGAGCTTTGAAGGATCGATGGTTATTATTTTATTAACTAAACAATTGAACGTTATAGACAGTATGAAATATCATTTTGATATTTGTGTTATTGTGAAAATTGCTCACTTTAAAGATGTGTAAGAGGAGTTAGTGAGTTAATTCTCTTGCAGAAGTAAGTTAGTGTTATTAGTAACGCACACTCTCTCTCTCTCTCTAACGCACACACTTAAACTGCAGTTACTCCTTATTGGTTTAACTAAATCCAGCTAGATTCAGATGATTCTAACTGTATCTACCTAATATATATTATAGAACCATGTAGCAGTCCGCAGAAATTTGGGGCGTTGTTCCAATAAATATTACGAATCTCATTTTTTCAAATAAATCATCTTAAATTTGTTGAAATTTTGAAAAAGGCGATGAGGAACCTGGCGTTAAAACGATTTTAAGGCCGATTTGCGGGTGGGCGACTTTGCTCTGAACTCGAAGGATGAGAAACAGCGGGAGTACCATTCCTCTCGGTTTCAGTACGAACATTGTGACCGGGTGAACGTGTGATAGCATCGACGTCTTCATCTTGGTGATGACGTTACCGGACACCCTCTGCCGACAACACCGGTTTCATTTGAAGAGGCATCCCAACAGTTGGTGTTGCCATTATCTGGGTGAACGTTGTGAAGAGCAATATTGCTTCAAGTAACTGGAAAAGAGGAACTCATCTCAATACCGAATAGAAATGCGGAATGTTGAAGGGAGGTCACTCTCTATACTTTAACATGCAATATAATACAGGTTTCCACCAAATTTCATTCAAACTGATCATAAATTTCTGAAGTTATTGCGATTTTTCTATTTGTTCTTCAATTTATGGAAACCAGCGTTATGTGCTTCGTAAAGCGAGAAAAACACTCACTTGTGAAACAACATTCTATTCCTTTTGCTATCTACACTAGGGGTGGGGAACCTGCGGCCTTTGGAGCCCTTAAGTGCGGCCTTTCGGATGACCCTAAATTTTGCAAACCAAATCCTTTTATTTTTATTAATGATTTTGTTCATCTTATTTTTTATTTACTTTATTTTTATTGTTACCTGAAATGAACGTATTTAAACGGTAAAAGAAGTATCAACGAAATAACCTTCCCAAACTGACCACCACAATTACAGCATTAGAAACCAGAAGGGCTATTTTTATATGCCCAATATCTACCATTTGCATCAGTTTCGCCCCTAAGGCGCATGTTTGAAAGCGAATATGAACATTTTTACCGAAAGTATTGAACGAGTATCTACTAAATAACAATAAGTACAGTTGGCCATTTCGGTTAAACGGAGTTCGAACGATGGGGGTTCTGCTATACATCTAATCATTGGCGTATGAAGGGGGCTCAACCCCCCTCACTGGGTAGCAAAATACACTGTTCCGTTTAACGCCAAATCACATCTGTTGAAAAAGTACTTGAGTCCCCATAATTTTTGAATTGCTACACTTCTGCATCTAAGTAAAATTTCTTGACTGCGGCCTTCTTCAACTACAACTAAATGCGGCCTTCCAACCTGAAAAGGTTCTCCGCCCCTGATCTACACTGTCACGATTAGTGCAATTCAGTGCAGAACAAGCTTTTACCTTGGTTAAACGCTATAACATAACATTGAATCATATGGAGGCAGAAAATTTTTGACCCGCTGCCGGCAGCTCCTATCTAGCACTGTTAGTTGTTACATTGAATAAATAGTCGTCGGCAGCATAGGGCAAGAGTGGGCACTTGCCCTCCTTTGGATTTAAAAAAAAAAATATTTTTTTTTTTCTTTTCTTAAGGGCAAAAATATGCAACCTCTATATTCTATTTGAACTATATAAATAGTATCATTATTTAATTAAACAAATTAAATGCTTACTTAATACTTAATTAGTTAAATAATTTAATTATGGTATTTTTGAATGAAGGTTTTTTATTTCTGCTGAAGTAATCTTTGCCCACCCCTACAAAAAATTCTACCGACGTTCATGATTGGATGGTTCCCCAATGTCCAATCTAGGTCTTATGTACAGGATGAATTTAATCCACCGCACCTCTGATACATTTTTGAAATCCTTATGTTATTATCAGCCTATTTGCAAATCAATGTTGGGTCGAAAAATGGGACTTTGTTTTTTATTTTATGTTTTCTGGCGGACTACATTTGCTGATTCAGCCAACCATGGATTAATGGAAGTCAACCTTCTTTGCAGGATTACATGCCCACTTGGCGCGATATTCCATTTGTTGAACCAAATTAGTATAAGATTTATTACGGCAGTATTTCGTTCCAAGAAAATAAGTTTAATTATTGGTTTTATGACTATTCAACACAGAATAGACTGAACGGAATGATTTCATATTTTTGCTAGAAACTGATTACTCAATAATAAATTAGACAGGGCTAATTGTAATAAAGGTGTAATCTGCAGCATTCGTCAAGAGACCTCGCCAAAAATGCAATTTCCGAAAGTAACCAAACCACTTTGCCTGAAATTATTTCGGGGGATTGTAGTAAAAAAAAAAAAAGTGTCTCAAATTTGGAGTACGTTGATATGCTATTAGCATTAGGAAATGCGATGAAAATGCCAATGCTGCAGCTCGGCTGTACGCCTAACAACATCCACATAGGAATGTATTTAGTCGCTTAGTTAGGCGAGCCAGGGAAACTGGACAAATTTTAGTAATTCCTAATCTGGGGGTGGTCTAGAACTAGTACACTCGGATGTTCATTTCTCAGTACACGAAGTACTTTTTTCAGGAACCTCATCATTGTTCCATTAGCTACATACATAAGCGTACGCAGAAAGTTAGTCAGGGGGGTTATAAGCTCAATGGGGTTACAGGCTAGAACTCGCATAAGCCTATGTTAAAAATATACAAAGGAATTTCATTTGCAACGGGGGTTACAACCCCCATCAACACCCCCCTGCGTACGCCAATAGCTATATATTAAGATCAAATACTTACCTAGTATTCTCAAGCATTAATAAATATCTTAGATAACGTAGTTTTATCCATTGAATTTCGTAGCGTCTAAGTGGCTTAATTGGCAAAGGCGTCAATCTGGCAACTCACAATGTGAGAGTTCGAATCCCTTGTACGCCACGAGTGTTTTCCTTTGTAAGTGTCTCGTGGTTCGCAGGTCACGTAAAACCAGCGGTACTGTCTCAGATACAGGCCTGTAGACAAGCCGGGGCCAGCAGGGGAGAGGCCCCAGTTGCCCTATTGACCTATTTATATATATATCATCATCATATTCAACCATTATCTATCCACTGCTGGATGAAGGTCTCTCCAAATGCTTTCCACACAAGTCTATCCTGAGCAATTCGCTTCCACGTCACCCCAACCTGTTTTCTTATTTCATCCACCCATCTAGTTTGAGGACGTTTTCTAGGTCTTCGGTGGTCTCTTGGAATCCAGTTCAGAATTTCTGTTGTCCATCGTTGATCAGTTCTTCTTGCAATATGCCCAGCCCATCGCCATTTCAGCCCTTTTACTTTAACAATGATGTCCTCTACTCTAGTTTGCTCTCTCACCCAAGTGTTCCTTTTTCGATCTCTCCTAGTTATTCCAAGCATGCACCTCTCCATGCTCCTTTGCGTTGTCTGTAACTTTCGTATTGCTCCAACTGTTAGACTCCATGTCTCTGATCCATAAGAGAGGACTGGCAATACACACTGGTTGAAGACCTTTCTTTTTAGACACAAAGGCAATTTCCCCTTCAGGATAAAACTGTTTCTTCCAAATGCACTCCAGCCAAGTTTAATACGTCTGTTGAGTTCTTTCATAATGTTGCCATCCATTGAAATCAGCTGGCCAAGGTAAATATATGAATCAGCAATTTCTAGCTCAATGTTGTCAACTTGTATTTTTGTTTCCTCTACGAAATTATTGAACATGATCTTAGTTTTTTGTAGGTTCATCTTGAGTCCAACTTCTTTACTTCTAGTTGAGAGCTCCTGTACCATGTCTTGGAGTTCTGATGGGTTCGTTGAAAAAATAACAATGTCATCAGCAAACCGCAAATGATTTAAATATTCACCATTTATTTTTATTCCCTTGTTATTCCAATTTATCTGCTGAAAAATCATCTGTAAAGCTGAAGTAAAAAGTTTTGGAGAAATGGTATCTCCCTGCCTCACACCTTTACCAATTTTGATAGTTTTGGTATCTTTATGTAACCGAAATTTTGCACTTGCATTTTTATACACACATTTCACCATGTCAATGTACACATCCTCGATGTCTGCTGATCTTAAAGAGTTGATGACTGCTGATGTTTTAATAGAGTCAAAGGCCTTCTCATAGTCAATAAATGCCACACACAATGGAAGTTCATATTCATGTGTTCTTTCAATTAATTCTCTTAATACTTGAATATGGTCCACTGTACTGAATCCACTTCGAAATCCAGCTTGTTCTCTTGGTTGAGCTGCATCTAATTTTTTCTGCAGGCGATGTGTTAGCACTTTTGTGAAGATTTTATAAATAGCAGGTAACAAGCTAATTGGTCGGTAATTTTTCAAATCCTCTTTATCACCTTTTTTATGCAAAAGAATTACTGTTGCAGAATCCCATTGGTTTGGTATGTTACCGCTGTTAAGACATTTGGTAAAGAATTTTGCAAGTATGTCTTCTACATATTCTCCAGCTTCTTTTAGGATATCTAATGTAATACCATCATCACCAGGGGCTCTTCCTTTCTTCATGCTTTTTATTGCAAATGAAACTTCTTCTTTTAAGATTTTAGGAGCTGTTCCTTCGACTATTTCAATGTCTTCGTTTAATTCACTGTTACTTTCGTATAGATTTTTGTAGAATTCTTCAACTCTTCTAAGTATTTCTTCCCTATTTCTTGTTACGGTGCCATCCTCTCCTTTTAATGCAATGATGTGTTTCTTCCCAACAGATAAACTTCCTTTAACAACCCTAAGGCTCTTGTTATTTTCAATGGCTTTCCTTACTAGCTCACAGTTGAATTTTCTTATGTCTTCTTTCATGCTTTTGCGCAGAGTTTTACAAAGTTCTATGTACTCAATCCTGGAACTGGTATTTCGATTGTCCACCTTCATATCTCTTCGCCTTTTCATGAGCTGTTTCGTCTTCTCAGATAATTTGCTATTGTGCTTTTTACAGGTTACACCACCAATTTCCCCAGCAGTTTCAACTATTGTCTTAACAATGTTTTCATTTGCTTCTGAGATATCACTTTCATCAATAAGTCCTTCCAGTGCAGAAAAGCGATTTTTTAATTCCAACTTGAATGCCTCGGTATTTACTTTCAGTTTCATTAGATCCACCCTCTTACTTACTTGTTTCCTAATGAGCTTCTGTCGTTCTAATTTAGTATTTAAGTGCACTTTACATCTCACCATTCGATGATCACTTCCAGTATTAAATCTGTTCAGTACACTGCAATCTTCAATAATTGATTTCTTGTTTGCCAGGATATAGTCAATTTCACTAGTTCCCCCATTTGGGTGTTTCCATGTCCATTTTCTTTGCGGTTTCTTCTTAAAAAATGAATTCATGATGCTAAGATTTTCAGCTTCTGCAAATTCGATGAGTTGATCGCCACGTTCATTCCTTTCCCCATATCCGTATTTACCAACCGATGTCTCTCCTTGTTCCTGTTGTCCAATTCTTGCATTGAAATCCCCCATGATGAGCTTGATATGTTGTTTCCCTTTGGTGTGTAACTCTTTGATTTCTTCATAAAATTCTTCAACCTCTTCGTCGGTATGGCTTGATGTTGGTGCATATACCTGTACTATTTGAAGTTGGTATCGCTGGGTTAGTTGAACAACAAGCCTCGCTGCTCGATCTGATGTACTTTCAACTTCCAGAAGACAGTCTTTAATTCTTTTGTTGATTAAGAAGCCAACACCACTTGTTCTTCCAGTTTCCGTTCCTCTATAGTAAAACAAATGTCCGCTTTTCAGTTCCACCAACTCTTCACCTTTTCTTCTAATTTCACTGAGTCCTACAATGTCCCATTTGATCTTGTCTAGTTCCTCTTCCAATTCCTGAAGTTTTGCTTCAGAAGCAAGGGATCGTCCATTAAACGTAGCCAAGGTCAATAACAAACGGCAGCCTGGGCCATTCCAGTGATTCTTAGCACCCCCTGCTTTCATGCCACACTGACCGCTGCCTTGATCAGGAGCACTCCAGCACCTGGAGACTAGGGGCCATGGTTTCTGGTGTGTCAACATAATGGAGGAATTAGCCATAATTTCACCACGCTGGCTAGACGGGTTGGTGAATTAGCCCTCCCCTTCCGCCTTTCTATCCGTGTAGCAAATATTAATTTGCCACATAAATAGAAAGCTCAGCCTGCACCACTTGAAGGCGGGGTAGGACACTAGGTTACTGGCCTGGCCGGTTCCACACATCGTCACATACGTTCAGCGTGTGGGTCTCCTTCCAGTTAGATACCAGCAACCCTTTTGCAGGCCATATATATAATAGTCAATAGGTGAACATAAAAGTATTAAATAGAAAAAAAGTTAACTATTTAAAAATTGGTATAATCTTTATAGGAAAATATTTAAGTAGGTATATAAAATATTCCTGACTTCTTGATTCAAAGTTATAAACTAGGAAAGGGCAAAATACCAAACGATATATATTTTCTAAAAATTGCTGTAGTACACCTTTGATTAAACTTATAAGTTTGTATTAAAAATTAAATCTAAAAATCTGTATTAAAATGTATTAGATATCGTTATTTCGGAATCTTAATAGCTGAAAAGAAAATTTAGATGAATTATTAAAAAGAAAAATTAATACGCAATATTTACATAGGAAAAATTAACGAATTGGCATCATAATATCAAGTTTTGTAAATAATCGTTACTTTGCAGTAAATTAATATTTGCAAGGTAAAAAAAAAATCTAGCCATCCTGTCTTTATTTGTTTTCTGCGCCCACTATTGGTCTCTTTTACTATATTAGTGTCTGGCCTTATTGACGTCCAGTTAAAGGCGGTATGTTGCCAGTCATTACTTCGTAGAGGCACCATGAAGTGATT
>QLNU02015360.1:19750252-19760303 GCA_006491805.2 Dysdera silvatica
TTTCTTATTCTTTATATCACTTTATACAATTATTATCCTATTTTTATATATTATCTTTTTATACTATTTTTTTTTAACTCAGCAATTGCCAGTACCAATCTTGGATAAGAAAGGAAGAAGGCTGGCGTTTGGAAGGATATCCGGCTGTAAAACACACATACTACAACACTTTCAAAAGGAAAAGGAGAACTGTTAGGGTGTACCCTGTAAACATTGCTGTGTGTGTGTGTCTACACAGTAAACAAACTACCTGAATGCTAGCAATGGGATGTCCTGGTAGTTGAGGGATGTTGTACTGTTTCAACACTCTGCTCCAAGCAAAATGGGCAATTTAGCATTGGCTCCAGTCTAGGCCAATCGAATGGTCGTTAGTGTTAGTTTAGTCTTTGGCATTAGTTAAAGCTATACATAGATTTATGCAGCATACCCCTTGCAGTTCTTTCACCATAAACAGTCAATCTACACATAGAACTATTGAGATAGGACTGTTGGCTTTACATTGACCTCCAAACCAAGAAAAGTTTACACACATCCATGTCTTATACTGGAAATCGAACCCAGGACCCACTCGGCCCAACGTGGTGTCTATAAGCACATTGTGTGATAGTCACCAGTGATACTGACGCCATTGGGGTGTTGTAATTCTACAAGACAGGGTAGAAACACGCACTAAGACATTTTTAATTATAACACATTCTACAAAAAGAAGCTTTTGGTTACATACAAAACAGAGAAGCGCACAGGAGGAAGGCAACCGGCAAAACTAGAATCGTGGCGTTGCTTACATATCACATGATCAAACCGGACAAAAGAGTCCACTATATAGATAGGGGTAAATCGCAGTTTACAGTGAACACAGATACGAAAACATACATATACATATTCCAACATGGAGGACATTGAATAAGTGAACTCAACAAATGTTTTGTAATCTTGCATTGATTCTAGTAATAAAGCCTTCTGAAAAAATAGGAAGGTCAAGGCTTTTGCTGTCTAAACTGCTTTGAACTAAAAATTCGTACTATCTTATCCTTTCAGTGGCTCTGCTTCTGTTTTCTTATCTTTTTCAGACACTTCAAAAACAATGCTGCTTCAACTCATGTAGGAAAAAATGTTTCAAGTTCATTCGAAAACTCTGTCATCACACCTCCCTTCACCAACACAGCATGGCCAATGCTGTCCTTGTGGCATAAAACAAATACCTCCATTTAGAAAATGAAAAAAAAAAACTTGACTTACGACTACTCTATGCATTTTTTTCTATTACCATACACGTGAGAAAAGAAAAATATGTTTTACATAAGAAAGTTTTTAAAAAAAATTCCGATTAATTGTAATTTAATATTTATTACGTTTTATATTAATATATATTAGGTTTTTTTGGTAGTCTTTTAAACCAGTTTGAAAATTTATACTTTTTCCAATTCATACATGCATTATTTTATGTAAAGATCCTCATTTTTATCCTAATATCGAACATCATTTCTGCACAAATGCTATATACTTCTATAGAAATTTATTTGTACATAATTAAACAATATTTTATTGATCTTGGATAAGGTTTGTTTTATAAGGTTATATCCTTTTTTAATTTATTGCAATGTTATAATTGTGTGTGCGTGTGTGTTAATTGATTACAGCTATTCTCATCCGATTCTTGCTTGACTTTTTTTACGTTCAGATACAGCGACCGTGTTAGGTTTATGACCTTTTGTCATTGTTTTTCGTGCTGGAATTTTAATTATCATTTGTCTAAATTGTGTCATTGTATATATATTTTATTCAGCTAATTAAATTTTGATTTGAGAACAGCTTAAAAAATTTGTATATCAGATGTATGGTTAAATGTATTTTGAGTTTGAAAAAACTACTTTTATTATTATTATGATCATCTAGTTCACTTTTCTGCACTGTACCTTTCCTTACTTTGGCATCAGTACTACCTGGCTAAGAATCAACTATAATGAGAGTATAGGCATGGTTAACCTTGTCATTGATGCAATGTACTTCGATGTGGGGAGCCCTGGTTGGATGGTTGGGGATATGAGAACACCAGCCGAAAAGGCTACATAATAGAAACCCTAGTATGCAATGTATCCCTCGTAGTGTACTGACATATGAGCTATTCACCGGCCAAAATGACTAACTCCACTTTTTCAAGCTTTTGAAATATTAGTTCCAGAGCATTTTATTGATGCTTAACTTTTTGTATTTAAACTAAATTTCTTTATTAAGTTAATTTAACACAACTAAATGACACTTTCTTAATGGCAGTTGAATAATAAATTTCTTCAGAAGCCAACGTGATTAACTCCATACTCTAAATTAAATTATTACAACAATTTAACTCCAAATTGTGAAGTTTATAAGAATTTAATAGTTCAGTAATCCATTTTGAAAATAAAAATGTTATACCGAGACCAAAGATGGCTGATTTTAATTATTTGGACCTGCAACACAATGACTCATATAGTGATTCTTCCATACGCTTTGTCAGTAAACCCGGATCAAGAAACTTTTTATACATTTCTTTGGATCGGTTTCTTGGCTGATAGTGAAAATATTTTAACAAAGAATATGACGACAAAAACGAAGATGTATTCCTATTGAATAGATTCTAGATCAGTGGTTCCCAACCTGGGGTTCGCCGCAACTATTTTTAGTTGCAATTATTTTTATAAGGAATTTCATATTAAATGTTTCCAACGCTTCTATATTTCAACATGGCTACATTGCAATGTTCTACTAATAGCCGTTAACTTTATAATATACATTCATATCATTCATCATCATTTCAGCCGTTGTCAATCCACTGCAGGATAAAGGCCTCCTCCGCATCTTTCCAACGAAGTCGATCTTGTGCATTTTGCTGCCACTTGTGCCCAATATATTTAATTATTTCATCCACCCATCTCGTCTTTGGCCTTTTCCTTGGGCATGTGGTGTCCAGTGGGATCCATTCTAGGATGTTTTTGGTCCATCTGTTGTCAGTTCTTCTAGCAATATGGCCTGCCAACTTCCATTTCAAACTTTTTACCTTCGCAATGATATCACAAACTTTTGTTTGATCTCTTATCCAACTGCAGGTCTTTCGATCTCGTCGCGTGATACCAAGCATCTGCCGCTCCATGTTCCTTTGTACCACTCGTAACTTTTGGATACCTTTGGCAGTCAATGTCCATGTCTCACTACCATAAGTCAGAACAGGTAGGATGCATTGATCGAAAACTTTCCTCTGTAAAGAAATAGGGAGCTTTTTTTTAAAAATTATTTGTAGCCGGTAGAATGCTTGCCAGCTAAGCTTGATGCGACGTTCGATCTCTTGATTTATGTCGCCTTCCATAGTAATTTGTTGACCTAGGTACATATAATTTTCAGTTTACTGTATTTCTTCTTCCGAAACAAAGATTTTCTTAGTTTGTATGAATTTATTAAACATGATCATGCTTTTCTTCAAGTTGATTTTTAAGCCAGATGTTTCTTCTTTCGTTCTTAGATCTTCAATAAATCTTTGTAGCTCTCTTGGATCTTTTACGAAAAATACGATGTCGTCGGCGTATCTTAGATGGTTTAAATACGCTCCGTTGATTTTTAAGCCCTTTTGATCCCAGTGTAATTTACGAAAAACTTCCTCAAGGCAAGCTGAAAAGAGTATGGGCGAGATTGTATCTCCCTGTCGTATACCTTTCTCAAGGTTAATTTCAACTTTGTGTCTGTTTATAGATATGGTCGCTTTTGCTTTATCATATATGGACTGAAGTAAGTTAACATAAGCTGGGTCCACACCTTGGTTACGTAGTGCATTTAAAATATTTGGTTTGAAAATTGAGTCAAAAGCTTTTTCGTAGTCGATGAGGGCAATGCATAATGGTAAAGTGTATTTATTGTGTCTTTCTATTATTTGCTAAAGTACCTGAATGTGGTCAATCGTACTAAAGCCACTTTTAAACCCTGCTTGTTCTACAGGTTGGGCATCGTTTAATGTTCTACAAATTCTTTTTGTTATGATTTTGCTAAAAACTTTGTACATAACAGGAAGAAGGCTAATTGGTCGATAGTTTTTAAGATCATCTTGAGCTCCTTTCTTATGCAAAAGAATAACATCGCCATTTTTCCATGCATTAGGAAATTTTTTGTTCCTTAAGACATTTTGAGAAGAGATTTGCCAATATTTTGTGAAGTGTTTTACCCCCAGCTTTTAACATTTCAGCAGAAATGCCATCTTTTCCTGTAGATTTCCCATTTTTCATTGATCTTATGGCATCCGTTACCTCTGATACTAAAACATCCGGCATTTCTTCTGTAACTACAGTTGTCGGCAGATTTTGCTGATCGTTACTTTTATAGAGGTCTGTGTAGAATTCTTTTACCCTCTTAAGCATTTCCTGGCGTGTTCTGCATACTGAGCCGTCATTACATTTTAAGGCAAGTATTTGCTTTTTTCCATTTATTAGCCTGCGTTTTGAATTTTTGATGCCTTTATTTTCTTCAATTGTTTTTGTACCAACTTTGTATTGAATTTACGAGTTTCTTCCCGGATACGTTTCCTTATCGTCTTGCAAATTTCCACATATTCCACTTCGTTAGCAATTATTCCTGTGTTCTTCCAAGACCTTCGTTTTTCCATTAGATTTAAAGTTTCTTTAGAGATTTTACTTTCTTTAGGTTTCGTTGTTAGTGGTACTAGAGCCTCGCTGTTACAATTAAGTTGCTGATGATTTTTTCATTTTGTTCTGTTATATCGGTGTCTTCCAAATTTTGTAATAATGCAAAGCGATTTGACATAGCGAGTTCAAATTCTTTGCTTCTTTTAAGCAATTCCTCATTGTTGGCTTTCACTGTTTTGGAGAAACTTGTGGCTAAGCTCATCTATATCGGTAGCGTCTACAGGTTGCGGATGGTGGAGAGCTCTACATATCTGTAGGGTAGCTGCGAATAAGCAGGCTTCTGGAAAGATGTTTGTCAAATAAGCAGTCGCTGACAATTGAGAGGCAGAGAGAGGGTATGGAGGACACTAGGGCGGAACCTGGTGCACAAGTAAAAAATCACATGTACCCAACGACGGCTCTGTGACATGGTGAGATAACACCACCATCAAATATGTATTTCCCGGGTAGGTGAACTCGTAAACTCTGAAAAGTGATCACCTAGGAGAAGGCACTTCGAAAACAAACCAAATCTGCCAACCCGCAATTGACCAGCGTGGCAGATTACTCTCTAACCCTCCAACATATTTACACAAATTAATTCACGGCCCTCATTCCTCGGAGGCCTTGGAGCAACTACCTTAGGCAGCAGGAAGACTAGCTCGACGGCAGAGGATGCTAAGAATCACCGGGTTCGAACACGCTGCCAAAACACTTTGGAAATTGGAACTTTCAACACCAGAAAAATGAAAACGGATGCTCGCCTACAAGAACTAATATTAGAACTCAAGCATATTAAGTGGGACATCATCGTGCTGTGTAAAACGAGACGTAAAGGTGAAAATCTTGTAAAACTCGACACCGGCCATCTTCTATATACAAAAGGAACTGCAAACGGGAAATGTAGTTTTGTAGATTTCCTCATTAATCAGAGATTAAAAGGTTCCATCATAAAACTTGAGGGTACTTCAGGTAGAATCGCACAATGCACCATACAACTGAACAAACGACATAAGCTCCAAGTTATCCAGGCTTATGCACCAACTAGTAGCCACACTGATGATGAAATCGAAGAATTCTACGAGGATATATGAGACCTACAAAATAAAGAAAATTGCCACTACAAAATTTTAGTGGGTGATTTTAATGCCAGAATTGGAAAAACCCACTTTGGTGAATGTGCAACAGGCCCACATGGCAGCGGTCATAGAGATGCAAGAGGAGACTCGCTAGTTAATTTTGCAGAGAGACAAGGCCTCTATATTTTGAATTCGTTTTATAAAAAGAAAGCCAATAGGTAATGGACATGAGGAAGTCCGTCAGGAAACAAAAGCGAGATTGATTATGTTCTACCCAACCACAAGAATATATTCAGTGACTGTACGGTCCTCAATCGTTTTGACGTGGGAAGTGACCATCGACTGGTGAGAGTTAAAGTTAAGTTAGACTACCAAAGAACGGTAAAATGATATATCTATATATATGTGTGTGTGTATATATATTTTAATATAATATATAATGATATATATTTAAGACGAATGTGTTTAATCTGGCAAAAATGATATGTCATGCAAATGTAGCAATGAAAGAGTAAATACAGACCTTTTGGCATGTAAGGGCCGTGATTACTTGGGTTACCATAAAGTGCGGATCAAAGCTTGGAAAAGGTTGGGAACCGATGTTCAAAAGAAGATTAAAGATCTGAGCCAGTTAATTGAAATTCTTTAACGCCTGCAAAATATTTCAGATCAAAAATATACCGATATCATAGCAAATGTAATGGAAAAGTTGCTTCTGATGAAAGAGAATCCATTTTATAACTACAAATATCAAGGTAAACAAAACGTTTTTATGAGAGGTACTAAAGTAAACGAAATAAAAAGACGACACACTAAGGATAATAGTAAGACCTCAAAATCATATATATACATAGAGAAAATTATATTCTTGTTTATAAAAGATATTTTAAGGATATCTATCAGATATGTAATAGACGAATATAGAATAGCTGTTGTAAAAAACAAGTTTTGCTTTTGAAGGTTTGGCGCCAGGGGCGCCAACTTGAAAATATTGGGCGGCCCAGGTGAGCCTCAATTCTGTCCACTTTCTTAGACTGTATCTCAAGCGGAGGGGGCGGGGAGTAGAATTCTTCGTTTTTATACCATAATTTTTTCAAAAGCAAATGCCCAAATAATTGAACAACTTTTTTCATCTATTTCAATTACTTGATAATTCTTACAACACTGAAGACCTATGTTGATGCAATAAAATACAGACCTATTTCTTTTAAAGTAAAGCATTCTCCATCAATTACCTCTTTATTACGACATAAAAAATATGAACAATAACAATATATTTTTTTTTTGTTCACCATCAACTATGTTCTTTCTTCAATTATTCCTTATCCATCAATTTTTTTGAATGAACCCTTGGAGTTGGCGCCCCTGATTTCCGCAGTCACCAAATTTCATATTTTCATTTGCCAAATTATCTCCCTAAATTATACAAAAATTGCAATAAAATGACGATTATTCTAAGCATAAATATTTTTATTCATCTTTGTATCATTACATAAAAGCTACTAGTACAGCTGTAGTAATACATTCTACTCGACGGCTTAGTGTGGGTTTGCCAGCGTCTGCTAAAGCCCGGTAGCACTCCCACTAGTCTAATATTGAAATTTTGTGCCCCTAAGAATTTAGTGCCCGAGGTCTTCGCCACGGTGGCACCCCCACGCCACGCCTCTGGTTCTACTATGTATATTTGAATACGTATTTGAAAAAGATTTTTTAAAAACGACATTTAATTTCATCAATTTTCAAATAGAAATGAACCTTAAAAATAAATTTTTTTTTTCAAATGTTCTAGGGCCGTTGCACCATAAAATCACGCGGAATTACTTGTCGGGCCTTAACTTAAATCCAACAATGTATACCAGGAGAAACCAACAGACGAATATTTGCGACATCGGCCACAGTAATACCAAAGAACATAAACATGCCATTTGAGAATTATGCAACATTATTATTACATAAAAGGTGGCAATCTAAATGGGATGAGCAAGTTTTTAACAACTTTCATCTCATTAAACCAAAGCTAGCCACCTGGAAATCGTGTAACAGGGAAAAAGGAAGTAATGCTCAGCAAGCTCTGTATAAGCCACACTCGCTTTTCTCACCAATATGTTTCGAAAAAATGTATTTTTTAATATTATCTCCCAAAGCTAGACATAAGACTATCTGAGATGGGACTGTCGTCTTTTCGTGACCTTCGAACACGAGACCTCTTTGGCCTAAGACGGCTTCGGTTTCGGGAAAAGAAAATAACCCTCTGTGTCAAATCGTCCAAAACGCCTTTAATTCATGGGAAAACTCTACGTCGCGTTTTCTTTACTTCTATGAAGCTCTTTTCCAATTGAATATCCTTTATGGTGGTGCTCCTTTTGCTTGGCCAGTAAGGCCCTAGACATAAAATTGGAGAGAACTCGAGCTCAAGCCCCTTGAATTGCATTTTAGAATAGACAAATACGCCTGTATAGGTAATTTTTGAGCCAAAGCTCGCATACACCCATTATCCACTCAAAGAAAGAATCTCCTTCGTTGTCTCACATGCAGGGCCTGATTGTCGACTAGGACCCCCAGTTGTAAAGGGGCCCCCAAATCATGTTTTTTCTTAAGCTGACTTTCGAGCAATATCCAGAAAATTTTTAGGTAAAAGCTTACTTTTTGGGCTATTTTGGATAGTTTACCAAAAATTTGAAGAGTTTTAGAATGAGTATATGTAAGTACTTATTTTTTATACGCTTGATCCCCCTCTTCTAGTAAATCTGTCACCGTGCGTCAAGGGACCGCTCAACTAACACTGTGCCTATGGCCCATATATGTCTTGATCGGGCCCAGCTCATATGCCGAATGAAGTACTATGCTCCGCAGTACAGTATTCACTCAAGACTCCTTAATCGCTCTGTCAGCACGGGTTATTCAAAGTACTCTTTGGATTCATTACCTGTCTCCACATTTCCAATACTTTCCCCACCCACTATGGAACGTCATCCTACCAATAAACCATCTGCCCTTCCTGAGAGTTCCGGAGAATAAATCGATCACTGTCTCATTAAAGTCACTCTCCTTCGCATTGATACACTCACTTCAACTTCCAAATCTAAAAATTTACACTGACGAGGGGGCGATCGCCCTCCCCATCTTGATCTGAGCTTACACATAATAAAGGGTGTATAATAAAAATCGAAAATTAATCGCCCCTTTGAAAATTTTTTGGACCCGCCACTGCAGTTGGATTTTACGACATCTCCTACACTGGGAGCTGTGTATTCACGATCCCCACAAAAGGCCTTTTAGTATTTTTCAGTTTATGTACATACTATCCTTCAACAAAGGCGCAACCAATCATTATATGGGACAAGGGCGGATCCAGGGGGTGCACGCACCCTCCGAAAGTAAAAAAATGTACATGTATTTTTACTTACACTTAACCCCGAAATTTTTTTACACGTATTAGTTGGTCTTCAAGATTTTCGCCTCTTCCCCAAATAATTCTAGATCCGCCCTTGATATGGGTGGCCGTCAACTGGACTTGTAGCTACTCTTCGAACCCGTGACCATCCTATGCGACTCCAAAGCTGCCTTCCAATGTATTACCGCCCATTTTACAACTTAGATTTCAAATCCGATTGCCCAGAACGTCGTCATCCTAGCTTCCGAGTGTGCGCCTCTGTTAACTAAAATTCCACCCTTCACTAGATATTTGGACACTGTAGGATCGATGGCAACGACGCTGCTGACCATTTGACACACTGGGCCCAAAGTGATTCTTAAAACGATCTCTGCAACACTCCTATCAATCATAGGCCCAGTATCTCTAGCTTTCTTATCCGACTTCATATAGCCTATTCCAAAGAGAAGATCGACCTTCTAATACAAGAGGTTACGGGTCGCTGCAGAGCAGTCTACAAAATAATCAATAGCATTTCCTCTACAGCTGCATTCCTCGCCGAATCTAAATTTGCTTCCATCATCTCAGACTCAATATCGCCTTACCCGAATGTACATCTATTTAAAATTAAATTAAAAAACGAATTCTCCCCTCTCTGCATGCAGTGCACAGAAAGACAGGACGAAATTCCGGAGCACCTTCTTCTGAACTGCTCGGCTTGCAACCATCTCCGCAACAACCTAGCAAAGACTTGTGTCGATCTTGGTATCACTTCTCCCTTTTTTCTCAAGGCTTTCCTGTCTTTGAAACTCGACCTTCAACGCTTTATCCTATCGGCTTTGGAGTCCTACAAAGGCTGATTAGAATATACAAGGCTAGGTAAGCTTGTTTGTGACGTCACCAAAGACGTCCATCCTCCGAACCCAGGGGAAGCGACTGGTCTCGTTTACGGC
>QLNU02015360.1:19775301-19791479 GCA_006491805.2 Dysdera silvatica
AAAACATGTCCATATACTTTAGGTAGTTTTGTTCAGAATTCTTGTTCTATTAATAAGTCTTGATGCCGCAATCATTTTCTTTAAAAAATGTTTTGATCTTTTATGAAAATCAATTCTTTTCTCCTTAAATTTACAGTTTTGATTTTATAGATCTTTAATTTTCCATTTATTTTTTGTCTGTAGGGGATATGGCAGAATATCTAATAACTTGAACTATAATTTCTTGTTCTAATTATAACTCCTATCAACGACGTAGTCAGGTTTTTGTTAAGGCTGGCCCCTTAAAATAAATTTTTATAATTTATTTATTTTTTATTTCCTTGAAGTGGGGTACGACCAAGCCCCCCTGAAAAAAAACGGATCTTGTATATATACACACTGAAAGAACAATTTATCTTATTCGTTCATGAAATTATTGAAAAAAATTTAATTTGTTACGAATCTGTCAAGTGTTTTTATGGCCCTTTAATTTCCTGCAAAATTTTTTTATAAGCGCACTGAGAGTTACACAACCAAATATGTACCTCTTCCAGAGAAATAATATACGTGTATATAATAAATTGCTCTTTTAGGGCGTGTGTATATCTATATAAACGCACACAGGGTATAGTACCAGAATACTATATACTTTACTCTTCATGGAAGCATGAATTTGTTCTCGCATTTCTTCATTATCAGGGTCATAAAAAAAAGATCGAACATGTGAAGAACGTATAGCGTTTTCTGCACGTTCGATCAGTTTCGGCTGATCCGAAAAAAACACGGAAATTTCATAAAATGAGAACATTTTAAATCTATCTCATAAGCATAACATAGCAAATGGCAGTTTGTTTGTGCCCAGCGCCATATTGAAACGTCACACTTCACCGACGTATAGGCGAACTAGGCGGTTGCATAGGGCGGCACCTTGACGGATTTATGTGTTTAAGATAATACTGTACGATGATTGAGATAAACTTGACAATAAAATAAATGGAACTGGATTGATTATTTTCGATTGAATGCCTTCACCAATATTTATCCTTCTTTATACATGTTCTCTTATCCATTTTTTCCCCATACTCTCAACTTTTTGCTTTTTTATATTAACAAATTTTCTTTTAACCAATTTACGTAAATCTGAGTAACATTTTCCCCATTAGCGCTACACTTTTTAGATGTGATAGCAGTACCGCTGCCATACTAGAGTTTTGGAATATGGTCCTTAATTTTGATATCTTTGTGTAGTCAGGGCCCGACTTAGAAATTCTGGGGCCCAAGGCAGACACACATGAAGGGGCCCCAACCCCTCCTGTACCCACGACAGATTTCTGATTGCTATGTTTATTATCATTATACAAATAAGTGAATGAATTTTATGTATAAAAACCAAGTAGATATAAAACATTGTTTAGCTAGATATGCTCTCCTGATCTTAAGAGAAAGAAGCCACTACTAGGCCACGCCTACTTTACTTGTGAGTGAATTCAAACTCTTTTTGCCCTAGCCCAGCACCACCTATAATTAAGTAAGGTTAACAAAAAAATTTTTTTCATCACTTGCGTAGTTAATGTATTTTTACGAATATGTACTAAACCTAGGATTTGGGGCGGGGCAGATGCTACATACCCCTGCGTAAAGCAGGCACTGTGTGTAGTGTTACAAATTGAGAACTACAATTTTCTCCAACAGCAAAAATACCACAATATTTTTATGCTTTTGATTGCTTGTGTGTTATAAGATAAGCTGTGAATATGACACTTCGTTATAATCGGAACTATAACGAGACGGCGGAATGTGCTCTATTTTTTTCACTTTTCGATTGTTGCAAGATGTATTGGGGTGTTAATTTTTTTACGGGAGGAGGGTAGAGAATATAGATATAATTATAATAAAAACTATAATAATTCCCTCTGTGTTCTTTGGGGAGGGGGTTGCGCAGGTCGTTCGCCTAGGACAGTGGTTCCCAACTCAATTTAAGCCGCGGACCACTTTTCCACTTCAATTTTACCCGCGGACCACTTCGAAAAATTTCCACGAGTTCAGAGGGGCGGAGGCCTATCGCCCCACTTGAATGAAAATTTAACATTGAAAAGATGCAAGGTAAAGGTCCATTTAGGTATCATTTTCAAAACTCAAGTCATTAATCGCCCCCCGAATGACCTTTAAATCCGTCCCTACACGAGTTGACTGCAAGACTTTATAAGTTTTTTTCAAGTTTTTTTTTAAATAATGTCCCCTCTCGCGGACCATTTGGAACTCCGTCGCGGACCATCAGTTAGGAACCACTGGCCTAGGGCCACAAATTTTTCTTGCGCAGATACACAAGACAATTTCATCCCCTAAATCCGGGCAGGCACTTATTTTTCTAAAAGAAGAAAAAAAAAAATATATATATAAAAGGGAAAGTATATTTCCAAAACGATCTTTCACGAGGAAAAAACCCCCCAAGTTCCTAAAACCCTTAAATTTCTTTTGTTTTCTATAATCAAATGTTTCATGAAGTTCAGTGTTACCTTTTGGCGCCATCTGTTCATTGTTTTTGAAACACAAGTTAATTTTTCATCCACGGAAGTTACATACTCCCACGGACAGTGAAAACCTGTGGAAACAGAAGTCGAAAACGGAACAAGAAAGAAAAAGGGTAGAATTATGAAAATTTTAAGAACGGCAGAAGCTTCTGATATACAGATTATCAGAAGATTTGGTACAAAAAAGGATTGTTTATTAGTAACATTAAGTGTGCGACCCTATAGGCAGTTGCATGTTATAAATAATCCTGATAGGAAAAATTATAGTTATATATATATTTGTAATCGGTTCTTTTAAGAGCTGTTCATTTTTGAGATTCTTTAGGACTCCTTCATAAAAGTGTGCACACAATTCAATGTTTCTATTCTTATTTCTTTTAATTCATGCAATTTCTTCATTTATTATATAATACAATTATAACTATGGTACCAAATTTTGCTTCTAATTGTCTTCTCCAATTAAATGATCAAATAAATTTTTTATCTATCAAATATACACAGTATAGCTACTTTCAGTGAGTTTTGGAATTCTGATTTTTTTTTTTAAATAACCAAAGCTACTCCAATGAATTTTATTAAACAGAAATAAGTTTTATTCCTGACTTATAGCTTAATTTTTATACTTGCAATAAGTTTGCTATAGTTTTTTTAAAATGCATTTTACAGTTTAAATCTTAATTTTAATACAGTAGAATCTCGATAATGGAGTAAAACGAGAGCGAGACAACTTCTGATTATTGAAAACTCTGAGTTTCGAAAAAAAGAGCATATGATGTTTACTTAAACAGACATTTTTGGGTTGTTGAGCACCTGGGTGTAAAAGAAATATCTCGCCAGCCTTACTGATTTAATATTATTTCATTTAGAATTTGATATGTGAAGTGTTTACTTTTATAACTACATATACATAGTTTGAAACAGTCATCATATAGAAAAGAGAAATATTTTTTAATTTTTATTTTCATGCAAGATATTATATTCAGAGATTGCAAATATTAGTCAACACACAAAGTGTGTGTTGACCATTATTTGACAATTGTGTTATCTCTGTGAGAAGGGTAATAATACCTTACAACTTAATATACGGAGAACTCATGCGTCTAGTAGATCAAGACACTGTGGGTTCAATGCGGGGACCCTGGTGAATCTGGGATGAGGATGACATCTTTTTTTTCTCCTAAACAAAAATAGCTCTAATTTGAGCTACCAATACGTGGGTGTCAAATTTATTTGTAATGTTATTTTCATCAAATGAAACAAAAATCCCTAATTCCTTTTTAATGAAAATATAATAAATGAATTGGTGTGACTACTAAGACAGGCTGCCAACATAGGCGTACACCAGAAAGTTCGTAAGCAGGGGTTACAGCTAACTATTATTTTTTAAATATACAAAATTTCATTGCGGTGGGGTTACTCATCCTTACCTAACACATCCGTGTACCAATGGTTGCCAAGATGGAGGTCACCTTTGCATCTCTGCCTAAATGACCACACCTTGAAAATATCTCACCAAACATATTCATTTATTTCTTTAATATAAATATAATAATATTAAAATAATGATGAATAGAAGATCATCACTGCACCATCTCTCTCCCTGCCTCTGATGCCCCCCTAAACAATTTTCTTTTAATTTTTCGGTGTGAGAAACATCAGTGATGGAAAAGTAAATCAAATATATATTATTTCAGTCATTATTATTATAATTAGAGTCAATATAGGGAATTATAGATACATGGTCAGTGCCAATCTGATGTAATTTTTGTGGGGGTGGGGGATTACATCTGAATATTTCTGATTACAAATTGAAATTTTCCGACTTATTTTGCTAGTAATTAGTATTGAACTAATTATAATAAACTAATATGAAAAAAATCATTATGTCCTCAAATTCGTTACAAGAAAGGACACAAGTAGTAGGCACGGTGTTTGTCCCCCTCCTAAATTTTGGCTCATCCGTTTATGCTATTGGCAACCAACAGTTTTTTAAAAGGTGGGGCCTAACATTTAAATTTGTTCCCCATAGAGTTAATGTATAAAAGGAAGGCACCCTGGGTCACCATCATAAATCCCTGCCTGATTTCTGGTTACAATTTTATGCTGAATGGAGAAAAAATTACCCTGAAAATTAGAGATACAGGAAGGAAAAGGTTCATTGTCAAGATCATATTTTGAATCTTGCAATGACGGATGCAACTGAATCATGCAAGACCATCAAATATTTTCTTGGCCTGATACAAAGCACTGCAGTTTTTCTTTCTGAGTCTCACAAGAGAATGCTCGGTTGGATAGAAATAAATAAATGAATCTGCTGAAGGACATGTTTTACTACGTCCTCTTCAGAAGGTTTGTACCACACATTAGTGGAGCAAAGGTAGAGCATTAGTCAGCTTTTTTTTAATGATACCAATACATCAGTACATAAATACACAATGTTCTCCACAGTGCTCGAAACTTTACACAACATAACAAACAGCAATGACTTCAGTTCCGAAATTTCGTTCAAATCAAGTACTCTTCTTGAGAACTTGTGCAAATTTAAGAACATACTTTTGGCATTTGTATACCATGAGTTGTTCAATATCATCTGCTTCATCTTATCTGCAAATTCAAGACATTGACCACTTTCTAGCTTCAAACCCTGTAAAAACGGTGTACAGAGAAGTCCTTGCAAAAAGAGCAAAATTTTAACAAATTTAAGCCAGTGCCAGACGATTCTCCGAATTCATGCAGGAGAAATTCGTAGGTAAGAGGCTTGACATCACAATTGAAGTAGACCTTCCAGGTGGGTCCCAATTGTCAAACGACAAGCCGGAGAGTTTGCTCATGATGAAGCACGACAAATATTGGCATCACCTGTAAAAGAGTTTGAAATTGGTG
Source organism: Dysdera silvatica (assembly GCA_006491805.2). Taxonomy (NCBI): domain Eukaryota; kingdom Metazoa; phylum Arthropoda; class Arachnida; order Araneae; family Dysderidae; genus Dysdera; species Dysdera silvatica. The sequence continues at coordinate 19,780,695 of QLNU02015360.1, forward strand.
TTTTCAATATAATCTTTGATACAGTATAGGAGTAAATATGTAAGAGGTTCCATCATAATGAAGCATTTTTGGCCGCTATTGCTTAGATGGCACTTTAATAAAGGACAAGGCACTTTAATAAAATTAAAGGCAACGAATGGCAAATTGTGTGAAGATGCTCTTGAAGAGTTGTCAGCACTGATTGGTAAGGATAAACCAAAGTTGTGGCGAGAACTGTGTCAGATTGAAATATACTTTGATGATTGCTTACCTGAATTATTCTTAATGTCTTCAGCATCCAGTGCCAATTCAGCTTCTGTTTGACAGGATTCAGTGTATTGTCACCCAAATGACTCATCAGAGAGTGAAGGAGATCTTGATTATCCTATTCCTGAACTTAACCAACAATAATATCGGTGAACAAACCATCTCAGAAGAGTCTGCGGAAGCAGTCTTTTATAATGACTACCATGAGAGGATTGAAACTATCCATACATTGGACAAGCAAAAATACTGAAAATCTGTAGTTTGCATTCTTGAATTGCTACATGAACTAAAGTCAGACTGTCCAATGTACGATTCACTATATCTTGCATATAAATTCATACTTACTGTCCTTTCACAAAATGAAGAGCAGTAGAAAAGCCAGAAACAACAGCTGTCGACACCACAAAACAGGCTTTTCCACCAGACTTTCTTTTGTGAACAGACAGTTTTAAGTGCTATTTAGTTTTAGTGCACTATCTTGAACCTAAATTTCTTGTGCAAGAGTCTTCCCTGTACTCGATTGTTAAAAATCGCCTATGATCATCACTTGGACAAGAACTCTTTCATAAGTTTCATGCTGTTCTATGTCAACAGAGACTTTGAGTTTGGCTACAATGAAGTTTTATAAACAATAACGTTGTCTTTTCTTATAAATCTTATCTGCATAATTCTACGGCAAATTATCTTGCATACAACAAAGTTATTGATTTACTGGTGGAGGGTTCTTCAGAATTATCAAGGCAACTTAAATTGTAGTATTGTGTACATTTGTCTTAGATATTAGCTAAATAGGGAAAACAGAAAACTTGTGAAAGACTTAGATTCAAAATGTTTCACTTCATCTCATGTCATGATTTGCTGCCAAAGCTAATCTCAATCAAACTGAAGTTACCAGGCTCTTACCATTTATGATTTCTCAAATTACACTGTTTTGTAGATTATTGTTAATAAAAAAATTTTGAAAAGCAATATTTAAAATGTTAGTGTGTGAGACTGCAAATACCTGAAAATGAACATAGTGTGCAAACACTCCTACATGATCCACCTCAGTACATTTTAAACTAGTTGGCACCCCATGCAACATTTTCCCCACCGCACCCTCTTGTAGCCACTCTGGCCGGAAGATTTTATAACTTTACAGAAATTGTCAATCCTGTTTCAAACTGAAATACCTCAGATTTTCCTCTTAAAAAAAAATCACCACCTTGAATTAACCAACCAAACAGTTCACTACCTTGAATTTAAATGTCGAATTTCCGAGAGACTACTGTATTGCTACGTACACATTCAAATGATCCATAGCTCAATAAAATGTTTACATATTCTATATGTAATAATTGAATTATTTTTGGAAATTAAAAGAACGTCTGTCTTTATTTTTATTCTTCCTTTCTTTATTTTTTTTAGAACCATGTTGTTTCAAAAGTGTATCTATCAAACCAGAATTGGATGTGTATGATTTCAACAGTTTGGGGTTATGGAAATATCCATTAGAGATCAGGGGTCGTAAAAAGTTGGGAATAGTATATTTATTAAACATAAAAATTAATAGATCAATTACTGTGTTTATTACTGTGTATAAAGAAAACGGTATTCAAAATGCAAAATATTATTTATTAAACAATGCATTTATAAATGCAGTAATCTATTTCAACAATGTCCTTCTAATTAACAAATCTTGTTTAACTGCCTTATTTTGAGATCATGGCAAATGGTCCGTAGAAAATAATGTAATTAAACTTTCTCAATAATGTTGTTCTAACTAATGAATCTTTTTGTTTAACAGTTGTATCTTGTGGTCCCTGCAAGTATTTCATAGTGTTAATGTAATTCTGTGCGTGTGATTAATGACCCATTTTTTTAATGAATGTTTAGCCTTCTTTTATTTTTATCATCAAGCTGCTTTAGCAGTGGAATTAAGTTTGGATCAAATCTACATGAGACAATAAAAGGAAAACTGGTTGATTTAGATAAAGATGCATTGGATTATGAAACAGAGGATGAACTACTCCCATCCCAGTTTCGAAGAAGCCAATGGTGCTCAAATCAGAGATTTTTAACTTTTTTCATCAGCAACACACCAAAACTAATTACTAAAAGTCTGCAATACGTCAAAAAATTTGTTTTTTGCTAATGTGGTAAAAAATATAGATAGATAAAAAATAAATAAATAAAAAAAATGGTTGTGTTGGCTGTTGGTATTTTTTTATTAAAAAAAACTTAGGGAAACAAGGTTAGTGCCGAGGACTAAGTAGTTAGGTATTGCATATTTTAGAAATTCTTGCGACACATCTGTGGACTTCTTGCAAGACATCGGTTGAAAATCACTGCTGCAAATGCCCTTCATAGGTATATTATCTCATCTGATATAGAAATCTGTTCATTTCGACTTCTTGAAAAATCAAAAGAAAACATTCTATAAACAAGATCAAAATCTAGGCAATCGACTCTTTTGGATTGATCTTTTTTGTTTTTAAAAATTTGTTAATCATCACTTTATAACTATAATGTACTGTATGTAACTTTCTTAAGTTATATAATCGTATGTGCAGTTTCGTCTTGTTTGGCGTGGAATGACCCTTGCTATCCTTGTATTATAAAAATACAACTTAAATTGTATATGTGTAATTCAAATAATGATAGTGATTTAAACCTTCCTAATACATTTATCAAATGCATTGACATTCCTGAACCTGCAGGAAAGGAATTAAGTAAAATATTGAAGTCGTCCATTACATCCTTTTCTATTAACAAACCTTTGATTAACAAATTTTTCTAGATCCCTTTGAAATCCAAGAATGGGAGAGAGAGATTACTCTATATAACAGTATGATAAACTTAACAATGTAAAGTTGTGCTCTTTCAAACAGTGATTACAAGTTTAAAAAACAACAGATGTTTAATCAGGTCAATATATAAATTATAAAGTATAATATGTATGTATAACAGAAAATCCTTTCAAATATTGAAAAGAATGACTTTGAGGATAATAATTGACATTATGTGATCATCCACTGCATGGCAAGTATATGTAAACATGTTGGATTATTTTGGATTGGCTGATGGTTGATTAGTTGAAATACTATAGTGCCAAGACAACAAAGGTCATTCTGTATCATTCAAGGCGATTTATTATTTTGGACCAAGAGTTGATGACAAAGCTATGCTATTTTATTTAGTAAACTTATTTTGTGATGTAAGTTCTGGGAATGACTTTGATTTTTACTGCACTAAGGCAGGAACATTAACTTTCAAGGGCCCAGGTTACTTTGGTTTACCTAAAAAATATTTAAAGGGGGGGGGCACTTACAAGTGAGGAACAATAAACAAAGAAATGCAAAATATAGTTGAGGGTGAGATATATATATAGAAATGTTTATTCATATCGTTTTTCTTTTTTCTGGTTGATTCAGTTGACTTCATATATATGGATTTATGGTTTGGGCACCTTCCATGTTTTCGACCTCAACTAATAGTTTGTTCAATTACTGCAAAAAAAAAAAATATTGCCAGAGAAAGGAACCCATTAGGCCATAAGAAGTATTGCCAAATTGGTAGCAAACACACCAAGTGTATTGAAATTACCAATGAATTATGCTATGAATATTAAAACGATAGTGAAGTGTTTTTGTGTACTGTAAAACATAATCAGAATATTGTAATGGGAGAAGCAAACATTGAAGTTAAAAAATTTACAAAATTACAAATTGAAATTACACCAATGGAAGAATTAATATCATGAATACAGAGGTACCAAAACAATATTAGTTGTCTTTAGAAGTAGCATAAAATAAGGTTGCCATAGGTAGGGTAGAAGTTTAAATAATGAGTTGTACCAGTGGCGTGTGGTGACATTTTCCTGTGGGCAAGCAATATGTTTTTTTTTATGGATATCTTCGAAATATATATAATATATAAATGTGTGTATATATATATATATATACACCACTAACAACGAAACCTAAAGAAAGTAAAATCTCTAAAGAAACTTTAAATCTAATGGAAAAACGAAGGTCTTGGAAGAACACAAGAATAATTGCTAACAAAGTGGAATATGTGGAAATTTGCAAGACGATAAGGAAACATATCCGGGAAGAAACTTGTAAATTCAATACAAAGTTGGTACAAAAAACAATTGAAGAAAATAAAGGCATCAAAAATTCAAAACGCAGGCTAATAAATGGAAAAAAGCAAATACTTGCCTTAAAATGTAATGACGGCTCAGTATGCAGAACACGCCAGGAAATGCTTAAGAGGGTAAAAGAATTCTACACAGACCTCTATAAAAGTAACGATCAGCAAAATCTGCCAACAATTGTAGTTACAGAAGAAATGCCGGATGTTTTAGTATCAGAGGTAACAGATGCCATACGATCAATGAAAAATGGGAAATCCACAGGAAAAGATGGCATTTCTGCTGAAATGTTAAAAGCTGGGTGTAAAACGCTTCACAAAATATTGGCAAATCTCTTCTCAAAATGTCTTAAGGAACAAAAAATTCCTAATGCATGGAAAAATGGCGATGTTATTCTTTTGCATAAGAAAGGAGCTCAAGATGATCTTAAAAACTATCGACCAATTAGCCTTCTTCCTGTTATGTACAAAGTTTTTAGCAAAATCATTACAAAAAGAATTTGTAGAACATTAAACGATGCGCAACCTGTAGAACAAGCAGGGTTTAAAATTGTCTTTAGTACGATTGACCACATTCAGGTTCTTCAGAGAATAATAGAAAGACACAATGAATACACTTTACCATTATGCATTGCCTTCATCCACTACGAAAAAGCTTTTGACTCAATTTTCAAACCATATATTTTAAATGCACTAGGTAACCAAGGTGTGAACCCAGCTTATGTTAGCTTACTCCAGTCCATATATGATAAAGCAAAAGCGACCATATCTATAAACAGACACAAAGTTGAAATTAACCTTGAGAAAGGTATACGACAGGGAGATACAATCTCGCCCATACTCTTTTCAGCTTGCCTTGAGGAAGTTTTTCGTAAATTACACTGGGATCAAAAGGGCTTAAAAATCAACGGAGCGTATTTAAACCATCTAAGATTCTCCGACGACATCGTGTTTTCGCAAAAGATCCAGAAGAGCTCCAAAGACTCATTGAAGATCTCAGAATGAAAGGAGAAACATCTGGCTTGAAAATCAACCTGAAGAAAAGCATTTTCATGTTTAATAAGTTCGTCGAAACTAAGAAACTCTTTATTTTGGGAGAAGAAATACAGCAAGCTGAAAATTATATTTATCTTGGTCAACAAATGACGATGAAAGGCGGCATAAATCAAGAGATCGAACGTCGTATCGAGCTTAGCTGGCAAGCATTCTACGGCTACAAATAATTTTTAAAAACAAACTCCCTATTTATTTAAAGAGGAAAGTTTTCGATCAATGCATCCTACCTGTCTTGACCTATGGTTGTGAGACATGGGCATTGGTTGCAAAAGGTACCCAAAAGTTACGAGTGGTACAAAGGAACATGGAACGGCAGATGCTTGGTATCACGCGAAGAGATCGGAAGACCTTCAGTTGGATAAGAGATCAAACAAAAGTTTGTGATATCATTGTAAAGGTAAAAAGTTTGAAATGGAAGTGGGCAGCCCATATTGCTAGAAGAACTGACAACAGATGGACCAAAAACATCCTAGAATGGATCCTACTGGACACCACACGCCCAAAGCAAAGGCCAAAAACGAGATGGGTGGATGAAATTATTAAATATATTGGACCAAAGTGGCAGCAAAAAGCACAAGACCGACTTCGTTGAAAACATGCATAGGAGGCCATCCTGCAGTGGATTGACAACGGCTGAAATGATGATGAATGATGATATGTATATATATATAACTATAATTCAAAAATTCTAACCCTTAAGCTGTCCAAAAATGCAATAAAAATTACTATCGATACCACTAGATGGCAGCATTATCGTTAACATAAGCTATTAGAAAATTGCTTATCAGATTAAAATTATTTCATGCCTATGGGACTTAAAAATTAAAACAATTAGTATTTATAAATTTAATTGAGGTTTAATTTGACGAACTCACAGATTTCAAGCAAAAAACACGATAAAATGGGAAATAAAAATAGGTTAACATCAAAATGCTCACGAAAACTTGTCCATAGAGATCCATAGTTAACATTTTTCCCTGGAAAGCAGGAATTAAACTGCTTTTCATTCGATGTCACAAGCCCCACTCTTAGACCGTGGCGCCATCCAGTGAAAAAAATTGCGAAGTAGTTAATTGGACCGCGGATGAAAGTTCATGTACATAACACAGATTTGCTGAGCTTTTATAATTAAGGAAAAAATGTGTGTTAGGTTGATGTTAAGCAAGCAATGCTTACAATGCTTCTATGGACCGCATGCCACTGAGTTGTACTATGAATACTAAGGTACTCAAACAGTAGTAAAGTTTGTTTTTGGAGTACTACTCTGTGTAGCATACTCTAGTCTTAAAACAGAAACTGATAACATATGTAAAGGTCTCTTTTTCCAAAGCATTTGACTGTTATTTCTTGGAATTTGTAATACAGTTATATACTTTATTACCAAATATCAAAAAGTTAAATAATGTACAGTAGTTGCAAAACATTGAAAAGGAAATTTGTACTGCTGCGAATTACTAAACTGTAATTATCAAAGTTATGTTGCTTGGCTGTCACAGTGGGAATAACCTATGAAGCCTGTAAAGTGAAGAGCTTCTCACTGCAAATATCTTAAGACATATCTTGTAACCTTTTTCACTATCAATTAACTAATAGTTTAGTAATAATATAATTAAATATGTTTTCAGATGAATGTCGTAGTTTCTTTGTACCTTTACATTGAAAATGAAATTTCTAGATTATCATAAACGTCATTTATTTGAAAACATGTCTGTACCCTTTATTTCAGATAATTGGTGTTCTACTGTATTAAAGTATTGTTTATAAAAACGTAGACTTAACTATAATAATTCTGATATAACATCATGGTAATTTTATTATAAATCTTGGATAAATGCAAACAAGAGTAGGTGTTACAAGCTATCAAAGGAAACCTCAAATTTTACCATTATTCTTCAATAAACTGTGTATCCGTTGTGATATTGTAATCATTTATTATCATTGTTGAAAAGGATGAGCAAGGTCACACACATAAAAGATTTGAGAAAGAGGGGGAAGATGAAAAAGGGAGGAAATTTTTTTTGTCTCATGTTCAGGAGATTTTTGCTATCTCTTAAACTTGTAATATGCGAAATTATACAGTAGTAATTAATGATCTATTTAGGAGAGAGAGGGTAGTTTGATTATTATAATACAGTGAATTCACGATAAGTTGAATATTCCTGTATGTCGAAGTTTTTACTAAGTCCCGGTCCCGTCTATTAAAATTCAAAGAATTTTTTTTCTCCTTACGTCGAAGTGAATACCTTTTAAGTCGAAGTTCTCTTCAGCCACATCATCACCTGCCGTAAGGATTTTTAACCAATTAGAACTTTTCCAGCTTCCTGCTTGCATTTCCAAACCCCACTTTTCAGATAATGAAGTGTTTGTGGTCGTAGGTTAGTGAATACTACAAGGTGTTTTGTTGTTTAAGTATAGTGTTTTAAGATGTGTAAATGAAAATATTCTTAATTTGAAACAAAAGGGGATTTAACAAGAGATTTTGAGAAGAATTCAAACTTAAGGAAAACTGATCTAACAGAGAAATTACGGCACTTTACCGAACATGCTACTAACCATTCTGATGAGTAAAGAGGAGATCTTGAAAAGACAAAAGTGCAATGTTGATCTGAAATGTAAGAAACTAAAATTGTGTGCCTTTCCTGATGTTGAATCCACTTTTTGAAGTGTTTTAAATCGTACAGGAGCCAGAATGGTAAGATTCCTCTTTAGTGGTACGATGCTACATGTAAGAGTTATGGACTTTGAAAGTCTGTTGAAAGTGGAGGGCTTCAACGCAAGTGCAGGATGTCTTGAGAGATTTAAGACAAGGTACAATATTGTGTTCGGGACTGTACACAGTGAAGGAAAAGATTTTTCCAGTGAAGACTGCGAAGAGTGAAAAGGTAAAATTTTGCGATGCGGTTCGACTCCCAGCAGTGCAAAGAACGCTTACTCAGAGATCTCATAAAGATCGCACTGCTCACTGTAGTCCGGGGTTTGGTTCCCTAGGCCTTAAGAGGTTCGGATTCCTCGGAAAACAGTAGGTCCCGGCGCAGCATGACCACTGTAGTCTTTGAGCCGTAAAACCAAAAAGCAACCAACCAACTTGGCTGGTCATTGCGTGACAACAAATACCTTCTTGGGTGAGGCAACAGATAGGCGCCCTCTTCTGTATAAGCATGACTTTGGGTTTTGGTGATATGCAGACTTGGAAAATAGTCTTTTATTCATGTACACGCTTATCAAACAAAGCTCATTTATAGTCTTTTTATACCAGGTATTCTACCATACATAGCTGTATTTTACTTGCTTCCTTTCCGCTGAAAAGGCTGTTGTGTTTAGGAATTTTCATGCAGGTGGCAGGCATTTATCATTAAAAGGGAGGGGAGACAGTATAGGTTCCAGTAAACAAAGAAATAAAAAATGGCTAACTTCCCAAATTTTATCATAACACTATACAAAGAACTTGATTCAGAAGTCTGAGTCAAAAATAAGATAAAAGAACAGTAAAAAAAAAGAAAAAAGAAAAAAAAGAATACAATAGTTAATACATTAATAATTAAAGATTAACTGAATTACATGTACAATAATGAATTTGTTGCTAATTATATAATGCTTCTGGCCATCCTTGAAAATTACATTTAATTTCCAAATTAACGAGGCGCATGCTCGAACCACACATTTCGCCTACTGCCCCATGTTGACAGGTGTGGATACATATTTCTCATATGAATGTTCATCCAACATGGAGTGAATATATATACATAGCTATGGAATACTCTATATATGTAGTTAAACTTAACTGCCTGTAAGTCCAGAAACATCTTTGTGGTTACACCTAGACCACTGAGCCACTGCAGCTAGTCTTCCACACATAGCTCCTGCACTCCTTGATTATTTTGATTGATTGTTATATGCCACGGGTTATCCTATAATTAGTAAAAGATTGGAGGTAGAAATGGAATATGATGAAATATTAACATGGTTGGGTCTCATACTGTTTTCATGTGATTTGTTTTCTTTTGATTTGGCGGCAAGTTTGAATTGAAGGTGGCTGGTATTTGAAGATTTATGATTTATTTAAATAGAATAATTTAGTTGATTTTGCGACACAATACTTATAACGAATTTTATTTTACAGCAATAATATTGTTAAAATGGGAAGGATTTAATGCCTAAAACTCTTTTCTCATACCACAGCCTTGAGATGATATAGATATTTCTTACATTTTATTTTAAAATCTTCCTAGCATCTTGTTTGTCTTATATTGAATGCACATTACTAATCCTTAATTATATTAATAATTAATTAATAATTAAGCAATCTTGCTGTATCTATAAAGAATTTACTGATAAAAGCCATGATTGTAATTGCATTTATTATGTTTTAGCTTTACCAGCTATCTTGGTACCAAGACATATTGGAGAAATCCCTAACCAACTGCCTCCACTTGATAATTACATAAATTCTGTACCAGACAACACAGATTTTCCTGTTGGTCCAGAAAACCATTCTTTTCCTTTAACAGGTGAAGTATTGTTTTGACTATTCCATAGTTCATGTCTTATTTACAAATAAAAATCAATGAAACTCTAGCCTCCAGCCAGCAACAGATGGAGCCACCATATTTTGAATACCTAATCATAAAAACTTGACACTAAGTGTCCCGCATTCCTCGACAGCCAGACGCTCTCTCTTTTTCTGGTACGCATAAGCTAAGCATATCTTATGTTAGATCCCAGGAAGGCAGGATGCTCACCCGGCGTGCTACTAACTGATTGAGTCTCCCAGTAGTTTTCCATCGATCTATGTAACTATGTATTACTACTAATCATTAATTTGACATTGTGCACATTGTCCCAATAAACTTGTTATTTATGCATTACTTCTTTCATTGATGTCTAATGTCTAAAACTACAATCCATGCAAGCTAACATAACTAGAAATGAGTCTCGTCATCTCAGACCCATCCTTTATTATAGTGGGTTTAGTCTCCCTTTAATTATCATCTGGGCTCACTATAAAAATATATTATTTGGCCCTGTGGTGGTGCACTGGTAACACGTTTGCCTAGTGTCTAGTTATTTTGAAATTAACGAAATAAATGTTTATACCTTATCGAAACTCGTGGATACCTTGATCTTGCAGTGATGTGCAAGTATCTTCTTTTTTGGTTATTTTGTATCTTATTAATATACTCAGTTACACATGGTTTAGATTTAACGACAATGTTAAGCACATTTTTAAAATATGTCAATGGTACGAAAAAATCTTATTGTGTGCTATTTATATAAAATACTAGTTAACTTGTATCCACAAATGCAGTGGTGACAAACCTGTCAAGCTTATCACTTAGTAGTATGTGGAGA
>QLNU02015360.1:19795152-19857593 GCA_006491805.2 Dysdera silvatica
GTTCACTAACTATTGATTTGAACATTCAATGTGCAATTCCTAGCCATTGATGGGTCCTACAGCCTTGAATTTTTTTTCACTTCCTTACCTGTGTATGTGCTGGAATCAGTAGCATAGCTAAGGGGGGGCAAGGAGGGCAGTCGCCCCGGGTGCCACAGTTCGTGGAACGGCAATTAGCCTTTAAAAAACAAAATTTATTTGTTTTGTTACCCCATTGGAGGAGGGGCGACAATGACAGTCACTAGCCCCGGTTGGCGAAATGTCTACCTACGCCACTGGCTGGATGTACATTTAATTTCAATAAACACAGATAATTTCTTCATGGTGCTTCGTTCTTTTTCCTGCAAAAGAGTATATGCACATAAAAGTGAATAAACGTACACCTAAAATGAATAAATATGCACTTAAATATTTGTAACTTACTTGAAAAGTGCATGTCCTGCATCTTAGCGCAAATTAATGTATTATTAACTGCTGAGTAGAAATATTCAATATAAACAAAATTATAGGCAGCACAGTGTTTAGTACGGCATATCATAATGTGTCTCCCAATATTCTGAAAGATTAAGCTTTTGTCTCCTATCATTCAATAGTATCTTTATGGCCAAAACGTCCTTTCCAGATCTACAGAGTTTATTAAACATAATTTTAAAATTTTTGTAGATTATCTAGTTCAGGCTATTTATATCTGTTTATCAGCTATTACCCATGTCTATCGTTGATAGATAATGATGTGGAATTTTACCCCATGTAAATCTGTTTGTAATCTTACCTTGAGTCAACTATCATTTTAGTACAATAAAACTAAATTTTCGGTTTCCCTAATAAGAATAGTAGCTATAATAGAACTATGACTACATTTTTGGTACCCTAAGATATACATATAATGAAACATGTGCATTTACAAATTCTTTTGCCTTTCTGCTCAGATGAAGAGTAAGAGAAAATTTTAGTTATGGGGAAATTTTTTCTGATAAAGGAATAATAAAATTAACTTAAACCCTTCAAATATGCATTCATTCTGGAAATTCACCGATTTTATGCATTTATATGCATTGCCACTAAAAAAGGCTAAAATATGCAATCACATATAATCCAGGCTCTGGTAATGACTATAATTTTTTGCTGTTTAAACTAAGCTTATTTTCATCACATAAATACAATGTACCTTATGCTAAAACTTGTTGCTTTTGGCTCAGTCCAATCCAATAAAATAACCTTTCTTGTAGACACATTTAGTTAGCAATTTTCTTTAATTTACATATTCACTTTTTTAAATGCAATTATAAGCTGTTTTGTGACATCAATGCCAATGTCAAAACAAAAATGCCTTGGAATGGTACATTATTTGCCACTAAGTTGTTCTTTTATCACTTATTGATAGCTTTAATAGTTTACTACAGTGTGTTGCGTAATGATAGGTCCATCCGAACAAAAACAGAAGTTCTATTGAACTACTGTTTCATGTTTTTAATTTACATTTATTACAAGGCTCTTGTGATAACAAATTATTTAAAAACAAAAAGGATTGTAAATGTACTTACAAGAATAAAGTCATAATATTAAAAACAGGTGTTGCAAAAAGATAAGTCCACCATATGAAACTTATTCATAAAAATTTATTAGTAGTAGATTTTTCCTCCCTTCTTTAGAATCAATTCATAAATTCTTTTTGCATAGAATTAATAACATTCTGCAAGTAATGCACATCGATGGCACGCCACTCAGACAGAATTCTCTATTTCAGCTCATTAGTAGTATTGTATTGTTTCTCACCTGCATTTGCAGCTCTTGCAAGTGTTCACCATAGATTGCCTGTGGGGTTTAAATCTGGACTGTAAGGTCGCCAGTCAATAATGTGGACACCGTTTTCTATAAACCACTCAGAGGTTGAATTAGCTGTATGGATTGGGGCATTATCGTGTTAAAGCATGAAGCATGGCCCTCCGATTTCTGCTGAAAATGGTAGCAAGTGCTCATCAAGTAGGTTTTGATAATCTGTGGCATTCATACGAGTATTTAAGAATGTAATATATGTTTTTCCATACCACCCAAAGCCTGCCCAGATCAGGATAGAACCACTTCCACCTTGTCGTTTCAAAAATATTTGTACTTCTTTGCGCAAGTTGTGCCAATAAAATTGCCAGCCATCTGGCCCATCCAAATTTTTTTTTGTCACTATGAATATTACTCTTCTCCAATCTTCTTTCAAAGACATTACTTGTTGCTCAAATTTCAGTCTCTTTTCCTTGTGTTTTTCAGATAACTTCAGGGTAGCTTTCCTTTTTTTGCATCTTAAACAGTGCACTGTCTTCAGGGTCCTAAACAGCATTGACGTTGATATTGGAATGCTCTTTCAGGGTGCAAAAGCACCCAAAGAAATTGAACCAGATTGAACCTCCTTAACAATTATCCTTGTTTGGCGAGAGGTCAGTTTAGCAGGCCTCCCAGTGGAATTTTTATTTTTTTATCGTAAGCATTTTTTAATCGAATGAAAGTGTTCACCACATTATGTGATTATTTCAAACGTTTCTCTATTTCTTTATTTGACTTTCCACATTCATTAAAAGCTTTAATTTGACCTTTTTCCTTTATGGTAAACTGATTGCGACTCATTTTTTGTTGTGTTCGTTAACTCGGTACTATACTAAAAAGTAACAGTTAAAAACACATTCTACAGCTCAGTGACGTCGAAAGCACATGTCAGGACGCAAATTTGCATAAATGAGAAATAATCACACGGTATTTTGGAATGAAATCTAAGGTGGACCTATTATTTTGCAACATCTTAATACTGAAAAATTCCGCATTTTTTTAAAAAAAAAGTCTTTCAACATATTTCTCTATGTTATTGTTACATATCCTAATATGAAACCTCAAGAAAACACTTTTGAAGTGTTTTCTTGGCATGGATTTGGTTCTCTGGTCAAAGTGAACCAGTCATTGACAGGAAATCACTATGTTCAGCTGCTTGATGACCACTTGCAGCCTTTTATGGACTTCACTTACCCAAATGATGATGGGATGTTTCAATATGAAAATGCTGCATGTTATCATGCCCATATTGTTCATGACTGGTTTAAGGAGCATTTAGGACAGTTCCAGCATATGATTTGACCACCTAGATCATCAGACAGGAACCTTGTGCAACACATCTGGGATATGATCGAAAGAGCCATTCATACACAAGATCCAGCATCTACAACAACCATGGAATTATGGGTGGCATATGAGTTCAATCTATGAAAACTGTAATGTGAGACATAACACAGGGTAGTTAAAGTGGTGGATACATGGGGGGAATTAGGGAAATTCTCCCCCTTCCAAATCTATAAAAATGTCGTAGAAATCAGTTATAACAAGTGCTGATTATAGCGATTAGTCGCACATAATGACGGAATTTTTACAAAAAGTTTGATTTCCCATTTTATTTATTTTTTAAATTGCTCGTTAAATCCGGGGTCCAAAAAGACTTGTTCACCAACAGTGGTTAAATTGTACTTCACTTAACCCTTTACCACCTAGAAAGAACAAATGTTCCTCTGACGTCACAATTTTTTCTATTAAAGCCAACAGTTCTGTCAAGCTATAATTTGCCTCAAAAGAACAAATGTTCCATTACCCAGCTCAAAAAAGTGTTAACAGATGTTAGTAGCTCTATGTGAGATATAAATATGCAGATATAGAAATGGCCACCTCCTTTATGATACCAAAAAAGTAAACATCGTCTATTTTTCTTAGAATCGGTTTATAAATGCAAATTATTTTGTAAATTGAATAATCAGAGTTACGAATGAATCTTCCAAGATCACAAATAAACATCAAATAAAACAAAATTTCCTTTTACACGGAATAGAGGATCCCATTATGATGAAGCTACGAATGTTCCTTTCAGAAAAATAGGCAACGTTTTATATGATTTGACAACTTCAATGTGAGCAAGTCTAGTTTGGTTATGCTTAGGTTGTGTCAGAACCTAATATGCACAAGATCTTCTTCAACAATTACTTCAGCTCACCAGAACTAATGTCATACATGCTCCAACTTGCTCACAACATCGACTATGAATAAATCACGACTGAGAAAATGCTCTTTGAAAAGCAAGACCGAGCTAAAGAAAGAAGATCATGGAGCATTTGATTCTTACATAGATCAAGCAGAAGAGGTTATGATTTGTGCTTGGCTAGATAAGTCAGGTAATTGTTGCCTCAAATTATCAAAATGCCTTATCTATTGACAAATGCACACGTCGAAACAAGAAAACAGGAGCAGTGACAGAAAGCCCAGCCATTGTGCAGACGTACAATTCATACATAGGTGGTGTGGATAAAGCTGATATAGTGCTGACTATGAATAATATTAAACTGAAAACACACAAGTGGTATCTTCATCTCACATTCCATTTCATGGATTTGGCTGCAGTGAAGGCATGGATTCTCTACTGAAGTACAGGTGAAAATAGATTATCCGAAAACTTGAAGTTGGACATCTGCTGTTCATTACTCAAAGGATCCACTACAGGGAGTCATCCCGTACTAGTTCAAACTTTGGCTGAGGAAAACAATAATGACGTTCCAAGAAAATGTGCAAGAAGACCTGCCCTAGTGCCAACTGTAGTTAGATTTGACAACATTTCTCACCGTAAAAAAATAGAGAAGCCACAAAAGCCCTGTATTTGTCAACTGGCAGATTGCTCTAGAAAGAGCAGATTCTACTGTTTCAAGTGCATGGTTTTTCTGTGATTAATAGGAGGAATTAACTGTTTTTGCAAATATCATACCCAACAGTAATATTTTACATACCAACATACGTCTTGCTCATCGGTGTTCCTGAATGGAACAAATGTACCTATGTAAGTTAAGACCATTAAAATTTATAAATTTTATTCATGATTTTTTTAAAATTTATTTTATGTCCGAAGTGCCTCAGAAATTGCATGGTATAGGTTTTGGCATGTTTATTTTACCCTCAGGTGTTAAAGGGTCAATCATTATACCAAACAAAATCCATATTTTCCACACTATACCCGGAAACTTGCTAAATGTGAACTCAATATAAGTGGGTCCTATTGTATTTTAAATTTTCTCCCTAAATCTCTCTATGAATCTGCTTCTGGTGGTTATAATTAAATTTTCCATGTTTAGAGTTTTTGTAGCTTGTATGAGTAAGTCAAAATTAATAATACCAAATTTTATACACGCAGTGGGAATTAATACATAATTAAGGGATAGGGAAAAGGATTTGGTGAAAAAAAATAGCTCCAAAATTTGCAGATATAGATATTGATTTCCAGAACAGGGAATATGTGAAAAATGCCAGAAAAATGAATGACAAATTTAAAATGAAATTTTCATTTTTACATTTACTCATTGTAAAAACTGGAAGAAACTTAAGTAAATCGTCACAGGAAATGGTTTCACAAATTAAGCGAGGTTCATTCATATTGCCACTCATATTAAAGTTGAATTTTAACATGATTGTCTTTGTTTTGGGTCAGAAATTGTAATTAATATACAGCATGCTCTGCTGCAGATTAAGTCTCTGGAAAAATATTTCCACACGCTGCATTATGTTGTCCTTTGAAACAGCCTGATAAGGGACACTTTCTTAATAAACATTGGTTTTGAAGTTACCTCATAGCCAAAAATCACCTTCTGTAAGATCAAGTGGTCGTGGGGTTATGGTATAGAGAGAGAGAGAGAGACAATGAGACTAAACATTTTTTCTTTCGTGAAATGTCAGCGTTACAGCTGCTGCATTGCTTATGTGATAAAAGGTGGAAACCCATTTTGCATGAAAATGTCCTCATGTAGGCATTATCTTTCCTACAATTTTAGAATTACAAAGGCATACAGCATGTAAAGATACCTTTATGCTATAATGGAGCATGTTTGTTACTGTACCTGTTGGTTGTTATTCTTCAAAAAAGTATGGTCCAAGGATGAAATTTGGTATAAAATCACCTAATGCAGTAATTTTTGGCGAATGCAGAGGAATCCGATGTACAGTGTTTGGGTCTTCGGAAACCCATATTTGAAAGTTTTGAATATTTTGAATATTAATTGTCCCATCGAGCTGAAAATAGGCTTTATCTCTCTGAAGAATGAAAAGGTATCATACCCACTTCCATTCTTTTTATTATTGAATACAAATTTTACTGTAATTCATTTAAGTTTCTTTCAGTTTTTGCAATGAGTGAACTTGAAAATTTGATTTTGGATTTGTCTTATTGATTTTTTTTTTTGGCTTCCATGTATTTCCTCTTTCAGAGCATCATATTTATCCCTATCGGCAAATTTTGGAACAAAATCCTCCCTGCAATCCTTCTCCCCATTCCTTGAACAGTATGTGTATAAAATTTGGTAATATTCCTCTTTTTAGTTTAGGTTACAGAGAGCTCTAACCAGGGGAAACTGGCTATAACCACCTGGTATATATACCTAATTCTGGACATTTAGGATATTTTGTAAATCGAACTGAGAGAGAACATGATCTCTCTGCTTCATATACACATAATTCTAAATTTTTATTCATATATAATTAGTGTTCTTAAAACTTACTATCTTTCAATCCCATTAATTTCAGTGACTAGAGGCTTCTTTTCCAAACTACACTGGTTTCCATAAATTAAGCAACAAATGGAAAAAAACGTGATAATTTGGCCAAATGTAGTTCAAAATGCACGGAATTTGCGTATGTTACTGGAAAAGGCATATAGCATCGATATACAGGATGCAAACGAGTGGCGCTGGTGTCGATTTATGCAAATGCGAAAAAGCTTAAAACTAGCTGTTTTGCAGTGAGTCGCCAATTAATGTGCGATGGTGAATGAAAAGATTTCGAGATAGCCAATTTGTAAAAATGATGTCGAAACGTCATTTACCAGTGGAATTACATTACGCAGCTATACGCAGACTTGAAGCTGGTCAACGGCAGGCAGATATTGCAAGATGGCTGAACATCGACAATTCTGTGGTCAGCAGAGTGTGGCAACAGTTCCGAACCAGGAATTCAGCCTCCCGAAGATACAGCGAAGGTAGGCCAAGGGTTATGACCTCCTCAGATAATCGATACTTACGGCTTTCTGCAAGGCGAAACAGGATCGCTACTCCAACTCATCTCAGATCTGCGCTTGCTGAAGCTGCAGGAAGGACTGTATCAGCTTCGACTGTACGCAGAAGGCTACATGAAGAAGGACTGTACGCTAGGCGACCAGTATTATACATGCTCTTAACTTCTCGCCACAGGAGGGAACGTTTGAATTGGACATGTGAATTTGACTTGAAATCAGTGGAGGTCCGTACTTTTCACGGATGAGTCGAAATTTGCTTTGCAGAGTGATTCTCGGCGAGTTTTCATCTGGAGAGAGGCTGGTACTCGATATCAGCCCTCTCTTATGCAGGAAAGGGACACATATGGTGGAGGCAGTGTGCTTGTATGGGGAGGCATATCTTTAGGTGGACATACTGACCTCTATGTGTTGTCTCATGGCAACCTTAATGCTCAGGGGTTTAGAAACGAGATCCTTGACCCCATTGTTCGACCGTATGCGGCTGCTATTGGCGATACATTTGTACTGCAGGCAAGATAATGCCCGCCCTCACACAGCTCGTCTTGTGCAGCTGTATATTGAAGAAGAGACTATAGTCGAAATGCAATGGCTAGCACGCTCTCCCGACCTGAATCCCATAGAGCATGTTTGGGATGCTCTCGAGAGGCGTGTTGCTGACCTCCATCCCCTTCTCGAACCCTGCAGGGGCATAAAATAGCTTTGTCCGAACAACGGGCATTGCTACCCATGGAGCTCATTAACAACATCGTTAGCAGCATGGAACAACGCTGTCGGGCCTGTATTACTGTTTGAGGTAACCACATTTTGTATTGAGATACTTTTTACTATTTCATTGTGACACCTGTATTTCTGACTTTTTTTTATTTGTATAGCTTATACAAAATGTAAATGCTTTGTATCACATGTTCTTACATTTTTTAGTTACATATGGTATGATAAAGATTTTCACCAAATTTCATCCAAATTGGTTGTATATTTTATGAGTTATCACGTTTTTTCCATTTGTTGCTTAATTTATGGAAATCAGTGTAGTCAATAATATTCTATTTAGGGTGATTTCCCAGTGGTGAAAATATTAAAATACTAATACTCATTTTATGTAATAATGGCAAATTAATATATCTCTCTTCACATCGTAAGGTTCACGTGTAGTATATACTCATGCAGCAATATGGCCCTGTAGTAAAACAGGTTCACTTAACATGCAGTTATTTCTGGTTCTATTCCTAATTGTGTAAAAAAAAAAACTACTCACTGACTAACTGCTCCCCATAACCTAGTGGTTGATTTTCTTATGCTTTACACGATTCTGATTCTTTGGAAAACTGTAGGCCATGGCACAGCATGACACTTGCTGTTGTTGCACTGTTAAACGCAAGAAAACTTATGCGGAGGCATTATTATTATTGAAATTATATTATTGAATTTATATTATTGAATTATTATTCATGAAAATTATTTGAAATTGTGATTCCACAAGTTGAAACTATTTTAAGTAGCATTTATATCAGCAAGCAATATTTTTTTATTATTTTGTGTAATTTTTTTTGCTGGTTTTCTAACTGATAAAAATATTCTCTTAAAATTATTATTTTATCTTTCAGATACAGCACTTACTTCGTCTCCCAGTCCACCACTGGGTAAGTAAATTAGTTGTTTTTTAGATGTCTATGGAAGCTGAAATTTGAGCTAGCCATTTTATTAATTTTTAAAAATTTCTTTGTTATGTATTGCTCTTCAAATAATATAATTATATATTTGATATAGACAGTGAAATAATGCTGGTAAACTAATTCTAAAATCAAAAAGAATTCCACACACACAAGCTGCTTTGTATATATATGCACTGGGTATTTTTGAAAAATATTGCTGAATTCTGAGAACTTAATCAACTGAGTATACCAGGGTGAGTCATAAATATTGATACCCATGGTGGTACATACTTTATTGAAAAATATATAAGAAGATAAAGCTCATGGATCTTCAAAATGAAGTGCATCATGTTCAATGGTATTTAGCTAACATTGAACCAAATTTTGAATTCTTGCATGATACTAGTCTTTTGGCTTGGAGGCAAAGAAATCCTGGACTCTGGTTTCCACCTCCCCTTGATTTCTGAAATTCCTACCACGCAGAAAATGAGCCATGGACCTGAAAAGGTGATAGTCGCTGGGAGCAAGATCTGGGCTATTAGCTGAGTGAGGTAAAAGTTCCACACCATAAAGTTCCTGTATTTTGGAAAGAGTTGATCTTGCCATATGTGGTGAAGCGTTATCATACCGCAGCACAACTCATCTACAGTTGACCAAACTTGAACATTTCTGTAATAAAATAATATATATTCGCTGAATTTGTTCAGAGAAATACTCAGCTGTGATTCCATGGCCATTTGGAACAATTTCGTGGTAGACCACACCTTCACTGTTCCTTTATACCCACAACATCACCTTGTGCTCAAACCTTACACATTTGCCTACTGGTTCTGGTATCAGACCCGGGTCTAACCACTGTTTGCTTATGTTTGGATTATTGTCAAAAATCCATTTTTCATCTGAGGTCACAGTTCAGTGGAAAAAACGATTTTCAGAAAGGTTTTTCAGCAGCTGACAAAACATATTCACTTGCCGCTGAGCTTGTGCTGGAGTCAAATCATTCGGTACGACTTGGCGACTTCTGTTCGTGTTTTCCAGCAAGTGAAGGTGACTCACAATGCTTGACTGAGAAGTACAGAGTTTTGTTGACAATTGTCGAGGGCTGGTAGATGAATTTACCATAACTGTTTGTCAAAGACAGCCAGAAAGGAAGGTGGTTGGTCTGCCTGTGTGTGTCTTATTTTCCAAATCCCGATTTCCAGAACCATCGTTTTGCGGTAAGATGACTCACACCTTGTCCTTTTGCATGACAGATATTTCTAGTAGCCTCCGCCGCATTATGCCCCAATTGGAATTCATAAAACAAAAGTTCACAAATGGAGTGATTTTGCTTATCCATTTTAACTTGAAAAAAAAATAGTATTGTATATTAATTAGTCCTATTTTAAAGAAGAGGTATACAAGTATTAGATAATATAAAAAATATTGATAAATATGCTCATGATAGATGGGGGTAGGGGGCTCTGTACTCTAAAAACTGCCGAGGGTATCAATATTTATGACTCACCCTAGTATGTGCCAATGACAGAATCTAGGATTCTTTGGATTTATAGCATATTTTGAGAGTACAACAGAAATCTACAAAAAAGTGAGTTAAGTTTTTATTGTATTTTTATTACTCCAGTTTATATCTTAGAGGAAATGTTTAAAATGGTCTATTTACATGCTTTGCCTTCCACTAGTATAGCTATTATAAGTAAATTTTGGGTGTGTTCTAAATTTATTTACAACTACATTTGTGAGTCATCATAAAGTTACAGTACCATGAACTCGGACATAAAGCATTAACTTTGACCTATTTTTATGAATGAGAGTTTTTCTATGTACAGGGTGGTCCTGAACTCTACCGACAAAATAAAAATGGTTGCTGGGGACACCAAATAAGGCATATTTGCCCATGTTCGCAAAAGGGACCGTTTCACTGTAAAGTGTATTGTGCGTTCGCGCAGACCTGACGCCTGATACCGTTAGCAGACAGGTTAGTCCATTGCAGTTTAGGGAAGGGCATCTTGCCGAAACTGGTTTTTCGCGCGGGAAAAACCAGTTCCTCCAAGACGGCCTTCCCTAAACTGCAATGGACTAACCCGTCTGCTAACGGTATCACGCGTCAACTGAGCGCTAATGCACAGTAACTACTCTGTTTACATCCATGTCATTGCTACGTAGCCAATTACATGAATTAAATACAATTTTTGATACATAATTTAAGTGATTGAGCTAATAATATAGTAGAGACAAAAAAATTCGGAATTCAGTTTCCTGATCTGTGTTACTGTTTAGTGAAAATAAGCCTAAAACTGCCTTTTTTAACACACTAGAAAAGAGTTGGGAACTGCCAAGTATGTGTAACAGGTGAAGAACATCAAAAGAAACATTTTTTGTTCAGTGAATTTTTTTCCAAAAATTAGCCGTTCGGGCACTACAGTGAATTTAGTATTTGCATCCACCCCATTTAAGGTTTCCACAAATGGCTACAATGCGCCATTTCAAGAATTTTTAAAATTATTTAATGTCAACAGACGTCACGCTCTCTCTGGCGACTTGTTAAAATTAGTTAAATTCACCAGAATTGTATGTGTAGAATCCATGGTCGCAACTGAAGCGGCGAATTCTACACATACAATTCCGATGAATATAACTGGTTTTAGAAAGTTGCCTGAGTGAGCCCGACGTCCGTTGACATTAAATAATTTTGAAAATTCGTGAAATGGCACATTGTAGACATTTGTGGAAACCTTGAACATGATGGATGCAAACTTTAAATTCATTATAGTGCCCGAACAGCTAATTGTTGGGGGAAAAGAAATCACTGAGCGAAAAACGTTTACTTTGATGTTCTTCACCTGTTATACATACTTGGAAGATCCCAACTCTTTTCTAATATGTTAAAAAAAGGAAGTTTAGGCTTATTTTCACTACATAGTAACACAGATCAGGAAACGGAATTCCAGATTTTTTTTTATCTTTGTATATTATTAGCTCATTTACTTAAATTATGTATCAAAAATTGCATTTAATTCATGCAATTGGCTACGTAGCAACGTGATGGGCATAAACAGTAGTTACGCTCTACAGCCAAACCGTCCCCTTTGCGGACACGGGGATATGGGCAAATATGCCTTATTTGGTGTCCCCAACAAACCCTCTTATTTTGTCGGTAGAGTTCAGGACCACCCTTTACTTTAACCTACTTACACCAATGCAACTACTATGAAAAACGTGATGTAGCCTTATTGTGAGGTACAGCGTAATTAAAATGTACCAAAGCTTCATAATGCATGAACTGCATGATGGCATACCCCATAGCATCTACTGCATCAACGCTGCAATTCTTTTTCCTAATGAGACAATATAAAGTTACACCAGGAGATTTCACAAGAATTGCTATTTTAACACTGATGTTGGATTTGAAATCACTGCATTTCAGGAGCTAACTGCTCCCTTTGTCAAGTAAAGGCCGGATGAAGCAACCGGATTTCCCACACATAATTATCCGATATGGGAATATCCAACAAGCAACATGTAAACTTACGATCTTTACTTTTTTAATTCTGCCTTAATTTGAAAACGAGAGCAATTGGCTCTTGAAACGTTGTGTTTTTAAACCTTATACCAATGTTGAAATGACAATGGTTCCCTTCCTAAGTATTGCTCACTGGTCTAGTATTTGGTTCCTTAGGGAACAGAGGTCAAATTCCTCAGAAAACTGTAGGTCCCAGCATAGCATGACCTTAGTTTAGTTGTCTTTGCATTATAAAACACAAGCAAAGAAATTTTTCCTAAATAATGTTTGTAGTACTGGCTATTCAGCTTTGATGTTAGAAAAATAAATTGATAAAACAATCTGCGGTGTTGCTAGCCTAGGTTTTTATATGAAAATACTGCTGGTGCTGAGATGAAATCATTTGATGTGAATTTTATTACGTTCAGTGATTTACATAAAAATGTGTAATGTCATTTTTTTTAATTGCTTATTGTTTTCAGAATGTACATTACACACACCGTAAAAAAACATGTGCATATTCAAGAGTCTATATTTAGGATAAGATAATATGATGCACAAAATACAGTGCACAGTTGAAGAAGCTATTCAAAAATGCAACTTATGGGTAATAATCAGTTAGTGATAGTTTGTGCTCATGCTGCTAGAATATGAATAAAGTTGCACACCATGTTATTTACATTGTGTTTTTGCTGCAATATGTCACAAAGAGGACAAACTGGCAATATGAAGACCTGCGATGAAACCTCTCATGAACTCATCCATTTAACGAAATTGTGTACGAAGGCATTTTAAAAGCATCAATACCTCTTGTTCATTCTCCAAACAGTAAAACCATTCACCTCTTGCAGCCACGACGTCGTCGTCATGTTCTAGTTATCTATTTATATCATACATATGGTTTCTGTGATTGGCCAAAATTTTTAATTTCTTGCACATATGTATCCATTGTGCAATTTGCATGGCACTGCATTCACATCTTAATGGTATGGCATTTTCTCTATCAGGAATCTGCCCGATAGAGAAATTTTTATACACACTGGTGTGTATAAAAATTTACACATCAGTGTTGTGCTTCAAAAAAAGAATTAGTGTGTTTATGCTTATGAAATTTGATGCAACAGAAAAATATCTGAAGTGTCGTTATATATATAAAAAAAGAAAGTGAGCGCATTCGAAACAATCATTTATAGAGGGAATTTCATCAGTTTATCTAATTAGATTCACAGAAAATACAAAAGTATAGTCAGTAGCCAGATAATCTGACTGAATGAAATTTGAATTAAGACTTAAATATCCTTTGAAATGCATGGGCCCATGCGATTTAAAATTTCCGGAATCTCCCATTAATTTTTTTTAATTTGGTTCCTATGGAAGGAAATATAACCTTGACTCCCACTATTACAAAGAATGTGAAATTTGAGTAAGGCTATGGTATACCTAAATTAAAATGAGAAATACAGTAGAACCTGCCTAAAGTGACCACCTTTGGGACTGGACTGCAATGGTCATCATAGACAGGTGGCCACTATACACGACAGACTTTGGTATAGGCAAGACTAAGTCCCTACGTTCTCTCTTATAAAAAACTGGTCACTTTATTCAGGTGGTCAATTTACTAAGGTGGCCACTTCACCAGGTTCCACTGTATATCGACGTGGTGTATTTTAATTTGAATCTCTTTAGGATTAACATGACTAATATGCTGTTCTGAGAATAGGAATTTTTAAAAATGTAATGCTTTCTTTCCACTTACAATTTTTGTGGTATTTTTTATGGTATTTTAGAATTTTTTTATGCATATGAAAATAAATATTTTCTTTTGTTGTGTTAGATATTTTTTTAATTCCACATATTTTTAAATTTTAGTCAGATTCATTACTGTAGAGCAAAGGTTCTTAAATTATGGGGTGCGTTCCCCAGGAGGATGCAAGATATTTTTCATACATGAAATTATTATTTGTAATTCAAGCTAAATGATGACTAATGTGTTCAAAAGCTGAAGCATTATTTCATGTTGAATTAGCCATGGAATTACTTTAAACGAGATCGTTAATATTTGAACAATATATTCATTTTGTTATAAATAAAATATTAAAATATGCATATACATATATTTGCAAAAAGACGTACACTAATCAAATACAATATTTTTGTTCATACTATGTTGAAGGGGAGGTGGGGTGCAATGTAGAGTTTGCAAAAATATTGGAGGGCGGGGGAAGGTACATATATACATTTATCCATTGCAATATATGTAAAATAGCAATTTATTTCTAATTATTGGTGGTGCTTTAGCTCCATGGACCCATATAATTCTACATCTCTGCATGACATGCATGTAAATGAGGTGCAGTAGTAAAAAGTGTGAGAACCACTGGTGCAGAACATTATAGGATTAAAATTAAAAATTAAGGAATAAACAAAAGAGATTGACTAATAAGCAACTCTAAGAGCAGGGATACAAAAGTTCAAAACATAATGTAAATAAAATAAATTGCAACTATATACCTGTAATTATTATTTTCAAGTATGCATATGCCCATAGTTATTCCAAATATATACTTGAAATCATAATAAAGTAAATTTTTATTATAAAACATACTTTTCCCCCATAAATGCAAATTTTTACATATTGTTAATTAGTTTTAATTGTGCAAAATTTATAATTTTCTATGACATAATTTTCTTTATTTCAAAGCATTTGTTGCAATATCAACATGCTCACCAATTTCTAATGAACCACTTAATTTTTTACGGTAATTGTTTTTGTATGCAGGGATATTTTCTATGTACTACTCGATTATATAACTGGTTACTTTGTTTTCTCCGAAATGTATGGAAACCATTTTTTTCTATTTTATAACAGCTGATTGCTGATATTAAAGCAAGGATGTATCTAGGAGACACAAAGGTTATGTTCCTCCCAAAAATATACCAAATTTATACTCACCTGAAGTTGGCAACAAATTTTACAGAACGAGTTTGAAATGGTTTTTGCAAGCTTCATGCTCCCAAACAAAATTTATGGATCTGCCTTCAAAGCACATACTAAACAATAACCATTTGGATGATGAATTGCTTGCAAGGAAAAGAATGATTTCATAGTGCCTTGTGAGAACCAAATCCATGATCTCTTGGTATCTAGTCAAGGGCTCTTCCAACAGAGCTACAGGCAACCGATCACCCTCCCTTCTACGAGTGCATATATTTCTTTTCGAGCAATTTATCATCTAATATTACAACATTACTGGCTATGATGAGACAAATTTCCTAATTTTAATAACCATTTGGTTATACAAGGTGATTTGGAATAGATGTTACCGCAGTGATAGTTTTAATTGCTAGTTATAGAAAAAAAATTTTGAGGGAAATTTATGTATTAATTTTGTAAGGATGTTGAATATTCTACTTACTTTACAAGGGGTGGTATATGTATAAAAATGCAGAATATAACTTTATACAGTCCTACTACTAAAAAATTTTGATTTATTTCAAATTAGAAATGTAACACTGTATATCTAATAAGTCAAAGAGAGGAAATTTCATATTACTATGTGGAGTGTTTATTGAGGTATTGTACATTTAAAATTTTAGATTTTATCACCAAAGCATCAGGGGTGATTCTCAATTTGGAATATATATATATATAAAGTTTGTCTGTTGGGAAGAAACACATCATTGCATTAAAAGGAGAGGATGGCACCGTAACAAGAAATAGGGAAGAAATACTTAGAAGAGTTGAAGAATTCTACAAAAATCTATACGAAAGTAACAGTGGATTAAACGAAGACATTGAAATAGTCGAAGGAACAGCTCCTAAAATCTTAAAAGAAGAAGTTTCATTTGCAATAAAAAGTATGAAGAAAGGAAGAGCCCCTGGTGATGATGGTATTACATTAGATATCCTAAAAGAAGCTGGAGAATATGTAGAAGACATACTTGCAAAATTCTTTACCAAATGTCTTAACAGCGGTAACATACCAAACCAATGGGATTCTGCAACAGTAATTCTTTTGCATAAAAAAGGTGATAAAGAGGATTTGAAAAATTACCGACCAATTAGCTTGTTACCTGCTATTTATAAAATCTTCACAAAAGTGCTAACACATCGCCTGCAGAAAAAATTAGATGCAGCTCAACCAAGAGAACAAGCTGGATTTCGAAGTGGATTCAGTACAGTGGACCATATTCAAGTATTAAGAGAATTAATTGAAAGAACACATGAATATGAACTTCCATTGTGTGTGGCATTTATTGACTATGAGAAGGCCTTTGACTCTATTAAAACATCAGCAGTCATCAACTCTTTAAGATCAACAGACATTGAGGATGTGTACATTGACATGGTGAAACGTGTGTATAAAAATGCAAGTGCAAAATTTCGGTTACATAAAGATACCAAAACTATCAAAATTGGT
This sequence comes from Dysdera silvatica, assembly GCA_006491805.2. NCBI lineage: Eukaryota > Metazoa > Arthropoda > Arachnida > Araneae > Dysderidae > Dysdera > Dysdera silvatica. Next base: position 19,811,800 of record QLNU02015360.1, read on the forward strand.
AAAGGTGTGAGGCAGGGAGATACCATTTCTCCAAAACTTTTTACTTCAGCTTTACAGATGATTTTTCAGCAGATAAATTGGAATAACAAGGGAATAAAAATAAATGGTGAATATTTAAATCATTTGCGGTTTGCTGATGACATTGTTATTTTTTCAACGAACCCATTAGAACTCCAAGACATGGTACAGGAGCTCTCAACTAGAAGTAAAGAAGTTGGACTCAAGATGAACCTACAAAAAACTAAGATCATGTTCAATAATTTCGTAGAGGAAACAAAAATACAAGTTGACAACATTGAGCTAGAAATTGCTGATTCATATATTTACCTTGGCCAGCTGATTTCAATGGATGGCAACATTATGAAAGAACTCAACAGACGTATTAAACTTGGCTGGAGTGCATTTGGAAGAAACAGTTTTATCCTGAAGGGGAAATTGCCTTTGTGTCTAAAAAGAAAGGTCTTCAACCAGTGTGTATTGCCAGTCCTCTCTTATGGATCAGAGACATGGAGTCTAACAGTTGGAGCAATACGAAAGTTACAGACAACGCAAAGGAGCATGGAGAGGTGCATGCTTGGAATAACTAGGAGAGATCGAAAAAGAAACACTTGGGTGAGAGAGCAAACTAGAGTAGAGGACATCATTGTTAAAGTAAAAGGGCTGAAATGGCGATGGGCTGGGCATATTGCAAGAAGAACTGATCAACGATGGACAACAGAAATTCTGAACTGGATTCCAAGAGACCACCGAAGACCTAGAAAACGTCCTCAAACTAGATGGGTGGATGAAATAAGAAAACAGGTTGGGGTGACGTGGAAGCGAATTGCTCAGGATAGACTTGTGTGGAAAGCATTTGGAGAGACCTTCATCCAGCAGTGGATAGATAATGGTTGAATATGATGATGATGATATATATATATATATTTTCATTAAATTTGGAGTTTGTACCATTCAAAACAAGTTCTGATGTGTGCATCATCCCTCCTGTTCCCCCTGGGAATTGTCCTCTAAATGTTGTCATTATTTCCAAAATAGCGATAAAATTGTATGTGAGGAAATGTAACCTTTAATAAATGTATCATTACTGTACTTGGAAATATGATTTTGTTTTTATTTGGCTGACTACAGATATTGAGCAATATTTTATAATAGGACATTTTTTTGTAGAAGGTACCTTTTGTGAAATAAATTATATATTCAACATTCTTATATAATTTAATACTTCTATTCCTTGGGAAATTTTTTCTGCCACTGATGGTTAAAATGATAGTTGCGGTAACATCTAACTTGAATTATTCTGTGTTCTTCTGTTTTATGATACCAGTTTCATTTGATGCATTGCTGTCAGTGGTAGATATAAGAAATTGTGGCCCTTAGGCTATTGCGGTTTATCCATCCCCTTTCTTCCCTATAAAGAAAGGGATACTTTTGAAAAAAATCATACCTATCATACTCTTTACTTTTTATAATATTTGAAGGTGATTTTCAATATGGTTACTCAAACTAATATAATAATTAATAATGATAAAGATGCAGGTTTTCATTTTTGAGACATTTTTAAACATAAATTCAATATTGTAATACAAAAACGTCTTCCACAAAATGAAGTATGCAAATTCAACAGTGGGTTCACAAAAGTACACACCACTTGCTTACAAGAAAAAGCATTCATATCTGCTAGTGATTTCCTGAAAAAACATGCTACAGAGAAAGGAGCGAGGGTCAGTGGGTGGGGGTTAAGTCATCTATTCCTGAAGCCTCTAAAACTATTTTCCTGAAATCCGTGGGATTACTAGAAGATGGAGGGGTACAGTGTCTTTTGAACTCTGGTTCTTTTTCCCACACTTCCCTATGTCAATCTTACCCTTCTTTCACTTACTGTCTCTCTTAACTTTGTCCATAGTGACGAGTTATCCAGAGTAGCATTTGAATTAGCAATGAGTGAACGAGGATTTAATTATATTGTCTATGAGAGCTAGAAGGGACTGAAAAAAATGACTTATCGGGGTGACGACTTATAGAGGTTTTATTGTATATGTGTTTAGATATATTTTTTATAATTACTTCATATAGACTTATTACCTACATATATACAGGGTGGTCATAAAGTAACTTCCCTTATGTAAGAGACCCTAGGGGCTGGAATTTGCAAGGTATTCAAATGAAACTTGAGATGTGGACATTTCAAAACGTGTGCTTGAGAATTACATACATAAAAAAATTAAGCTACCATGGTTACAGTTACCAAATTTAAAAAATTTGAAATGGCAATAACATTTTTTATTATCGCATTGTGGTCATCACTGTGAAAATCCCCAAATGCCGTTGAAAGTTTTCTTTAACTGTAAAAACGACTATGCAAGAGTAGTATCAAAGGAGGAGTGTGAATAGCAAATGGAAAGGAAGTTGACAAAGAACCATGCTATTTAACGTTTATTTAGCAGTGCACAATGTGGCCACCTTCACAGGTGATGACACATTGCATGCAGGATATTGTGGACATCACTACGACATATAACATTTTATGCAAAATGTGCAGAACCTCTTGTTTTATGGCATCTTTCAAGTCATTTTGTGTTTTCATCCCATCATGATCTCTTGACATTACACCAATGAATTTCTGGTTATGAGGATATTTGAAATCAAAAATGTACAGGGACAATCCTAGTAGTCTGTCTGATTTGAAAGACACCATAAACTGAGATTCTGCATACCGTGTTACATGTGGTAATGATGTCCACAATATCCCACATGCAATGTGTCATCGCCTGTGAATATGGCCACATCGAGCACTGCTAAGTCAATTGGTATGGTTTCTTGTTGTCTTTCTTCTATTCCGTTATTCACACTGCTTCTTTGATACTGCTCATGCATGGGCATTTTTGCAGTTAAAAGAAAACTTCCAACAACATTTAGGGATTATCACAGTGTTGATCACAATGTCATAATAAAAGAAGGCTGTTGTCATTTCAAATTTTTGAAATTTTGTAACTGTAATCATAACCGTGATAGCATTTTTTCACGTATGTAATTTTTGAGCACACATCTTGAAATGTCTATATTTCAAGTTTCACTTTGATATTTGAAAATTCTGATCCCTAGGATTTCTTAGATAGGTTAAGTTACTTTATGACCACCCTGTACACACCTTATTAACCCTTTTACGTTTTAAGTTCCTGAGATCATATAGTCGGGTCGTTAAAATTTCCCCGTGGAAACCCCCCCCCCCTACTTAGTAATTTGGTCTTTCTTACCCCTTAAATATAATGAAAGGATAAATATAATTTCAATTAGTGAGGATTATAGTTAACATGTAAACTATAAATCAAGTGATCAATTTAAAGTTGAATTTGTTGTGTAGGAGTCTTATTACGATAAAGAACACATTCTTCTGCACTCAAATTTATTATTTAGACTTAACTTTCTCAAAAGTGAATAAAAAGCGTTAAAGGGTTAAAAAATTATTTGCCCAAGTTAAATAAAAATGTATCTATGAAAAAAAAATCTCTGTTTTAACAATATTTTCAATGGTCTTATATTCTTTTATTCATCTAAATGTGCAAACAGAAGCAGAGAACAAAGTCTGGAACAAAAGAACTACTAGGGGAGAATGGCATCAGGCGGTCTTTAGTGATGGCAGTATAAGAGTCTGGCGATACACAGGAAGCAGAGGTAACACAGTGTACATCACAGTTCGGCATACAAAAACAATACCTGTTGTATTAGGGAGTTAAGCTGTGTTTATACAATTTTTTGTACTGTATAAAGATAGTGAAATCTCAAGATTTTTTATTCCCATGATTTGTATCTCAAACATCGCCAACAAGTTGCAGGTACTGTTAGGCTGTTTTCTATGTCTAGAGTAAATAGACCCCTTTAATTGTGAATTTGCTAAGTAAAAGTCTATATTAAGACATTTTTATTTCGTAGCTTTTCGGTAGGAATATCGGAAGAATCGGAAAAGAGGCTTGACCTGCCTACCATTAACCATCTGTAGACTCAGTTTTTTAATATATGTCATTTATCCTGTGCATTCCCCCCAATAAACTTTATTCTTATTTCCATCTGCTTGTGTTTATAGTAATCTAGATTAATTTCATGTTTTGAAGTGGTTATCACACCGTTTTGGTGGCTGTGCATCAAGATTGCTTACTTCCATTCAGGTGGTTGAATGTCAATGTTACACTAATGTCATTCACCTTGTGGTTGAAAGCCAGCCTTATCAGAGGTATAATTTCAGTAACATGGATTGAAATGAAAAAATCAAACAAGCATGAATATTGCGCTTATAGGATAGAAACTACTTATTCTTCGTCTAAATTCCCTGATTCTGTAAAAGTGCATCAACCTGTAAGCACAGCTTGACTAGATGAAAGTACTTTAGCTTCTTGCCATGGTTTTTTTTAATTTTAATTTTTTTTTTGTGACTGAGGAGTATAGCTTACTTCTTAAAAATTTGATATTTGTGTTCTATATTTTACTAAACAGAATTTTAAAATATTAATTATACTTCAAACTGCAGGTAGTTCATCTGCCTTTATGATTTTATTTTGCTTCCTCTTTTGTAAAGTAAGAATTCATAAAGGAAGAGCTCATTTCCCGTAAAGTAAAATCATATGTACGGTCTCACCTTGCTTGGCGCAGAATCACCATTGTTGTCCTTGCGCCATAAAAATACAGCCAACCATTTCCTATAAATGCAATGTAATGAACATTAGATGATAAACTTCTCACAAAGAAAATAATGATTTCATGGTGCCTGGCGGGAACCGAACCCACGATCTGTTGGTATCCGGACAAGTGCTCTTCCAACTGAGCTACAGGCGACCGATCATCCTCCTATCTGCAAATGCATATAAATCTTCACTACAAATGAGTTTTGAAATGGGGTAGTGCTTGGACTGGTTTTTAAACCAAATCAACATCAAAGAAGTAAACGTTTGAAAAGCTAGACTAGCATGATATTAAACTTGGGGAAATTTTTCTCATCATAGCCAATAATATGGTAATATTAGATGATAAATTGCATGCAAAGAAATGAATGATTTCATAGTGCCAGGTGGAAACCGAACCCACAACATCTTGGTATCCGAAGGAAGAGCACTTGGCCGGATACCAAGAGGTTGTGGGTTTGCAGTTCAACCAGGGACCATGAAATTATTCTTTTCTTTGCAAGCAATTTATAACCTAATATTACCACATCATCGGCTATGATTAGAAAAAAAATTCTCGACTTTAATAATAAACATGTTTTCTTGTTCTGGCAATTTTTTCCATTAAACTCCTTAATAATGTTAAATGTATAATAAAACTGTAATGTACAAGTAATGATTTATTTACAAAATGAAAACATGACAAAGGAATATGTATAATAGGCAAAGTAATATATATTTAAAAACTTGTTTATCACCATCAATCTTTAAATATGCCACACTTGTTGAGTGTATTCTTCATAGTCCAGTATTTGTTGAAAGCTGTACTGTACTTGTTTGTTAGAAGCTAAACTTGTTACTGCATCTTTTTGTAGAAAAGCAGTAAAAGTGGTTTAATTAGAAGAGAATGTTTTGCTCATGAATTTCCTGAGAGTAGATATAAGCGTTTTTTAAATCCTTATTAATTTTTGCAGTTCTCTTGTGACTTTAGTGTTTCAGTTGCCTTTTTGATGTGTTGAAATGTTTCTTCAGGGCCTCCAAGAATGAAGGAATAAGACAGTTTCAATTGTAATATCTTACTCTTTCATTTTTAAGACGTCTTTATTCTTGAGTTCTGTGTTCAAGATCACTCTCTACAATGGCATAGAAAGAACTTGTTTATCTATCATACTTTTAACCTGGGTTTTATTTAAACGGTACTATGGAATGTCTTCTGATTTTCTACTTACCATAGTCTGATGTCTGGTTCTCTAAGCAAAAGAGGTTTGGAAAACTGTAGGTCTTGGCGCAGCATCAGGGGTGATTTTGTTCTGTGATTTCCGCAAATTCCGGGAATTTCAACTTGCCTCTTCAGGGATTTCTTTTTAAAAATTACAAAATTTGGTTTTTTTTCTATAATTTTTTATATTCCTTTGGAGATCAGTGTCTTTACCAAAAATATTTCTAACTTTTCAGAGAATTTTCTGGTGTATCGAAGGAATCTGGTTTGGACTTACAATCACTACTGCAGCATGTTCTTCGCTGTCATTGTTCCATAAAAACACAAATTCAAGTAGGTTAGTTAGATCAGTTGTGTAGACATCCAGTTCCAATCTGCTGGCAAGAGTGACAATGATTTATGTGTTATTCTGTCCATTTCCTGCTGGTACTAAAAATAACTAAAGCCTAGAACAACCTGTGTGGGTCAATAAACAGATCATATGAAGTGCACAGAAGGTATTTGATCATGGAGTTACACCTCATATTTTGGGGGTCTGGCAGAAGTGAAGTGGTGATGTGTTTGCTTAGCATGCTATTATCCTGGATTCCACTACCGACACTGCAAAAAAAAAAAAATCTCTTACCGACGAACTGCTCCCCGTAGTCTGGGGGTTGGTTCCCCAAGTCTTAAGAGGTTCAGAATGTTCGGAAAACTGCAGGTTCTGGTGCAGCATAACCCTTGCTGTCCTTGTGCCATAAAACTCAAAAACTTCATATTTGGTCTGTCCCAGTTAAGAACCTCGAATAAATATTGAAATTCAGATAGACTTAAAATATAAGAAATAAAATATGTGAGTAAGTGAATGAGTGTGTACATGTAAGAAATATATATGTTATAACCACTGGCAGCTCGATATAAAAATTTAGTGAGGCAGGAGTTAAGCCAATTCACCAAAATACATTAAATTTCATGTTTACTCAGTCGGTGAAACCAGTTTCTTGGTGAATATAGAGAGTAATGTAAATTATTTTGGTGAATTAGCTTAGTTTTGCCTCAATAAAATAGCACCATAAGCCACCACTGGTTATAATTGTCTCTACTCTTCTTTTTTTCCCCACCTAACCTGAAACGTGTGTATTCATTATCTAAAATAATAATGTTTAGAGTTTTTTTTTTTAAATTTTATCTCTTAATGTGTAATTCAAACTATACAGTATTTTAAAAGTAATTCCATTCATCATTTTAATGATGCTTTTAAATTTCCCATAATTTGTGCATATGCTATTTATAATAATAGTATTTGTGCTATGTCTGTTCCACATGAGGTTTGAACTCTCGAAACGGAACTGGAAAATTCTCACTTACTGTACATGGATGACCTAAAACTGTATAGAAAATCTGAAAGAGAAACTGGCCTCGCTATTAAACATAGTGAGGATTTTTAGTGATGACATCAGAATGGATTGCAGTATGGTTTGTTTTGAAGGAGCTAAGTTTTCTTCAAAAAGAACTGTGCAAATTTTTGACCAAAAACTCAATGAATATCACTGACCAAGCACTGTATTTGCCAGATATGGTTATGTGGGTTATTTTTGTTCCTCAAACTTAAATTACCACTTCGTGGAAGATTTTTGAATTCATTAAAGCCCTAAAACAAAATTCACAGGAGGAGCTGAAGGCCATACTGGAAATGGAAAGTGCCTGTAAGAAGTGTTTTGATGACTGGATTTTTCATTAGCATAAGTGTTATCACATCAGGTGGGGCCTATTTTGAAATTGACAAAATAAATTTGGTTGATTAAACTCACGTTTTGTGTTTTCTTGAACAATTCTCAGTGTTTGACAGAATGTATACATTATATGTAAAATTCCAATTTATTTAAAATTATTTATTGGGGGCTGCTTCACAGGCCCATATAACTTTACATCTATGGTTTTCAGTGTAGATTTGTCACTGGCATATACAGGGTGTTAAAACTCCCATTACTGAATTTTTTTGTATACATACATGAATATATAGGGTTTTAGTTCTGTAACTCTCCCCTCCCTTTATAATCCTGCATATCCCCCCCCCCCACTTTATAAACCGTCTGCATGCACTAATGATTTAAGTTGTAATATTTATTTGCTGTAACAAAATGTATTTCATTGCATGAAGAAAAATACCTAAGATTTACTGAATTAAAAAAAGTTAAAAAAAAAAAAAATCCACAGTAAACTTAATTCTATCAAATGTAAAAATTTTGAAGATTGAATAGTTATTTTTTTATTTATGAAGTTTTTGAAATTATTTGGTATATATAAAAATTTCCAAACTTTTGTAGGAAAAATTCGAAACTAAGGATTTATGTGAAAATCGTAAACAATTAACTTTGAGGACTTCTAAAATTAGGCTGCTCAAAGTAACTGTAACAAAGGCAGTAGCTGGCACAAGTCTATTTGGAAAGCAATTTTGTTAGCATTATGTTGTATTGTGTTATAGGTTTTTCGGGAGGGTATTAATCAATCTTGCATGAAATTATCTTGGAAGTATTTATACAGTTACAGTTCAGAAGTTTAAAAGTTTAATTTATATGTCATGACAGAGATGACCATTGCTTGTGATGGCCTTCTGAATCTCATCTTAAAATATAATAATGACTAATGATGAAAATATAAGATCGTTAATCTGAATTAAACAATCATTTTTAATACCTGTAAGGAAACCTACTGAACTTCTAACAGATATTTTGATGCCTAAAATTAAGTTATATTTATTCATATGCATATATTTAAACCAAAACACAATTTATATTGTGTTTCCAGTTGTGGAACATTTAATCAGAATGTTCAACAAATTAATTGAAGGTATCGGTCAAAGAAGGGTGTAACTCCAAAATTGGAGATTTTGAGTTATAGGTACCATGTGATAGAGAAAAAAAATCCTGCATCCTTAGGTAAAAGAATGGTGTATCTCCCTATTCAACAATGTGTATTGTAAAAATTTTGCCAATATGCAATGAGTTGAATTTTTAAACTGTTTTTTTTTTTCGATTTTCTCAAAACTATAGAAAATGGAATTACACCCTTCTTTGACCGATGCCTTCAATTGAAAATACTTAAAAAAATATATACTGATCCCAGACAGGACTGATCATTCCTTTTTTTTATCTAAGTTTCAAGAACAAGTAATATACTACCATGGAAATGAATAACTGTAATTATTTTCAATTTCTAGTGGATATAGACAACAGGACCATACCTGAGGCAGAGATGTAAAATGTCATCCCCACTTACCTATCCCCATTTAAAAGTACCATATAGTCTTTTTTAACTTTAACATACAAATATCTGCCTAAAACCACAACATACGCCTATGTTACCTCATTTGAAGCCCCCCCTTAAGTTTTAACTTGAGGCCATTGTCTTATTTATCATCCTCTGCATAGTCCTCGTAGATAGTCACTGAGCATTTCACGGAAAGAGGAGAAGGTGGTCTTAGGAGGGACATTAATTTTTGCCAAGAGAACTGTTTTTTGGTGTGAGAAGAACATTCAGTACAGAATTTTCTGTCAATATTTATTAGAACTATGTATGTAATGTATTTATGAGGGATTACTTGTGTTATTAGGGACTGTATATATTTTTTATTTACAAAATTATCCAGATTTTTATGTGGGATTGGCAGATTTTATTAAGGGTCATTCATGAACTTGAATTTTAGGCAAGTTTGAACAAATGAGCGCATTTATAATTCAAAGAAACAAATGAAAAGTTAAAATATATGAATAAAAACGTTCAGATTATTGATATTCTACCCTATTATATTTGTTTTTTATTAAAATTGTATTTTTTTTAATTTATATTTTCTTAGCTTTCCTTGATATAAAAAATGACAACACTGCATAATACACAATTAAAAAGGATTAAAACACCACAATTGGTGCAGTTAAAGTTTAATAACTTTGTAAGGTATTATTACTCTTCTCAGGGCTAACACAATTGCCAAATACTGGTCAGCATGCAAAGCCTCTAGGGCAAATTTTTGTGATTTTTTTTTTTTTGTGGGGGAATTTTATTATGATAAATAATTTTGACATCCATGTTGAAGCTCAATCTAGCTTTGTTAGTATAATAAACTTTATATTTATTACTTTTAGTATATAATAACCTTTCTAATTTTTTTTAACAGTATCATGGAACTGTGTTCTTCAGAAGTGAAAGCAAAAAGATGTTTCTGTGGTTCTTGAAATTTTTTGGGTCATGACAATTAGACAGGTGAGTCTCTGGTGGAAATTAAAGAAAACGGTGAAATTGCAGCAGTGGTTTAATATTTAGAAATTTAACTCAAGCCAATTGGATTTTAGAAATAGTAAACATGTTATTTTACAGGAGCTCTTTATTTTGCTTAACCTTTAGCTTATGGGTGGCACCGGGTATATCTCAGCAGATTTACCTCCCAAAAGAACAGGGTTGGGATAAGCCCTATCACAGCAAGTTCCCCTCTTTTCCTATTCTTCCCAAGTCAATGGTCAGTTTAGTAGTACAAATGGCTTGATCACTGGTGGTAAAGAAAAGGGTTATGGAGTAAAGAACTATTATACAAATAGGACCTTTCCCTCCCTTTCTCTTCACTGCTTTGTACTAAAGTTAACAACCTGCTATTAGATTATCAGTATGTTTCTTACCATAACAATGTACAATATATGCCTATTAAAATTATTTGGCATTGTATATTTGTACTTAAGCACAGCTACACCTCCCTCCATGTAGCGATATTTTCAGGTGTCACTTAGGTTGATTTGCGTGTGTGTGTGGGGGGGGGCGGGGAAGGGAAGAAGTGATATTTCCCTACACGTAACAACAAATTTCTTTTTTCCAGTCCCGTAAGCTAAAGGTTAATGAGGAAAGCTCCAAATAAATTTGTCTCATGGAGAAGAATTTAAAAGGAAGCTCAGCTTTATCAGAGATGAAAATTTGTGGTCCAAAGTCCAATGATGTTGCACAATGGAAGACTTCACTATAATTCTTGTTTTTTCATATGTACATGATACTCGGTGACACAGAAACAAAGTGCACATTGCAGTTTGGCTAATGTGCAATTTATGACACATACATGAGATTCTATAAATGCCTCATAAATTGCTGTTAGAAATAAAAAAAGGTATAACGATGGTCTGCACTGTACATTGAAACATGTTTTGGAATTTTAAAATTCGTTCCAGTGAATATGGTCACATGAAAGTGCTTGGTTGTATAAAAAATATGGCCATACATTAGGGTTTTAATCCAAACATTATTGATCGAGTCCTTAAACTAATCTAAGCAAAAACTAGTCACCTGCCTTTCCTTGGATAATAAGCAAACCTTATATATACAGTCTGTGTACTTTTTGTTCTATCAGTTCTAAAGTCTTTTAGCCTAACAAATATGTTTAAAGTCATTTTCTCCCAACAAATATGTTTAAAGTCATTTTCTCCCCTATAAATACGACTGTCACTTCCAAACTAAAAGGTACGACTTCTGACAGTATTTCGTAGGGCATTTATAGAATCCCATGCTTATGTCAAAAATTACTCATTGGTTAAATACACCATGTACTTCATTTCAGTACCATAAAAATGTTAGGTATGCTTTAAAAAAAAAAGGAGGATTAATTCTTTTATTATATAACATTGTTGGACTATGCATTTTTATTTGATAAAGCTGAATTTATTTTCAAACCTTTTTTTTTTGTCAGACTTAAATTTGTTTGAAGCTTTCCCCATTCAGCAAAACAAAGAGTTCATAGTAAATGACATGTTCGGTATTTCTATTCCATCTGACTTAGGTTCAGTTCCTAAACAATAAATCGTTGCCATAATTTTAGCATTGTCTTTAATTTCCACTAATAGGCAGGCATCACCAGCCTGACTACTGTTGACCCAAATAAACGATTTTCACAAATCACAGAAATATTTCATTCCATTTTTACTTCTGAAAAAGACACTCCAAAATGCTTTCAAAAAATGTTTAGTAAAGTTAGTAACATTTTAACTGCACTAATTGTATGTTATATTTTATTGTTGTTTAACAACATATCTTTGTTTTTGTTTGACATTATTTCTTTTAACGGGCCGATCTGATAATCAACATTAGCCTATATAATTAAGAAGAAAAAAAAAAAACCCACCTCATGATGTTTGAAAGTTTCTTAAGATCTGAAAATACTATAGAACAAATATACATACTTTTGCCAAAAACATGGAACGAGTGTCTACTAAAATTATAATAATAAAAGAAAAATTAGTGCAGCAGGCAGTGGCAGCTTATGGTGCTATTTTAGTGAGGCAGAACTAGGCTAATTGGCGAAAATATATTGCATTATGGTCTATACTCACCAAGTAACCAGTGTTACTTACTGAGCATATACATAATTTATTGTATTTTTGTAAATTGTCTTAACTCCAGCCTTACTAAATTTTCATCACAAGCCGCCACTGATAGCAAGTCATTTCGGTTAACCTGTACTTTGGTTAAGTGAAGTTTAGATTAACAGGGTTCTATTGTATCTTATATCTAATATCAATAGAATACATCAAAACAATGAATTCTATACACTTCTGATAGCTTTCAGAGTTTTCCCACCATGAAAAGATTTTTTCATTTTTTCAAAGGCCAAGAAAGGCCTTATTTACAACAAAAATTGCCACCTAGATCTTGTGAATACTTGTTGCTTAATTTTTGAAAGCATGTTATTTTTTCTCTGTATAGGAAAAGTATCTGAGTAAGAAAATGCAGGTAACCATCAAAAATATAATTTACATTCCTTGCTGGGATACTTTGCAACTAAAAATAATGTAATTCTCTGTCTAGAGTATGGTATCTGTGCGTTTAGGTATTTATGAAAGATGATTGGAATATTTTATATATGTACAGTGAAAATGGTTTATAACGATGCCAGTTATAACCACCAACCGCATGTAATGACAGATTTTTACAAGAAGTTTGGTTTGCTATTCTACTCTATATTAAATATATCGGTTATAACGATATCATATAGTTGTATACCTTCGGCATAGAATGATTCCACTTGTGATATAAATCACCTGTTAACAGCTTCTTCGACCTTGTTACTTTCGTTAATTTTCTGGCCACCAAGGGAGGATTTAAGATTTCTGAACAAATGATAATCACTAGGTGAAGAGTCTGAACTGTACCCGGGGTGGGGGGGTGATCGAATTGTTCCTAGCCAAAGGTTGTGAGGAGATGTTGCATTGCTGAATCAACATGACGTCCCGTGTAAGTATGCCACGTCATTTATTCTGGATTGCGCGATGTAATTTTTAAGCATTTTGCAATATACAGCCACGTTAATTGTGGAGCCTTCAGGTAAGAAATCCACAAGCAATACTACTTTTCTGTCCCAAAACACTGTGCACATGATCTTCCGAGTGGAAAACGTTTGCTTAAATTTCATTTGTGTTGGTGATAAAGTGTACTTCCACTCCATAAACTGTTGTTTAGATTTGGAGGGTTGCATACGACACCCATATCTTGTCGCAAGTGACTATACAGCTTAAGAAGTCATCGCCTTGCTGACTGTATCGTGTCAAAAAGACCAACACACTGCCCTGTCATTTCATTTTGTATTCTTCTGTAAGCATTTTTGGCACCTAATGTGTGCACAAAATCCGATAGTTCAGTTTTTGAGACACAATTTCATAATGAAATGAATGTGAAATTTCTGGAAAATGCAAGGAGAGTGACGTCATGGTGAATCTTCTGTTCTCTATAATATTCTTTTCAATTTCATACTCCAAATCGACAGTCACCAAAGATGGCCATATGCTTCTATCCTCATCATGAACATTTTGTTGTCCTTTATTAAAAGATCAAATCCATCTCTGTACCATTGAGTCTCTCATTGCATGTTTTTCATAAACATCACAAATTTGACAATGAATTTTAATCAGTTTAATGTTCCTGGCATTCAGGAAACAGATTACAGACCTAATTTCAAATGCGGCGGGCGATTCGATTTTCTTAGACACTCTAAGCCCATCTCACGAAGTGTATGCACTGACCAACTGTCTAAAAATGATCTCACTACCTTGCCAATGAATCACCAAATTCGCCAAGCACATGCTCAGTACTTTAGTTTTAATAATTACAAGCGGAACTTACTTTCTGGATACCCCCTCTTATATATATATATCTATATATATATATATATATATATATATATATATCTATCTATCCATTTTTAACTATATAAGACTATTTCTCTTTATGAATATGCAATACTTATAGTTCTGCAATAAAAGTACCAGCAAATTTACTTTTGTCTATTAGAAATTCAATGGCTTCACATTTTGTCCTGATGACGTATATTAGTTCTTTTTGTTTTATTTATCTGTATAAGATAGTAAATAATTATTATAATAATCAAATGTGTATGGAAATTTCATTATATAAAAAAAATATGTGCTTTTATTTTACTCATTTTTTATATTGTTATCTGTGTATGTATATTTATATTTTTTCAATTATATATCATACACTAGATGAATGCGTTTTTTTTTTGTTTAATTTGTCATTTCAGTTTGTGTATTTTTTCTAGATGTGCAACCAGTAACTTTTACGGAGCCTGCATTTTGGTGTTCTATTTCATATTATGAATTAAACACTAGAGTGGGTGAAACTTTCCATGCATCTCAGCCTTCACTTACTGTTGATGGATTTACAGACCCATCAAGTTCAGAGCGGTTTTGTTTGGGATTACTATCAAATGTTAATAGAAATGCTGTCGTTGAACAAACAAGAAGGCATATTGGTAGGTATTTTTCAAATTTTGTAGCTGAAAAACCCCCTCTCTGTTATGGTATAATTTCATTACAGCAAATAAATAACATTTGAATCAAATTGTTGGGGACGGGAAATCCTGACTGAATTGTTCTATTAAGTTTACAAATTTGTAATTTTGTTTAATTTTTTATAAATAAAATTTTAAATTGTGTTTCAGGCAGTAATATTTGGGTTTAACTGATGTATAATTCAAGTAGTTGCAATTAAAATAAATTGGAATTGATTAATGTAAATCGGATCAAAATGTAATGAAAGTTGTGTTAAAGGAAGGATACAGGGAATGAGGCAATTTCTAAATAATCGTTGATTACCTCTTGGACTAATTTATAATAAATGATTGCGTAGTGCTAGAATTGAATGAATATTTTAAAAATTGAGATAGATTTTGATGATTTTTGTATAAAAACATGTATATAGCAGCATTTGAATTATAAATAATTTTTCATCCTCCATGTGTATACTTTTCTATGAAAGGTATATCTGTCAAAACAAACAAACTAGAATTTACTTTAAAATTTCTTTCAAAATTTGGATCCACCTTTTCTAAATACACACTGATTTCTAAATGACTAAAAGCTTCTGAAAATTGTTAGCAAATTATTTCTTTAGGCACATGTCTTAATATATTATCAGGATGGATGTTCCCTTCAACCTCACATAAGGTCAGTGCAAAAGATTCTTGTATTGCAAGTTTGATTTAAAATTTACATTCTAAAATTGAATTGCATCTTTAGGATCTATGCCTACTTAATGGACATGCTATCCCTGTCCTTATACTTTCTATTTGGGAAAATCTTTGTTAGCTAGGAGCTAGGAATGAGAATAAAGCCAGTCAATAATATCTGAGGTCTCACTTCTAATTCTACTAACTTTTTTAAATAAAACAAAAAAAATATGTACAGTTTACAATTCATAATAAAATATTAAAAGATGCAATAAACATGTCAAACTGCCTATGCAAATTTCATATTTGTTGATTTACAGCAGCATGATATGCTGATAAAAATGATCATATAAGTAAACGCAGCATTCTATAAATATATAAATGTACAATTGATGAAGCATTACATATATTAGATATTAGTATCAACTTTGTTGAGAGTAGTTATGTTGGGTAGAGAGAGGACATATATATTGACACTTTTCAAACAAATGTTGCTGTTCATTATGAGGAATCAAAAGAAGTGAACTCCAAGGGAACACAGTGTTGTCATTTCATGCTAAATAATGAAACAGAGAAACAATGTTTTTAGTGTGTATAATGAACTGTAATATTTAAAAATAACCAAAAACTCTATACATTTTGAGACAGGCAACATGTTGGCCTTCTTCAGAAGAAATCCTAACTACTGACGTTCATTATACATGTTAGGCTCAAACACCGAAAATACTCAATGAGTGAAAAGGAAAAAACACAGTGTGTTGTAGATGTTTAAAAAAATGCCACAACTTGAAATTCAGTTTGTGGCTCTTTCAGCAAACGGTCACTGCCCATTCTGGAAGTATTCTCAAGTTCTAAGGTTAAAAAAATGTACAGATATGTCAGAGCTATGCCAAGTTCTAGGATTAAAAAATCTCCAGACATGTCAGGGCCAAATCGGGCAGCTTGGAGCCCCCATCATTTTTTAGGCTACTATTAGAGCTATGCTTATGATATTCCATTTTCAAGTGCCCTCATGTACACTCTCTGAATGAAGAGTATATGTGAGGACACTTGAAATGTCACATATTAGGGCTGTATGTGGGGGGGCCTGGAGCCCCATCCTTTTTCTAGGTTGCTATTGGAGCTATGACTATGCTATGGCTCCAGGTAACCCGATATGGCCCTGACAAGTGACATTTCAAGTACCTTCATGTGTGCTCTCTGAATATAGAATATCGTAGTCATAGCTTCAATAGCAACCTGGAAAAAGGATGGGGCTATGGATCCCCGATGCATGCAACATGCATCAGGACATGCGACATTTCAAGTGCCCTCAAGTACACTCTCTGAATATGGAATATCGCAGTCATAGCTCCAATAGCAGCCTAGAAAAGGGAGGGAGGGTAGCAGGCTCACCAATAAGGGCCTGACATGTCTGTAGATTTTTTAACCCTAGAATGTGACAATACTACCAGAACAGGTATTGGCTGTTTGTTGGAAGAGCCACAACCTGAATTTTGGGACATTGTATTTTTGAAACAGCCACAACGCATTGTGGTCATTTTTTTTTGGCTCATGAGCATTTTCAGTGTTTGAGCCTAACATGCACACTAAAAATGTTATTTCTTTGTTATTCATTTTATACTACTGTTCCATCTGGTGGTACCTTCCCCTGTTTGGAAAAAAAATATGGGAAGCAGAGAGATGGAGAGAAAAAAAAAAAATATATATATATGTATGTGTGTGTATATTTTTAATGTAATCTTTCTAATGGCTTTTCAGCCAGACTAAATATTCACATAAATTTCAGCTCAATGGGCACAAAAAACATGTCAAAAAGGCTAAATTTAAAAAACCATCGTCATTTATTACTATGAGAATAATCATATTTTTTGTAACCTTTTATTATTTATCAACCTTGATAGCTTTTGGAGTTAGATTTTCTGGAGGCTTTCCATATTTATGAGCAGTTAAACAACCTTGAAATGATCATAAACCTGCTGCATTCTTTAGCATTTTATAAAAGACTTTATTAAACTTAACCCACTGACTACATGTACTTTGGTGCAGAATGACTCCTCCTGCCCTTGTGCCGTAAAAATTCGACTAACCACTAATTACCTCTCCCTTCTTTCTTTTTCAGTTTTTTCTCCATTTCTCTGCTTCCAACATTTTTTGACAACTGAAAATACTGCCACCAGACACAGAACAGTAGCACAGAGCTTTCACAGTCCTTAAGAACTCCTTATTTTTCATTTTTAAGGGCACTTAAAAGTACTTGGTTTTCATCAACAGTCCTTAAAACTTCTTATTTTTCACAAAATCAGAACACAATTAATAGGGGGATTTGATCAAAACTTCCTACCTTACGCACCACACCCCCCACCCTGCACCAAACCCTCCACCCCGATAGTGGTGATATGTTGGTGATTGCATATGCACACACACTAGTTGAAATAAACTATAACACATAAAAGCAGAAGACTATGGTCACATGATAGTCTCAGGGGTACTTCCAGTGAAACAGTGGGAAGTGTCTTATGTATTTATGCAGTTTAAGGTTTGTTATTGGTTTTGTGAAAGCCTGCCTCTCAAGCCTCTGTCTTATGGCACCATTGAAACTAAACAACGGGAGGTATATCTTTTCCCCTCAACATCTAGAATTGGGCCTTGAACATCTAGAATGTTGTATGTACAGTGCGTTTGGTATTTTAGTGGACACCTGATATTTTTACGTAAATGCTAAAAAAAATACAAAAACTGCGAATTGGCTTTTGAAGAATGCCGAGACACCATAATGTCTTGTAGAAAAATAATTTTTATATAAATATATCGTCACATAAATGGGGAAAATGCAAATTTATATAACAAATGTTGTTTGTTAATTTAAGGGACACTATCATTCCTGACTAACAGATGGCAGTGCAGGCGCTAAAAAATTTGCATATTGTATTCTTTCGATGCGTAGGTTCGTATAAATACCCGTGTGAACAGGTTTGAGTCTGCGAAAACAGCGTTTGTAGTCATGTCAGAAAGGAAAATACTTACGGATTTCGAGAAAGAGGAAATTGTGGCTTTTAAACGAAATGGAAAATCCATTTTCAAAATTTGTCAGCTTATTCAGCGTCCAAGGAGTACTATAGGGGCCTTTTCAAAAAGAAACCCCAAAAGGATCCACCCAAAAAGCGGGGAGCGAAGCCAAAACTGAGTAAAAGAGATAAGCGGAACATTAATAGAGAGGCCAGTAACACAGGAAAGTCTGCTGCAAAAGTCCGAAACGACCTTAGTTAGCTCCTAGTTAAACGTTGGATAGTATGGAATGTGCTCTCTAATTCCAAAAATTTATCTTTTCGGAAAAAAAAGGGTAAACCACTTCTCACCCAAGTTCACAAACAGGAACACTTAAACTAGGCTCGACGACTCATGAAGTGGAACGATGAATGGTTGCAGGTACTTTTCACGGAGGAAAAGAAATTCAACTTAGATGGTCCGGATGCTTTTCAACATTATTGGCACGATTTACGGAAAGCGCCGCAATACTTTTCTTGTAGAGTTCAAGGAGGAGAGTCGGTGACCATTTGTAGTGTCTTTGGCTACAACGGTACTACGCCTGGAGCTTTCATCGGCAGTCGTATAATTTCCACCTGCTATCAAGAACTTTTGAATGAATATGCCCTCCCATATGCCTCATAAATATGTGGGGAAAACTGGATTTTGCAACAGGACAACGCACCGTGCCATGCATCTATCTCCACCAAAAGATGGATAAATTCAAAAAAGTTTAAAAGTATGATTTGGTCGACACGTAGTCCTGATTTAAATCCTATCGAAAACGTATGGGATTATATTGTTCGTCAAATATATGCAAATGGGAAGCAATTCACGTCGGTTAATGCCTTAAAGGACGCTATTGTGGAAACTTGGTATCAAATCGATCCTAAGTATTTACAAACATTGATAGAATCAATGGATTCACGTGTCTTTAAAGTTATACGCAAAAACGGAGGATATCTCGCGTATTAATGTACATAAAACACTCCAATTTCAGTAAGTGTCCATTAAATTTTCAAACAAGATTGAAAGCCTCATCTTGATTTTGTTACATTTATGAATGATTTAATAAAGATTATTAATCTTCCACTTTGCAGAATACTGTTTTATTGTAGTATCTTTATTTTCATTTTCAAATTTGGCATTATTTCTCACGATAGTGCACTGTTATCAAGTGTCCACTAAAATACCAAACGCACTGTATATTTCCAGCCTATATTTGGAATGTATAGATACACACCAGATGGCACTTCTGTCAAGGCAGTTGATGGATTGCACTAAAGAGTATTCGTGTATATGCAATATTTTCCATTATTGCATCTTTTCTTTTTATTAATGCAGGTGCATATTTCTAAATAGGCACATAAGACACATGCCTAGGGGTGACAGCTGGGAATGCTGAAATAAATTATTAGTTATTTTATATTATTAATTATTATATAAGGGTATTAGTTAAAATATTAGTTTGAATTCATATGCGGAAAATCACCGCATATAAAAAGTACAGGATAGGTAAAATTTTTTTTTGCAGAAGTATTTCTTTCTTTGTAAAGGGGGAGGGAGGAGCGGGCGATTATATTTCCTGTATCTGTCACCGTTGTATATACTACTAGTTATTATTTACAATTATCAGTTTAAATAATTATGTGAAAAATCACTTTCGTGTATAAGTTAAGAGTGCGATATGCATGATTTTTTTCTCGAAAGTCTTCATTTCTTTATAAGAGAGGGAAGGCGCGACAGTACAGAAGGTACCTATGGGCCTCAATTTCTTAAACACACTACTGCATTAATGCATATTTGCTTTTTCATTGCATGTATGTCATTAATAATTCTAGAATATTATTGAACAAAATTGCACAATATTTTTTGTTAATATACAGTCAAACTAGGTTATAAGGAACTCTTGAACAGGGACTGAACAGGTAGTCTCTTATAAAGCAAATTTACTGTAACAAGATTTACAAATACAGGTACCTTATTCGTAGATCGTGATCTTTTGGTGCAAGATTTTCTATAATGTGATTTCTTATTAAAGGAACCGTATTCATAAAACACATAGCTTTGGTGAAGATGATGGAATCTAAAACTATAATGTTTAATAAGTGCAATATCATAGCATAGTATTGCAATATCATCATTTTATTTTCAAGAGATTACCACAAGTAATGTTTTAAGATTTGCATGTAACCCTAATTTTTCTACATACATAAGTTCTGCTATTATTGTATATGTTATACGGCTAAAGTAAGTGAGAAATTCAGGCTTTGGCCAGCCAATTCATAAATTGGCCAAGAAAAGTGGCCAAAGCTAGAGGTTTTGTGGAGCTGATCATGCAATTACAGGAATTGATCATACCAATTCTAACCAAGGCCATAGATGGACACTTTCTTCGAGGAAGGTGGAGGGAGGGAGTTCTGAAAGTTACAGGTTGCTCAGAATGTCACAAGTAGGGATTAAAATTCCTTAATGTTCTGTGGTGTATTTTATTAATATATTTAATGCTACTAAATACCCGAGCAGACTAATATATGCATTAGTGAATAAATTTCTTCATTTTACATTGAAAACTTAGTAACCCATTATAATTTCCCTGAAAGTAAAACTTTATATCTTGAGAACCTGTTGAGTTAGTAAGCCCATATTTTAGGGTGATGAACAGTCACTATTGGGGTTTTTTTTCCGCATAATCACATAATTTGTTTTTCATCCATTAAAGGAATTCTCGTACTTTCCCTGAGTATATGTATCAAACAGCACCCCTAGGCCTTACTGCCCCTATGTACAGTTGTGCATACAGAGGAAGTATTGAGTAGGAGCAACTTATGAAAAATTCTCGTTTTTATGGATTAGATTTATAGTTTCCCCTATATGATATTTCCCCTGTATATAGATAGCAATACAGAGGAAGTATCGTGTATGGGCAATTTTCGGACTAATCTATAAAAACTATAATTTGTCAGAAGTTATTCCTACATGATACTTCCTCCTGTACGCATAGCTGTATACAGAGGCAGTAGCATGTAGGGGTGATACTTTACCTGTATGCATAACTGTATAAAGGGCCAGTAGCGCATGGGGGTAACATTTGATATATATATTCAGAGGAAAGTAGGAGAATACCTTCAATGGACAAAAAATGAATCGTGATTATGTTAAAAAAAATTCCCGATAGTGACTATGGTTAACTCCAAAATGTAGGCTTGTTAATTCAACTGGTTCTCCACGGAGACAGCCTTAGGATAAGACAAGTCCAGTGATTGCCTAGGGCCTTATGCAGTGCTTCATTAATGAATTTTTTTCTAAACTTAGGAAAACTACCTTAAAATTCAAATATTTTTCATATTAAAAAAAAAAAGCTTAACCAGTAACGATTTCAAATAGTGTAAAGTTTCTCTGTTTTTGCTATACCACGGAAAACTTGCGCCTATACTTTCGGTAAACTCAACTTGGCTACATGGATTACGCTACATGATGTATTCCTACATGAAAGAAAATAGTTCCCAACGAAACCTGTTATGAACAAAAAAGTTTGCATATAAAATCTATAATTATACATTAGAACAGAAGGTCGGATTAAAAAGAATAATAATCTTCATAAAAAAACTGTGTTTCTATCATTATTTAACAAAAAACAAATTCATCCTTACTTTCCTCCAATCGTGTGTCAGTTTGCTTAGGGGGGATTGGCAAACACGACATGTGCAGTAATCCTCATTTTAAAGCCAATACTGTTTCTGCTTCGAGCTTTTCCAGTTGCCGTCGGTCAGTCTCCTACTCCTCCCGAGTTATGGCGTCAGCTTCGGAAAGTGAACATTCTCCCCTTGCGTTCCACTCTCATGCTGCTGGAAAGCCTTTAAGCAATTCGGCTAAGGTTATCGTTTTCAATGTGTTTTGCAAATTGTGGGATCGACATCCAGAAAAATCGAATAATGACATAACACTTTTAGTTTCCGATTTAATGTATGTGTCTTCGTGCAGCATTGAGCAAATGAAAACGGAATTTAAAGAACACGGTAAGTTTACAACCCCTGGAAAAAAAGGCCATTAAGTGTTGGATCTCGGACCAGAATGTAAATATATAATGAATTTACTTTATCAGTGATTTAGAAGAAAGGTGCACAGCTTTTTTTTAAATAATGAACTTCCAACTGTGCAAAAAGTTTTGAACGCCATAAATGAAGACGATCAGTTGCAGACGATCATTTTACACATTGATGCTAAATCACATATTCTAGAGTCCAACGTCTGAAAAAATATTCCACGTGCCGCTCTATTATCCTTGTCAAATTTGGCCAAGTCACCGCTATACTTATTCCGGATTTCCGGCTCCGGTTTTGTTACCTCGCCAGAGCACACTTCGAATGCTCCTTTCTTTTCAATAAGTAAGCCTTTAGTTATTCACTTCCATCTAGACCAATTTTCAGCTTCAAGAAGTTTATCCATCGTAAATACTTCTATATTCAACACCAGTATATTTCAAAGTCTATATTTTTTGCAAACAACGTGTTTAGGCCTAATACTTAGCGTGGTTGACACGTGCAGGAACACATAACCTATTATTATTTTGAAGTTGAACTTTTGCAAAAGACGTTTTAATATAACAGTTTACTTTACAGAAGACAAAAGAATTATAACTAATTACAAATATGAAGAACAACTATGAAAAATAACATGACAAGATAAGAACTAGGGCAGCAAGTGTCCTTCCCTATGCATGCTGGGCAAAGAAACTGGAAAAACGATAACAGTACATTCTATAAGATAAAACAATATGTGGTCTGTCCTGTACTGCCATCTATTAGGAGAAAAAGTTTATAAACAGGTAGATGAATTACAGTTCATTATTTCAACACAAATAAAAGAAGAAAAAAATTAAATCTGTTGATATCTTCCACATGCTCATCGCTCTCCAAATTTACAAAAATATACAAATTTTCAATATCTTGATAATTTTTTTTGATTTGTTATACACGAAAACTTGTCCCTAGTCAATACAAACAAAATGAAAAAAAAAATCCAAAATCTGTTGATATTTCTTCACTTGCTCCATCACCTTCAAAATTTACAAAAATTCCTGAATTTTCAATATCTTGAGAAAAAAGAATCTTTAGAAATCAAACTAATTTTAAACAATTAATAAAATCGTTTATATTTGACCATTCATTTTTTTTTTTGGTATAGGGAGAAATTTTTTTCTCAAAACATAGAAAATTTGTGAATTTTTGTAAATTTCAAAAGGCGATGCAGGAGTGGAAGATATGATTTTAAATTTTATTTTGTCTATATTGACTAGGAGCAAGTTTACCACAGTATAGCGAAAAAGAAAGAATGAATATAATATATATAATTTTTTTTCCAGCCCACCCTAATGAATAAGTTTATTGAATGAGAATTTTGTGATTTGAGCAATAATTTAGGTATAAAGCTATTAGATTAATAAAGCCTGATCAAGTCTGCAAAAGTAAGTTACACAATGTTTAAATTAATATTAGTACATTTTGTGTTACAGATGCTTGAGTCATTGATTAAATACGATCAGTATTTAAATGTATATTTCATTTCCTTTTATTAATTTTCTTCCTTCCCCACTTCCTCTCCTTTCAATCAAAAACAGTTAGAAAACCTTTCAAATATATTAGGAATCACAACGAACACTCATTTAGTGAGTTTCCATATATATATATAATGAGGAAAATATGGATTTTGTTTGGTATAATGATTAAGTACAATAGAATTCAATTGTTTTTAGTGAATAACGTTTTTGCTGGTTGGATATAGCGAGCATTTTCTTTCATCTCAAACTTCTTGTTATACACAAGTCCTCTTGCGTAGGGCCTCAGGCAATACATCCTGCCTTAGTCCTTGCAAACTCTTGGGCTACCCCTGGTTCTCCATGTATATATTCTTACTTTCAGAAAGATTATAATGCCCTTCTCCCCCCCCCATAAGTGTTCAATATAAAATTTATTTACTAATGCTAAATACAATAGTCTGCTTCGATATTTGGTATTATTAAACATATTAATAAAATACATTACAAAATATTGAGGAATTTTAAACTTGTGCAGTCTGAGCACCCTGTAACTTTCAGATCCTTCCCCTGAAGGAAGTATCTAGCTGCAGCCTTGGTTAGAATTGGTATGATCAGTTCCTGTAAATGCATGATCATCTCCATAAAATTTCAGCTTTGGCTACTTTTTCTTGGCTAATTTGCGAATTGGTTGGCCAAAGCCTGAATTTCTTGTTTAATTTGGCTTTGGTCAGACGTTGGGCTTTGGTCATAACATATACAGTAATCTCTTCTATTAATGTTGTTCTAATCAATGATTATTTCTGATTAATGATGGTAATTTATGGTCCCAGCAAAATGCTTCTTAGTATTCAGTGCATTCCGATTAATGTCTCTTTCAAGTTAATGACATGTTTCCTCCATCCCTTGTAAGTCTTTAGTGAGAGAAATTAATGTATTACTAATAATTTTTGACACCCATGTGGAAGCTTAGACTAGAGCTTTCTTTGCAAAGAAGAAAGAGAGAGACTACCCTGGCCCCCAAGTCAAACTTGAGACCTACCACATGAACCAGTGTGCCTTAACCTGCTCGGTCACCAAGGCATAGGAATGGTACTCCTTTCCTGTATATAAATTTCTCTGAAATGTTTCCGTACTGAAGATTTATCAGTTTTATATTTTAAATGTCTATATTCACCGGAATTAATTTTACTACAATTAGTTTTTGCTTGAGAATCATTCATAGCACAAAGTAGTAGTATCACTAACTAAAGATTGGCCCTGGTTGAACTACTAACAGCTATTCTGTTTCAAACAGCAAATCTCAACAGTGACTAATATGTTCTAAGTCTTGCAGCCTTAGATTTGAAATTTTGAGAAAATGAAAGTAAATACTTAGAACATAAACATACTTTTATGATAACTTCATATTTTAAGCTCATTTGTACTTTTTCTTTCTCCATGTACTTTCCCTAATCAACTAATTTTTATCAACTTTTATTAGGTCGCGGAGTTAGATTGTATTATATTGGTGGCGAAGTATTTGCTGAATGTCTAAGTGATAGTAGTATATTTGTACAAAGCCCAAATTGTAACCAGAGATATGCTTGGCATCCTGCAACAGTCTGTAAGATTCCACCAGGTATGTTATTAAATAATATTATAGAATCTTAAAATTTAAATTTTATGAAGATATCTCTGCTGAAGGATGTTGTAACTGCTTTCAAAACTTGACCCAAATGAAATACTTCTTTAAAATAAGAATATAGCCTTCAGTCATACAACCGCAAACATTTGCCGCACCTATGTCAGTGGCAAAAGCAAAATACCCTTTTGACATAATGCTCATTCTAGCTGTTATGAAACAACTGAGAAACTGATTGGTTGTTTATTAACATGGTTGTTTTTCTTTACTTTTCGAATGTCATGCAGCTTGTGATTAGATCTCTAATGTTTTTCATAACTTTGCATATTTTGTAAAGGCCATATGGCAGTAGCAATAGGATGATTAGCAAAATGTTTAACTGGCACTTTAAATGCTTCAACAATCTTTATATGAAATTAATAAATTTATCTGCACAGTACTTTGGATTTTAGTAAATATATGATTAGTTAGTACCTAGGGCTAATAGTGTCACAACAAAATTACTTAAAAGTAGCTGTGAATTGTGAGTTTTGTTCCAAACTCTGATATGATTACCCCTATTTTCAAATAGTTTAGCAATAAGCCAAATAAACACCAGCCCATTAGTTTTAAGTTAAGCAGAAGTTCGTTTAAGCTTAGTTCGAATCTAGGTCAGGGACGATGTCTCTTTATCTCCTATAATAAAACAACTCTAGTCTGAGCTAAAAAAACGTGGGTATCGGAATTATTTCACATAAAACTATTTTTGATCCTGAAAATTTCAGGGAGCTCGGACCATAAGCGTACGCAGAAAGTTCGTAAGGGGAGGTTATAGGCTCAAGGTGGGGTGTTAAATAGCTACAATTTATGGATTCCTATATTAAATGTAAAAAATTTCATTGCAATGGGGGTTGCAACTCCCATAACCACCCCCCTGCGTACACCAGTGGTTCGGACAAAAGGTCAGACTCGTCTCCTTACCACTTGTGAACGGATAAAACAAAACACGGAGAATTTGGGCTAGTTGCATGTGAACTTTTTGTTTTTTTATAATAATATTCAATTAATTTTTGTGTCCCGCCCCACTACCATAGCATAAGGAGAACTTATCCATCAGTGGGGCCAAGTACTTACCAAGCTTGAAGACAGTGATCGCGCTGGATTATGCACTCTTCTGTCGAAAAGTCTTCACTGGCGGACGTTCTTTTACTTAAACAACGGAGGGATATATCGGCTAAAAGACTTCTTGGAAGAAAAGTTCATACAAAGATATCGAACTGCTTCCATAGCAGCAAAAATTAATATTTTAACACGTACATGTACAGCCGGTGAAACAAAAATCTGAACAGACATTTGCCATTCGCGTAATAATTATATGATACAGACAATTCAAAGGTGCCAATTGATAGTGGTTAATGAAATCTACTAATTCATGTGCACAAAATTTTGCATAAGAAACCGTCTTTATGTTTAAAGGAAGTGTTCAAGTATTACATAAGAATCTTGTGGGTGGGTGGGGGGTTGCCGTTCGTCTCATTTTTCTATGCTAGCCAATGTTAATTTTTGCCACGGGGTTGAAACATCAAAATATTGTTTACGTAATACTTGAAATCTCCCAAACTTGTAGAAACTTTGGAAATTCCAATGGCAACATCGAAATTTGATATTACAATCAGATTCTACACCATTTAATTAATTTATTATTTAAAATAGACAGCTACAGAGGAAGGGGCTTAGAATTCACAAATGTTTTAATATACTGTAGAATCTCCATATAACGAAATGGATGGTTCCATGAAACAAAAATAGTTATATAAAATATTTGCTATGTGGAAGCTATGTATTCATGAACCAGGGCAGTGCAATATGATACCACAATTAAAATCCCGTTTTTCAGTAAACGACTGTTTCTCATAAATAACATTCAACCATTTAAACATGGAGGTTTTAACTGTGCGTATCGTATTCCAACGGTATTAGGGAACCCAATGTCACTGACGTGACCACTTAATTTTCTGTTTTGGTCGTTAAAAATTTCGTTATATAGAAATTTATTTCGTTATATAGAAACACTTTCATATGTAATGACTATGTGGATTTACCAAAACTTCGCTATATAGAGAATTTCGCTATACGGAAGTACGTTATATGGAGGTTCTACTGTATTTCCTTAATATATTTAACATTAATGAATAAATTTCTTAACATAAATTTTGCATTGAAAACTAAAATTTACAATTCCTCACTAACTTTACTATAGAGTAGACAGTGACTCAAACTTCTGTTGAAAAAAACATGTTGTACATAAGATCTACCATAAAAATCTATTTTCAATATATTTTTAACATCAAAGAAGTATTTCCGTCGTTGTGTATGATTTATACAAAACAAAATTATTTGAGGCAAAATTTTGTAATATCTATATGAAGAAACATTTTCCGGGTACATTTCAAGGGGGTACATTTCAAGGGGGTGCTTAGCCCCTCTGGCTCAGGCTCTGCTCAGGAAAAAACTGAAAAATATGTTTGTAGGCTAGCTATAGACTAGAACCTCCAAAGAAAAAGAGAACCAGAACAAAAGATACATGAAGAACGGTAAGAGATGAAATTAAAGAGGAGGACAAAATATGGAGACGCATCAAATGACCTGTAAAAAACTGAAATAAATTTTGTGAATGTGAGATCTTTTCTGAATATCATATGTCCCTTTAGAGATTAACCCCTTCTTTGTCTGCATCACGTGTCATATGTTCATCTTTTTATACCTGTATGTTCGGCGTCACATGTCATACATTCAACTTTTTTGCGCCCGTGTTGTTGGCATTGCATATCATATGACAAAGGGAAAAATTGCATCATTGGAAAGTGAATTCGTCGCTACTTACACTACACATCGCATATATTTTGCGATTGTTTTTTTATATTTTTTTGTATTTTTGAATATTGCTAAGGGACAATATCTGTTAGAACGTATACTAACAAATTATTTAAGATATTTTTGATACTTTATTTTATTGCTTACTTTAAAAAAAAAAAAATGTACAATAAATTATTTCAATGTGTTTTGTTTTCTTTGTAATGGAAAGATTGTAAAGCTGTTTCACGGTAAGGTTGTAAAACCATTTTCCAAAACTTTTTTACATATTTTAATACCTTTAATGCAGATATTTATCTTAAGTACATCAAAGCAATAGATTTGATAACTATAGTATCAGACTATTTTTTTAATTTAAAACATGGGCACATTGCAAGAAAAACTGGAGATTGGTGAATGGGATATTATATGCATGACCACCAATTGGTCAAGGAAAAAACTGCTTATTGATAAAAATATTTTGCATTTTCGAATTCAGTATGGAATATATTTTAATTTTCAGCAATAAAAAAAATGCTGCTTTTGGCTTGGAAATTCAAAAAAAAAAAAAAATCTGACCAAGTAGGGGTTAAAGGAAGGACATGTGATTAGTTAAATGGCACTAACCTATGCCATTATGCATTATTTGCTAATCAATATCTTCCATTATGGCTATATAGTGATAACTTATTCAATCTTTATCCATCCTTTTCTTTGACAACTTCTGTTCTATTTTCTTCTCATCTTATAAATCATGGCCATTTTTGTTATTATTTATCCATCTATTCTAATCATTCCTTTCATTTTACTCTGTAATTAACAATTTTTATTAATATTAGCTGTATAAATTTAAGATGTTTTTATTACAATGTTTTTATTTTATCTAACAAGTTGTAGCCTTCTACATTTTGTAACTACCTCACACATTTTTGAGCTTTCAAAATTACTTCTCTTTTTTTATAACATTTTAAAAGAGAAGCTCTTTTATATAATAAAGTGGGTGCAGCCATTGTTTTGCAGAATTCGATTACAGTGCCATTTTTTGTGTTCTGTTGTAGGGTTTGCTTTATGGTTTTCACCAAGGTATTGGGGCCCTGCAGTGGTGTAAAGGTAATGCGTTTACCTAGCAACCCAGGTTCTACTCCCAACAGTGCCAAAATGCTTATGAACAAACTATTCACTTGTAGTTCAGGGGGTTGGTTCACTAGGCCTTAAGAGGTTTGAATTCCTCGAAAAATTGTAGGTCCTAGTGTAGCATGACCTTTGCTGATATTGTTGCACTGTAGAATAAAACAAACTAATGTATTGAAATTTATATAATTTTGTTTAATATTTTTACCACACTTGCATAAAATATTATGTCCTAAGCATTGGTGAACTGCTAAATTGATTTTTAATTACTGGTTCATTGAGCTGCAAAATATTTCAACAACTGGTTTTTATTTTCAAAAATATTTTAACACCCAGTTTGTGTTAATTGGGTGTTAAAATTTCAGTTCGCCACTGATCTTAATTACTAAAATACAATGCTTGTTTTATAGTTTTGTGCCTTAATTTTTTTATTATTAAGTAGTTACTTTTGGCAGGCCATTTAGTAGTATATCTTGAGAATGATTCCAAATGGGGATTCCCAACATGCGGGTATATAAGCTTAGGACTTTCACGAACTCTTCATTCTGCCTTCACTTGACAAAGGGAGCAGTTGGCTTCTGAAATGTGTTTTTCAACCTTATTCCAGTGTTAAATAATTGTTATCTAGTGAAGTGTGAAAAAGTATTAAGGTTTAGTGTTATAATTCTAGATAATTAGAAAATTCACCCAGTACACAGCATACTATATTGAATATATTATTTCCAATATATTCTAACTCATATGTACGGGGAGTTCAGAAAATATCTGACCAAATTGTAAAGGGTGGTAGAGGGGAAACAAACTTTTATTGCCATAGATTGTGTCCGGAAATGTCATGTTTAAGCACTGGTGCATATGAAAGATTTGAAAGGTTGAATTAAAGACAGGCCAAATGAAATGTAACAAAAAAATTTTAATAAGCCTTGTTTTTACAGTAAATGCTCAAAAGCTTGGCCACTAACACGAACACAAGCTTCATATCATCGGCACATGGATTTCTGTGCATTTGCAAAAATTCCAGGCATGTCCCAAAAAATTCCTTTAGCAACAGAAAGACAGGCGACGAGATCTTGCTCGGAGTCAGAGGGGATATCGTACATGCTCTTCTTGTGTCCCCATAAGAAGAAATTCAAATAACTGGCATTGATTAGCTATGAGAAAGCCAACTTTATCCAAACATTAGTAGTTATTGGCTCTTTGAAATTAAGACATTGAGGCTGCTCAAATTGATATGATTAAATGTGTGTTTAAAAATGCAAGTATTAAATTTCAGTTGCATAAGGTTACCAAAGTTATCAAAATTCATAAAGGGGTGAGGCAGGGAGCTATATTTTCAAAGCCCTCAAGTGATTTCAAAGATTATATAATACAGCCTTACATAAAATGTGTTTTGACATCCAATTGGGGTTTGAGATCCTGAAGCCCCTCTTTCTTATGCCACTTGAAATCGGCATTATGAAGTAGCTCCACAGATGTATTAAACATAGTTGAAGTTCATTCGAAAAGTGTTCTATTCTGAAGGGGAAAATCTTTTTGTATTTTAAAAGAAAGGACTTCAATGTGTATATTATTAGTTCTTTCTTATGGATCAAAAACACAGTCTAATGGAAATAGCAATACAAAAACTGCAAACAGTGAGGGGGCATGGAAAGGTATGCACATGCTTAGAATGACCAAGTGGGATCGACAAATATTTGGCTGGATTTGGCAAGGATAGAGGACATCATCATTAAAGTAAAAAAGTTGAAATGGTAATGGGCATGTTATAAGAAGTGATATGGACAAACAAAATTTTGAACTGGATTCCAAAAGACCATGGACACATCCTCAGATTGACATGATATGGAAGCAGATTGCTCAGGATAAACCGTTGTGGTTAGCATTTTGAGAAACCTTCATCCTACAGTGAATAGATAGATAATGGTTAAATAGACTAGTTTCCATAAATTAAAGAAAAAAACAGTAATAACTCATTCAAAAATAAACCAATTGGTACAAAATTTGAGTATATTGTTAAATAAAAGGTGCTGAACAGAACTACAGTATGTAAATTAGTGGTGTTCTAATCGGAATGTATCATCTGCAAGTTGCATAAAAATGCATGTATGTGTGTAAGACTAGTTTGCACTGTTGTAGTGAGATAAGAAATCAGGGATAGCCAATTCATTACGATGACTTTGAGGCATCATTTTCCAGAAGAACTGTGATGGAGAGTCATTGGGATCTTAAAGGCAGACCAAACTCAGATTGAGGTGGCCAGATGATTAAATGTGAGTCCCTCTGTAACTTATGCACTTTGGTAACAATTTCTAACCACAGATTCGGTATCCAGAAGTTTCGTACAAGGTTGGCCAAAAGCCACGTCGAGCACCGATATTTGAAGTTATGTGCTTGAAGGAGTAGAACATTAACACCAGCCCAACTTAGGTCTTCCTTTGCTACATCTACAGAAAGGATGGTGTCAACATTTACTGTGTACAGAAGGGTTCATGAACATTATCTGTATGCAAGGCAACTAGCCATTTGTGTGTCACTGACCTTGTATCCAGGGACGTCACTATCAATAATGGGCCCTTGTAAGTTCCAAGTCCAAGTAAAAAAGAATCTGTCATGGGGTCCCTAAAATTTCTAGGCTCTGGTACTGCAATATCTGTATCCCTACCTAAATGGCAACTCTGCTCACATCACAGGAGGGAGCACTTGAGGCGGGCACATCAAAAAGTCCACTGGACTGCAGAATAATTGAAGGGTGTGCTCGTCATGTATAAGTATAGGTTTAGCTTGCAAAGCAATAGCAGATGTTGGATTTGAAAAGAACTCAGAACCCTTTATCATCCATCACACATCCTTGAAAGAAATTCCTACAGAGTAGGCAGTATCTGTGTTTGGAGTAGTAGCTTTTTGTCTGGGACACAGACCTTCATGTCATCCCATGTGGAACCATGACTGCTCAAATTTATAAAGATGATGTCCTTGATGCTTATGTGCACCCCTATGCTGGTGCAATATGTCCTAATTTCATCCTTCAAGATGACAATGTTATAGTAGACAAGGCTTGTATCATGTAAGATTACCTTCATCAGCAAACAATTCAGTGCTGAAATGGCCAGCTCGATCTCAGAACTGAATCCCATCGAGCATGTTTGAGATGCTTTAGGGAGACGTGTTTCGCTCTTAATTCTCCAAAGACCCTTGACACACCTAAAAAGCCGCTTTGCAAGAACAATGGCTCTCACTTCCTGTTGCTCTTATAATTAACTGCATCATCACTGTAGGTGCTGCATTGCAGCTTGAGGTGGTCACACTCAATATTGAAGATACTTTTCTTATAGCAAAAAAACTAACACATTTAATTCATCAATTTCATATGTGTGCTAATTTCTGAAACACCATAATTGTCTGGTAATTTGTTTTCATGTTACTTTACACCTTACTCTGTATTGTGTACTTTGGCTCAGTTTCATTAAAATCAACCTGCAGCTTTTTAAGTTTTCTCTACTTTTGTAATTTTTTTAAAAATTTTCTTGATCAGTATAAGTTGATTTTTTATATATATATATAATATCACATTTGTATCTAATTTTGATTAATGGATTACATTTTTTTCAGGTTGTAATTTGAAAATATTTAATAATCAAGAATTTGCTGCTTTGCTAGCTCAATCTGTGAGTCAAGGTTTTGAAGCTGTTTATCAATTGACTAGAATGTGTACAATTCGGATGAGTTTTGTGAAAGGTTGGGGTGCAGAATATCGTCGTCAAACTGTCACTTCCACGCCATGTTGGATTGAACTTCATTTAAATGGACCTTTACAATGGTTAGATAGAGTTTTAACTCAAATGGGCTCTCCTCGTATACCATGCAGTTCAATGTCATAAATTTGTTTTGAATTTCTCATGAATTTCACATTCACATTACATTGGCTAATAATCTAGTACAGATATGTGTGGGTATTCCCTGGGGGTTGTTGATGGATTTGCGTGTGTTGTCAGTTAAAGTACTGCAACTATTGTTGTTAAAGTGTATCTTTGAAATGAATCAGGGAGTTGTTATTTGTTATTTTACACTGCATATTTGTTTCATATAGAATTTTAATCATCTGATCACCAGAAAATTGTACAGTTGTGTATATTTCTCTTTTGAATTTTAATATTGACATGAAATTTTTTATACCATTTACTCTTAACTACAATTTGCAGTTAATTTAGTTAGAGAAAAACCTTTAGAGGTAAACTTTTTGTTGAATTCATCACCTGTTATTGGCACTCTCCTCCCAGATTTACTCTTTGTGTTTTGCTAGTTGTAATTTTTTTTCTTAACGATAATTAAAACACTTCCCTCTGTATTATTTTAATATTCAATTTAATATAAATTTTTAATGATTTAATTGCAAATGTAATTATTCTTGGTTTGAAATATTATGCATGCTCAAACACTAGTCAGAGCAGTGGTTTGAAGCTGCTTATAAATAGTTGAAATCGATATTGAGTATTCTTCATATATTGCTGAAATTTCACTGATTTACTGAATTTTTTGAATAGCTTTCTTAATGTTCTTTTTTAATTGTACTTGTTTTGCTTTATTAGGTGAGATACTATTTCAATATGATATAGTGGATTTTGTGACTATTTTGGTGAAACCAGGCTCATTAAACACTAGTGAATTGGTAATTTTTACTAACATGCTGCTTAATTTCTTTAGTTCAGAAATCATTATTGATCAAAGGCCCTTCGGTGACATAAAGGTAACACAGTTATCTATTGTGCTGGCAATCCAGATTTAATTCCAATGATACCATAGAACTCATGCTTTTTTTTTTCTGCTCACCATAGTCCAGTGTTTGGTTGGTTTCATAGGTTAGTGCTTTTCAACCTTTATGAGGTCGTGACCCAGTAAATTCTTTTTTTATAAGATGACGGCCTGATAAATTCTCTTTCTGTAAGGCAATGGCCCCTGGTAAATTCTCCTTTTATAAGACAAGGGCTTGGCCTTGACAAATTTATTCATAAATACCTTCCATTTTTTAAATTTCATACATTAAACTATCATAAGTATGAATAATTATTTATGGCATAATCATAAAGAGTATCCTACACTTTTCTGGTATATTTCCTTACTAACTGGTTACTGACATTTGCAACACAGATGTTATTTCATTCAGTTTTAAGAACAGAAGATGCACTGTACATTATTATAATTGGCTTGCAGGCACTTTTTATGACAGGTCATAATGAGCGTTATACCCTTTCTCAAATGCTAAAAGATTTTCACTGTCTAAAAATTCTCAGTCATTTGTGAATACTCGTGTATTTAAAAATATGCATCTTGGTCATCGGCAGTTTTCTGCACAGATGTTATTTAGGCATTCTGGGTCTGTGCTTTCCAACACATTTCTTCATGACTATTATTCACCTCAGAATATTTCCACAACAAAATTCATAAAAAATGCTTAGAAAACTAAAATGGCAAATTCCAGAAGAATCTCTCACGGCGATATATAATTGATGTCATGGCTCAGTGGTTGAGAAACGCTAGCCTAGGTAACGGAGGTTGGAATTTCTTGGGAAACTAGTTTCGGCGTAACATGACTTTAACTCTCCTTTCACTATAACATGTAAACAAATATTATATTTTAAAACTTTAACGATGGAAAAGTCTGGTAAATAACAATTTAATTGAATTCTAGTGTTTTATTACAATTTCCAAAACAAGGATATCCTTTATATTTGTAACAGTACAATTATTTTTGCTACTACATGTAGATTTCTTACAAGGGAACCACTTTTGTGGAAGCTCGCACTTTGAAACAAGACTTATCACAAATGATAGTCCCTAAGTTCCTTATTAAGAATATGAAATCAGTTTTTTGTGAATAGCATATAAAATTTTTTTATTAATATTCAAAGTCCAAAAATCGCACTTTTTAGGTGAAGTTTGATATTTTTTATTCGCACTGTATATGAAGATAATAATTTTTGAACTCAATTCAAATAAAGAGGGTAATTGTATTTAACGGATAAAATTATAAAAGTACACGACAGATCATTCAGAGCATTTTAAAAAATTATATAAAAACTAAGCTTTTTAATAACAATATCCGGCGCATTTGGCTATGGTTTAGAAGAATTGGCGATATAGGTCGGCATGAAGTAAATCATAAACGTTTCGTCAAAAAAAAATTTCAAACAAAATTGTTCTGAATAAAATCAAAATTGATGTAACACACCAAAACGAAATTATAAAAATTCAGTTTTTGGTGTATAACCAATTACGTGCTGAACAATATCAGCCTACTCTACAATATCCTTAGTATAACTGTAATAGCACTCCGAATGAAAGTGCTCAATTCAAAAATATTGACGAAATATCTTTTCGCTTAATTGACACGATTTTCAGTGATAATGAACGTAATTTACATCCTTTTGTAAAGTGTAACCTTTGCGAGGCCCAATTATGCTTCACTTTTATGAAAAGTATCATTACCATAACTTATAAAAATACTTCCGGAATCCGATATTTTGAGTCATTTTTATAATTTTCTCATATTGAAATTCTTTGATTTACAATGTTCAAACTTTCTACGTCAAATTTTTACAAGAGCCAGGTCGACTCCGCAAAAAACAGTAGATGTTCAATATGATACAATGCTTGTCTACTTTTTAAAACAAATTATTTGCATATAAATTTTTTGAAATGCCAGCTTCATTAAAACATTTTTCTTTATTAAAAAATTACGTAAAATATTTTGATGTTACGGCCATAAAATTTAGAATTTTTTCCTTTTTATTATGCCATTATATTTCCTAAAAATAGTGTCAATGATGGTTGCAATATAAGCGTAATTGAACAATAAATGCTTCATGCCAATATCGCTAATTCTTCTAAACAATAGCCAAACGCGTCAAATATTGGTATTAAAAAGCTTGGTTTTATATAATTTTTAAAATACTATGAATGATCTTTCGTGTAATTTTATAATTTTATCCATGAAATGGAATCACCCTCTTTATTTGAATTGAGTTCAAAAGTTATTACCTTCATGTACACTGCGAATAAAAATAACAAACTGCACTTAAAAAGTGTAATTTTTTGACTTTGAATATTAATACAAAAATTTTATATGCTATTCACAAAAAACTGATTCCATATTCTTAATAAGAAGCTTATGGACTATCATTTGTGATACGTCTTGTCTCGAAGTGCGAGCTTCTGCAAAAGTGGTTCCCCTTGTTAGTATTCTTTTTTTTGCGATAAGTATTTCAGTGGCTAAATGATTATATGTATGCTTTCTGGGCTTACTGAACTGGGTATGATTTCCATTAACCTTTGTCAAATGCAAACATCACAGTTCAGAAGTCATGTTATGCTATCAATTTTATCTCTAATTATCGTACAGTTTCGTGATGACAAACATATTCTTAAATTATTCATAATTTTACACCATAGGCATACAGTTATATGGGCCCATGGGTCCCAGCCCTCTAATCTGAAATAAATCGCAATTTTACATATACTGTAATCGAGGCCGGCCTTATGGGGGACAGAGTCTCCCCAATCGGGAAAAATCAAGCTCCAAGTTGGGAAACCTCAAAAAAAAAAAAAAAAAAAAAATGGATGAATAATTAATTGCGTAGCTGGAAATTCATGCAATTTAAATTGCCAACTTGGCAAAATTTAGGTTTTCTCAGGGGAAAAAGTTGGAATAATTTTTTTTTTTAAACTCTTCACTTTTAGACAATTGGAAAATCTTTTGATGTTGGTAAAATCGAGAATTAGTTGGAGAAAAAGACCAACTTTTTGCTTTTGTTGGTCGGAAAAATTTGTGATTATAACTGCCCATTTTGTTAGCAGTTATTTCCGTTTCCACATCTGTAGTATACTGACCCAGGACCAGCCTTATGTGGGGGGAGGGGTAGTCCTCCCCAATCAGAAAAATCAAGTTCCAAGTTGGAAAATTCCGGTTAAAATCGAAAAAAATAAAGAGGATGAATAATTAATTCTTTGGGTAGTTGGAAATTCATGCAATTTCAATTGCCAACTTGGCGAAAATTTAGATTTTTACCGGATAAAGAGGTGGAATACTTTTTTTTTAACTTTTCACTGTTAGACAATTGGAAAAAATGTTGATATTGGTAAAATTGAGAGTTACTTGGCTAAAAAGACAGACTTTCTTGCTTTCGTTAATTGGAAAAATTTGCAATTATAGCTGCCTATTTTGTTAATAGTTATTTCTGCTTCCACGTCTGTGGTATACTGGCCAGCCCAGGGCCAGCCTTATGGGGGGTGGACGGGGGGGGTCTCACCCAATCGGAAAAATCAAGTTCCAAGTTAGGAAATTCCGGTTAAACTCTAAAAAAAAAAGATGAATAATTAAATCTTTGGGTAATTGGAAATTCATTCGATCTCAATTACCAACTTGGCAAAAATTTAGATTTTCTCGGGGGGGAAAAGATGGAAAGATTAATTTTTTTTACTCATCTTTTTTTGTTTGTTTTACGGCTCAAAGACTACAATGGTCATGCTGCACCGGAACCTACTGTGTTCCAAGGAATCCGAACCTCTGGACATGCAATTTTCTAAGGAATCCGAACCTCTTAAGGCCTAGGGAACCAAACCCCGGACTACAGTGAGCAGTGCGATCTTTATGAGATCTCTGAGTAAGCGTTCTTTGCACTGTTGGGAGTCGAACCCGGATTAACGGCGCACTAGGCGAACGCGTTACCACACTGCGCCACCGCAGGGCACTCTTCATCTTTAGACAACTGGAAAATTTTTTTACATTGGCAAAATGGAGAATTACTTTGAGAAAAAAACAGACTTTTTTTCTTTTGTTTGTCGGAAAAATTTGCGATTATACCTGCCCATTTTGTTAAATTATTTCCGTTTCCACGTCTGTGGTATATTGTCCAGCTTAGGGCCAGCCTAATGGGGGGATGATAGGAATCTTCCTCCAATCTAAAACATCAAGTTCCAATTTGGGAAATTCCAGTTAAACTCAACAAAAAAGGGATGAATAATTAATTCTTTCGGTAGTTGGAAATTCATACAATTTCAATTGCCTACTTGGAAAAAATTTAAATTTGCTCGGAGGGAAAAGGTGAGATTTCTTTTACTCTTCACATTTAAACAATTGGGAAAATTTTTGCCATTGGAAAAATCGAGAGTTACTTGGAGAAAAAAGAGACTTTTTTGCTTTTGTTTGTTGGAAACGTTTGGATTATAACTGCCCATTTTGTAAACATTTCCGTTCTCACGTCTGTGGTATATTTCACAGCCGATAGGGCACTATAACCATAAATTTGGGGACTTCGCATCTTCCCCTTCTCATTTAACCCTCATTTTAAGTGCCACATAAAAGAAACCAGAACATTTTCCCTGGTGTTCCTTATTTTGAATCCAATTTGCATTTGACCACAGTATTGAACTCTCAAACTTGCTCTGAAGCTGGTGGGTCCATCTGTAGCTATCTCTGAAATTTTAAATAGTTCCTCTCGGGTGGTAAAACGCCAAATAATTTCAATGTCTATTACCATGGATATTTTGTTTAACAGTAAATTCTAGCTTTAAATATATATACAATAAAACCTCTCTAAGGTGACCACCGTCGGTTCCACGAAAAAGCGTTCATTCAACGAGGTGATCTCTGAATGAAGGTAAATTTAGCATGGATCTATGGGGCGGGGAATCCGTTTCCAGAAAAATAGTTTTTAAGGGTGGTGGTCGCTACATAGAGGTGGTCGTCAAGGGAGGTTTATATATATACACACATATATATATATATTGCACCCTTGTGACGAAAGTGTTACAACTCAAAATTTGGTGAAAATGACTTAATGTTACAACCAGATGTAGAAAACAGTGCTGCATCCTGCTGTGCAAAACGTTAGGATATAAGTTACTCGGATTTCCAATAATTAACACATGTTGTTACATGAACACAGTATCCCTCAGTGCAACCAGAAAAAGTTTTTTGCGTTTTCTGAAGAACAGGACTTTTGAGTTGTAACACTTTCGTCGCAAGGGTGCAATATATATATATAAAATCTTTTTCAATGCTTTTGGGTAGTTGGAAAATTTTGTGCTTCTTCCCCCCCCCCAATGGAGGTATGCTCGGGTCACCCCTGACTAACGAAACAATACAGAGCTTCACCAGGAGATTCCATAACAAAAAGTTATTTCGACACTGGCGTAAGGTTTAAAAACACGACGTTTCGGGAGCCAACTGCTCCCTTTGTCAAGTGAAGGCAGAAAAAAATTAAAACTTACATAAATTAAAATCTTTAATTTTGTAGAGTGGCAGATAATCTGAAAGTTTAATTTACTTTAAAAGAAAAATAAATTTTTATTTTAGACTGAATTTTGTTGATTCCTTCCATTAATTAAAAAAAATTTACTGGATTTTTAAAATATTTCTGGTAGCAAGGTTTTTTCATCTTTGCCTTAAAGACAAGGACCGAAATGAAATTTCAAATAACCGTAAAATGTTAGCACATTCTCATATTTAAATTATGGGTTTGACCTTTTAATATCCATGAGATTTTTATAGGTCAATTTATGCAGTACTCTATGCATTTTAAAATCTGAGATTTTTAAATATTGCTTTAAAAGTTTGAGCAGAGAATACTTCTGATTCAATTGATTTCTAATATTATGTATATACTATATTATCAGAAGTATTTGGACACCACAATGTTTGGGGAAAAATACGCAAATGACAATTAGTAGTTAGTCAATCCACCTTTTACCTGTATGACAGTTGCAACAAATTGAGGCATGCTTTCGACAAATTTTTGATAGGTCGCTAAGCAGTGGTAACTCTTTCACCTAGCCTAGCATGCTATTAACTTGGTTTCAACTCTCAACATTGGCAAAAAAGAACACTTATCAACGATTTACTCACTGTAGTTTGGAAGGTCCCTAGGCCGTAAGAGATTTGAATTTTTTGGAAAACTGTAGGTTTTGGTGGTCTATGACCTTTGATGTTCTGGTACAGTAAAACAAACAAAAATTTCTGGTAGATCTCGAAAGAAATGACTACATTTGTTTTGTGAAGCTGCTGATAATGTTGCAGGCAAAGAGTGTCGTGTGCGATTTCATATTTGGCATTCCAGTTCATCCCATGGGAATTTTATTGGATTAATATCAGGACTCCAAGGAGGCCAGTCCAACAATTCCATCTTATTTTCAAAAAACATTCTTACATCTGCAGTGGAGTATGTGCAGGATGCTCGATTATGTTGGGCTGCTTTGTCACTAGTCTATGTGACCTTTCTGAACGTTTTCTGCTGTACTTGTGCCATCTTGCTTCCATCTCTTATGACACTGATATTGGTATGTAGTGTAACTGCAATGCTTTGTATCAAACCTCTACTCAAATAACTTCCTATGGCCAGGCCACAATGAAAGAAAGTTCATATCGCCACGGTAACATATCTGTGCAAAACTTACTGTAACATGATAGAACACTTCAACTTTATATACTTGCATTTGCAGCGTATCTTTCTCTGTATTACG
The DNA here is from genome assembly GCA_006491805.2 of Dysdera silvatica. Lineage (NCBI taxonomy): Eukaryota > Metazoa > Arthropoda > Arachnida > Araneae > Dysderidae > Dysdera > Dysdera silvatica. The sequence goes on from QLNU02015360.1 coordinate 19,852,807, forward strand.
TTCGTTGCACTTATGAAATTTTTTGGTTGTGTCTGAATGCTGTTAATAATATGTATTTAATGATGAAAATGTTATTGTGAGTTATTATTATTTTTCAATTTCACTATTTACGAAAGATAAAGATATTCTATATTTTTAAGATAGTTATATTTTGGGAAGTGAAATCTGTGCGAAGATTTTTAAGACAATGATGTTTTCTTCCTGCTAGTTGGAAATATGTCTATTGTTCATTTTTTATGCGTCATTTTTGACATGCTTTGGCTGTGGTTATTTTGCTGTTAACAATAAAGTTATATACTGATTTGTTGTTTTTTTATTCACTTTACTCGTTACTCTGTTTTTTATTTCATGAACACATTTCCTTACATACACTAATTATATTCTTTGCATCGAATGAAATACTTTATACAAATTAGGACTAAAATAAATATAATACTTTTCTAGAGATAACCATTTCAATTATTTCAATACATTCAATTTTTATTAGAATATATAAAAATCCCTTTGTTAGAATCATTAGAAGTTGTAGGTGATGTTCTACAAAGCCTTATGTCTGTCTGTCCCTTGTAAAATTGGTGAAATTATTAGAAAAAATGCTAAATCCTATTTCATTGATATGTTATATTGCTACTATAGATGTGTGTATAAAATTACCCAATTATTGTTACCTTATTTTTATATTAATAGGAAAATATAGTCCCTAATATTAAGAACATTGTATAATCTTACGATTATAAAACTCTACAAGAATTCAGTTATTGATATCCATGTTACCACTCTGTAAAATTATAAACCTTAACATCCCCACCATCCAAAGCTTTACCATACATCAGTATTCTCCATTGCTTTACCTTGCCAGATATTGCAGTGTACTCGAGGTCTAAACTTATTCCACTTAATAAACATCATCCAACGACAGCTAAATATATGATTGTCTCCTCATATAAACATTACATATTGGAAATCTCATCATTGAAGATAGTAACACTGAAATAATGTATCCTTTTAGGGTTGAATAAAAGCCAATCCAGGTGGGCTTTTTTTTTTTTTAGGTTTAATTGGATATTTTAAGGAATTATTATCATTAAAAACAGTTACTTAGGCTATTTTCAAATCTTTGCACAACTAAAAATAATATGGCTTATCCTATAGATATCCAGTATCTTATTCAGAAAATGGCAAGGAAGACTTATAAACCATTAAAAACTGGAGATGCCAATTAGTTCTTGCCATCGTATCTCAACAGTAACTGAGAGTTATTTACAATTTGTGTTGGGACAGAGGTGGGGAAAATTTTTCATGTTAGAAGGCTTAATTAGGTTATCTGTAACATAATAAGGTCACATTCAAGGGACTGTAATTAGATGCACTAAATGCACATAATTTTTAAAACATGGTACATGTGTTAACTTCAAAGGAAATTTGTTAAATTAGATATAATCGTATTTAAGACCAATAAATGCACCCACTGAAATTTCAAGATTAACTTTCCTCTTTTCATTAGAGTGAGCTGAAACAAGAACTAGGTAACTTGTTCCATGAGATTGGTGATAGCGTAGCTCCCAAATCATCATCATTATTATTTTTCTTTATGGAGCCTTTTTCAGTCTTATTTTCTGTTTTTGGTGTATGTCTTCCATTTTTCTGGTGGATAAAAAACTTTACCTTTTCATTAAATATGGATTTTTAAAAGTAGAAATCTCCACACAAGCTTGAAAGTTGCGATTTTGTATGATGTCAAGCTTCTAAAAAATCACTCTTAGTTTAAAAAAATATATTCTTCATAAATAATTGGTGTTAACTGATAATGTGCTGTATCATTCACTTTTCCATTTCATAAAAATATGAATAATATAAGTATCATGAAAAATTCTTATTTTATGAAATAGTTACGCATACACATTAAAAAAAGATAGTTTTTGAAAATCTTTTTTTTTTCTGTGTTAAGTTGGCAGGTATGTGATGGATATGAAATAACTTTTTATCGCAGTTATATGTTATGTAGTAAATATAAATAAAACAGATACTGGAGGTGTATAGGATATGCTACATTACTGTTATTTATTTGTGTAAAGATTTGAAAACAATCCAAGCAACTATTTTAATGGATAGAAATAAAATACAGGGTACCAGGGAGGAAATTTACATACAAAAGGTTAAACACTGGTAAAATAGCAATGAAAAAGATCACCCAAGCTTTCAAACGCGTCAGCAGCAGTCCTTCATCAGGAGTAATGACGATGTTATGTTTCTGTCTCTTTTTATACTTGAAATTTCTGGAAAAACCCTTCATCAGAGTAGTCCCGCAGAATGGAAAAACCCAGTGGGAACTAATGAGAGGCCTCCAATAGGAATCATGGAAAAACCCAATGGGAGGCCTCCAATAAAAATCATGGAAAAGCCCAATGGGAACCAATGAGAAACCTATATTGCGGGGCACCTAATGTTGGGGAAGTCCCATACATTTCAGAATAAGAGTTGTTTGTAAGTTTCTGGAAGTGGTTGTGATGTATTAATGGCTTTCCCGTGTAGTTTGTAAGTTTCCCAAGATTCTAAGAAGAGTCTACTATTCTTGTTTGTGATGTGACGGTGTAGTATTTTTGTTGAGTCCCAGTCGGGTTCGTGTCCGTGTTGTAAAGCGTGTTCTGCCATACGTGCGGCTATGTCTCCTTTCACAAGTGCTTGTTTGTGTTCTTTTCTTCTTTTGATCATTTTTTTATACATAGGACAAACAAGAAAAAAAGAACACAAACAAGCACTCGCGAAAGGAGACATAGCCTCACGTCTGGCAGAACACGCTTTACAACACGGACACGAACCCGACTGGGACTCAACAAAAATACTACACCGGCACATCACAAACAAGAATAGTAGACTCTTCTTAGAATCTTGGGAAACTTACAAACTACATGGGAAAGCCATTAATACATCACAACCACTTCCAGAAACTTACAAACAACTCTTACTCTGAAATATATGGGATTTCCCAACATTAGGTACCCCACAGTACAGGTTTCTCATTGGTTCCCATTGGGTTTTTCCATTCTGTGGAACTACTCTGATGAGGGTTTTTTCCAGAAATTTTGAGTATAAAAAGACAGAAATATAATATCATCATTACTCCTGATGCAGGACAGCTGCTGATGCATCCGAAAGCTTGGGTGATCTTTTTCATTGCTATTTTACCAGTGTTTAACCTTTTGTATGTAAATGTTTTAATAGAAAAAGAAGTCCAATAAAACCCATTTAACCCCAAAAAACTCTGCCAGTGTTTTTTTTTTTTTAAACGGGGTTTTATTCATCCCTGGCTGGAGAATTAAAGTAATATGCAGTTTTACCTCAATTGTGTTTTACTAACAGCGTAGCATGGATTGCCAGTGCCTGGAGCAAGTTAAGTATTACTCCTACTAAAGCTCGTTAGCATTCTCTTCCACCAGTCCAATATTGACCCCAAGAACGTGTAGTGCATTTTAAGAAAATACTGATATATTTAAAAAAAAAATGTATATGTGAAATGCATTTAATGCCAGTACATTCAAATATATTTGAAATCACTTTATTTTAATTTGTGCAAGTTTTTCAATAACAATATCAAAATCTATATTGAAATCTCCCTCAATCAATAGCCTGGCAATTCAAAACTTATAGGGGGCTCAAGTGTCTTTAACGAAAATTATATGTTTTGATATCCAATGGAATTACAAGTGCTGCCTTTGGGCTAATCAAGCTGGGTACCATGTAAATATATCATGATTCAGAGGTTGTGTTGAGGCAAGTCCAACTCAAATAGGGCCTATTTTTGAGTCAGCCTTGGTTAAGGTCCCCATTCATTTTGCAACTTGTCGTCAGTCTTTCCTATGACTTTGGGTCAGCGTTGAATAAAACTCTGGTTTTATTGGGTAAAATTGGGTTCTTTTGGGCAAAATCAGGTTTTATTAAGATAATTACTTGGGTTGTTTTCAAATCTTTACACAAATGTATAATAGTAATGTGCATACCTTGTACACCTCCAGTATCTGTTATAAATATGTAATAAAAAATGACAAAAACCCCATATTATTGCGACAAAAAGTTATTTTATATCCATCACATACCTGCCAACTAACACAGAATTTTTTTTTTCAAAAACAGTATTTTTATTAATATGTGTGCATAAACATTCCATGAAATAAGGATTTTTAAGAATACTTAACATATTATCCATATTTTTATGAAATGGAAAAGAAAGTTATATACAACAAAGTTATAATCCAGCAGATAATCAGAGTTAACATCAATTATTTCTGAAGAATATTAATATTTTTTTAGACCAAGAGTAACTTTTTAAAAGCTTGCTATCATACAAAATAACAACTTTCAAGCTGGTTTGGGAATTTTTACTTTTAAAAATCCCTATTTAATGCAAAGGTAAAGATTTTCTTTTTTTAAATTGTCGAAAAATGAAAGATATGCACTAAAAACAGAAAATAAGGCTGAAAAGCAAAGATTCTGATTTTCAGTGATATGAGAGTTTCAATATATAATGATGTTTATGTGAGGGGACAAATGCATACCTTTAGCTGTCGTTGGATGATGTTTATTAAGTGGAATAAGTTTAGACTTTATTTGAGGATGTGATAATATTTGGCAAGGTGAAGTAATGGAGAATACAAGTGTAAGGTAAAGCTTTGGAGGGAGGGTGGAAGCACGTCAAGATTTATAAATTTTTGCAGAGCGATAACGTGGATATCAATAAATGAATTCTTCATTTTATTTTGTAGTTTTATAATCACAAGATTCTACAATGT
>QLNU02015360.1:19869989-19888041 GCA_006491805.2 Dysdera silvatica
GGTGACGTTGGTTAGTATGTTAATCCTTATTTTAACCCTTAGATGTTATAAAATGGGACTGATCGTATGTTTGTTTGTTTGTTTGGCTTTTTTATGGCGCAAGAGCATCTGGGCTATACTGCGCCAACTGATCGCATGTAGCGGATGATCTATGTAGGGTACCTCGAAAGAAGAATCGAGATAGGCATCGGCTAGAATGATGATGGGACTGATCGTATGTAGCGGGTGACCTGTGTATAGAGTTGTAAAAAACCCGGGAATTTTGGACACATTGGAAACTTTGATGGGAAGAAACCAAGATAGCTAGAATAAAGGAGGTAGTCCCGTCCGCACCTTTCTTCCTATCTTTCGTTAGGGAAGTTGGATAAATGAAATTTTGCATTACGTTAGTAAAAGGTGAGCTCATTTTTATTCAACGCCATTTTGAATTTAGATGCAAGATATACAGCCATTCTACTAAGAAATAAGATGGAGTCAGCAAAGTAAAAGATGTAAACCCCCTGCGATACAATACCTTCATGAAGCACTTATGTAATGGTATTTCGAACGTCTACATATTTCGAACGTCTACATAATGGTGACCTCGGACCATCACATAATGACAACCTTGTGGTTCTAATGCTTATCTTGCGGACATAATGGCAACTTGCTTACTTGCGACTTAATCGCCTGCTTTTCACTGAATCCGACCACAAATTAATTGCAAGTATGGAATCAAAGTGTTCAATTGAAACTTTTGCATGTTTCACTACCTGTCTGCATTTTGCAGTATTGTTACAGTGGCTATAAGGGAGCCATTATAGCCGCTGTAGTATTGTATTGGGAAACAATAAAGTGACGAGTATGATGGTGACTGAAGTCGTATTTTTAATCGCCATTGATGGATATTTAGTCGTCCTGGGGCCGGTGGCGACCGTGAATTTTAATCTTTATACTGAACTGTATAGAAATAAAACCTGAAAAACTAATAACGTCATTTACAAGTTTCTTTCGTGGAAGAAGTTCTCGCTAAATCGTGAAATTGTCGTTATTTTGTTACCAATGAGTTAAAGTTTGTTTTCAATGCGCCTATATTTGGCGTAGCTCATATATATAATTGGCGTAGCTCAATAAAATATACTATTATGGACAAATAACTGGCTATTACGAAACTTGACAATAGTGCTCTCAATCAACATCCTCTTTAATAAAAACTAATGCTATGTTCCAAGGCAGCATCAAGGGTAATTTGCGCGGGGGGGTAGAACTGGTACGCCAGCTTCAAATGCATGCTCCTTAAAGAGGGTCATGCATACATATGTGCGTGCATACGTGTGTATACATACGTGCGTGCATGCGGCACATGCGTGCGTGCGTGCATGCGTACACATGCGTGCGTGCATGCGTACACATACTGCGTGGGCACGTGCATGCGTACATGCGTGCCTGCATGCGTACACACATGCGTGCGTACGTACACATACATTGCGTGTATGCGCGTACACACATACGTGCCCGTACATATAAGGTGTGTCCCACCGAAATAAAGCCACCGTGATTATATGCCGTAACTGGACACGAAACAAACCAATAAGAACAAAACAAATATATTAAGAAAGTCTGTATACAAATACATATTTGCAAGGAGTAACTCACTCCCTGCCCCACTTGGGCAGGAAAAAAAAATGAATGTGTAAAAAAGAGGGGGAAAAAGTGTCCCGCCGAAATAAAGCCACCATCCCTATTAGTGTTTTAGGTAACTCTCAATATTCGAGCTGCTACAGGTAAACAGGTTTATGACGTCAGGAAGTTGTCAAATAACTTACCTGTTCTATCCCAGTCGAATGTTGACTTCAGAAGGTTGTATTTTCTATTTCTCCTGCAGTATTGCAATGGGAAAACGAACCCAGCTATCAGAGTTCGAGAAAGGCCAGCTAACAGCTTTTAAGGAACAAAGTCTTTCATATAGACAAATATCTAAGCAAATCAAACGATCTAAAACCGTAATAGACAATTTTGTGAATCAGGGCAATGCGTACAGGTATAAAAAAAGGAGGTGTACAGGCAGAAAAATGACTTCCAGGCAGGAAAGAGATATTGTGCATCGTCTTTCACAAGGTGGTATTTCTCTCAGACAATTGGCCAAAGAGGATAACATCCCTGTGACAAAATCAACTCTGTCACGGATTGTAAAATATACAAAAAACTTCCAATATAAAAAAGGAAACAGCAGCCCATGTTGAAAGCTATCCACAAGCAAAGGATAGTAGATTGGGCCAAATATCATCAAACCTGGAAGGACCAGTGGCATCGTGTTATATTCTCAGATGAGAAAAAACTTACTTTGATGGCCCAGGCGGCCTTGCACTCTGTTGGCGTGACATGAGGAAATCTTCTCCAAAAGATAATAAGGTGGAGGCTCATTAATGGTGTGGGGAGGCTTCGGCTATGGTGGTAAACTTAACCTGGCTTTCCCCTTAGGCCGCATAAAGGCTACCGATTACCAAGAAATGCTAGAAATCCAGTTACTGCCATTTGCAGAGAGAATTGGTGGCCCAAGTTGGATTTTCCAGCAGGACAACGCCCCCATTCACGTTGCAAAACCCTCTTGTGAATGTTTTTTGCATAATGGGGTACATGTCATGGAATGACTCGCCCTTTCCCTTGATCTTATTTCCCAAGAAAATGTGTGGGGGTAACCTCAGTAGGGCTGTATATGCCAATGGCAGACAGTTTCAGTCTGTGGCAGAATTGAAGGCTGCCATCATTGAAGTCTGGGATAATATTGATGCCATTGTCCTCCAGGGATTGGTAAATGGTATGCCACATCGTGTTTTCCAAGTCATATATAATCATGGCGGATATATTGGCTATTAACAGTAGTGGCTTTATTTCGGCGGGACACTTTTTCCCCTCTTTTTTTACACGTTCATTTTTTTTCCTGCCCAGGTGGGGCAGGGAGTGAGTTACTCCTTGTAAATATGTATTTGTATATAGACTTTCTTAATATATTTGCTACGTTCTTATTGGTTTGTTTCGTTGCCAGTCATGGCACACAATCACGGTGGCTTTATTTCGGCGGGACATACCTTATACATACGTGCTTGCTTGCTTGCGTGCTTGCGTGAAATAACTCTTAAGCGCCGACAAAGTTACAAGTTTCGTCCGCTTTTGTGAGCAAGTACACATTTTGAACAAAATGAATCAGAAAAAAAGTTCAGATTGAACTGACTAACGTTAGTTGCATCTTTACTTCAAATCACAAGAAAACGTAGCCTACAGTGGTAGTTGGTAGATATCAATTAATAAACACTTCCCCAAAACATGCCAAATCATTAAAAAAAAAAATGTTACGTGGGAATTTACAAACAGCACTTTTTGATTTTTTACAATTGCTTTTTTAAAACTATTTTTTAAAATTACTTTATTTTTTCGTGTTACCTTTGGATTAGCTCCAGCTAAATTAAAATATTTTTTAGATTAAACGGCGATGAAACACTGTTTGTTTCAACATTAAGTTTAATAATAATTCATAGTAAAGTATTAACGAAAGATATGGAATTGTTTAAGAGTTGCTGGTTTTCTCTTCCGCCACAAAAACGTTTAGTTGATGGAGTCTGAAATATATGTAATATAAATAACACTATAATTAATTTTGAGCTAGAGAAGCAGGTGATTTTTTGGACGAATTCAATGTATGAATTAGTTGGTATGTTTTTAAGAATTCAATAATCTAATTTTATATTAAACAAGCAGGAGATGTGATTAAATACTATGCGCAAATAAAATTCACATTTCTATAAAATACTATTAGAACCCATTAGCGCACACAAAAAATTCATAAGGGGGTGTACAAAATTACATCGTAATAGGGTTATGATTCTCATCAACCTTCCCCCCCCCCTGCGTACGCCAGTGGTGGAATCCCTTCTATCGGCGCTTAACCGGATGTTTGATTTACCGGGTAGCATTTGTAGGCTCGCTGAATTTTTTTTTTGTTTTATTTTAAATAATTCTTTTATTAATTATTTGTACAGTGCTGGAAAAAAGTTTAAGGACAAGCGAAAAAGAACCAATTGTGGAAAATCAGAGGACATAACTTTATGCAAATGAGATTAAACTACCATGAGGTGGAACTGAATATTTCTTGATAGTATTTATTTTAAAAATCTTAAAACTACTTTTAACATACCATTCAATGATTTGCGGATGCTATATAGCTTGGAAAAAAAGTGTAAGGACAGCTGGGATTTTTTATGTCACAACCTAAATTAGCATATTTTATTTTGTTTTTATCGTAGTATTAAGCGTTGCAAATCATTTTATGCAGTTAGTTTCACAGCAATTCTTCTCTTCAAAATACCAAAAAGTAAAGAATTATCAGAGATTGAGCGAGGCCAAATCCTTGCTTTTAAAGTATGCGGAATGAGTGAACGCGAAATTTCGCGAAAAATCAATAGACCTAAAACAGTTGCATACAATTTCTTAAATGATCCAGAAAACTACGGGAAAAAAGAAAGTAACAGGTAGGCCAGTTTCTGTTACTACTCATCAAAAGAGAGCCATAGTTAAGCAAGCCTGTCATGAAAAGCAATCTTCATCCCAAAATTAAAAGTAATTTAGAATTATCTTGTTTTAGCCGAATGGTACGTAACGTGTTGATGAGGAATCCAAATATTCAGTACTCAAAACTGAAAGCCAAACCACCTCTTACGAAAAAACAGAAGCAGCATAGAGTTGAATTCGCTAAAAAACATGTGGCTTTTGGAGATTAAGTTGAAAAATGTTGTGTTTTCAGATAAAAAGAGGTTTACTTTGGATGGGCCGGACTGATTTCATTATTACTGGCATGACCTTCGTCATTAAAAAGCCACATTTTCAAAGCGACAGTTCGGTGGTGGCTTCGTGATAGCGTGGGGGTGGGCTTGCCTCTGAAGGTGTTACATCAATTGCTGTTTTGGGGCTAAGAACAAATTCATATGTTTATCAGGATATACTGGCCCAAAATTTATTGCCTGAGGCACCGCTCATCACCTTTGTAGACTATATTTTTCAACAAGATAATACCTCAATCCACGTATCTGCTTCAACAAAATCATAGTTTGAGGCAAACGACGTAAAATTGCTTGACTGGACAGCCAGGAGCCCCGATCTAAACATCATGGAAAACCTATGGGGTACATTGGTTTGTGAGGTATACCAAAATGGGCAACAGTATGATAGGCAAGATGAGTTAATTGGAGCCATCAAACTTGTCTGGCGGAAAATCCCAAACACTGTATTAAATTAATTTTGTGGTTCCATGTCTTCACGAATCATTCAAATCATTGAGAAACGGGGAAATTTTCTAATTTTTAATATGTTTTTAGGCAAAATCTGGTTGTCCTTATACTTTTTGCTAGGCCATATTAACTACAATTTACGTAAACAATATTTTTTTTGTTATTCAGCATTAAAATTATGCATTTTGAATTTTGTTGTATGTGCTACTTTATTTATTAATTTGAATATAATTCATTAGACGTATCTCATGAATTTTCGTGTCCTTGAACTTTTTACCAGCACTGTAATGGAAGTTGATTGAGCAAAATTCCATCAGTTATTTTAGAGGAATTGTCACTAATTTTTTATATATATATTTCGGAAGATGTATTGGAATTTCAGTCAGCTCTTTTAAGTTTGGCGCCAACACGAGGAAACATACTGAATACATTTTCAATGAACATTATGAGTTATGATGTTATTGAAATCACATGGAAAGCGCCGAAATTAATCGAGAAAATTAGAACATAACTCACACGTGGCTGGACGAATTTTGCTCCATTCCATTCAGATCAGACAAGAGTGCTCCCCAGGGCGTTTCGTGATTAAAAGTAATAATTTGAATTTTAACTACTGAAGTGGATTCATCGGCAGTGGGGTTTTGTGATAGTACCAACTATCACTGACTGATGCAAGGGGGCGAGGGGGTGATTGCCCTTCCCCCTCCCCTTGAGCCGGGATTATATAATAAAAAATGAAAAGTATCGGACACTTGGTTAAATATAGGAATCGCAAACAAATCGCCCCGCTTGAAAGATTTCCGGATCCACCACTGCCAACTATGCCCCTTCTACCAACTCTCTGTTCTAGAAAGATCTTCGTGTTATCCCAGCGTGTTCCGTCTTTAATTGCTTCAAGATGGACAAGAAGGTGTGGTCTTCGTTCGGAAAACCAGAAAAAGTAGTCAAAAGGTACACAGTAGCTGTATCCCTTGACCAGAGGCGTAATCGGCGTGTTAGAAGTTGATGGCTTTAGGACCAGGGTTATATATGTATATGTGGCGGTTCCTCCACAGGCTCATTCTAACTCTGTTTCGCGCCAAAATTCCATTCTCATGGACATTTGGCAATGAGTCACACGTACAACCAACTCCTTGGAATTTCCACCAAAAACGAAGGATACAGGCATTATCCAACTTCGAACCCTCTCCCATATATTTTCATTTAATGGGCAAAAACTGTCAAGAAAGACAGCTCAACGTTAACATAACTCACAGCAAGTTCTCCCCTCTGTGGGGTCAAACTGACCAATAGAAATTTATATAAACTATTGCGTCAGTACTCAATTGTCCAATCACGGTCCACAAAAATCATTCGAAGTAAAGTTTTGGACCGATCAATAAATACTCTCTTGCTCCTTAACTTTCGACCTGAAAGGATGTTCGCTGCTAGCCTTAAGTACGATCCTAAATATGTAACTTATGCAACCTAACGAATGCCCGACATCATGCCGTGGACTGTGCATGCTTTCTGTCTCTTCACCATAGTGCTACAGCCTTCAACTCTCTAATAAATATTATGTTTAATGTGCATCCCTTCTCTCGTCTGCCTGCATTCACTGCCACGTAAAAGTACCTTCTGAGAATTACAGTCAAACTATGCCGTCACGACGACTAAGATACTCCGGAAAACCACGGATATTCCCCTGCACATGTACTATGTATTTGGTCATCTCCTAAATATTCTGAGGAATCCATTCTGTTTTTCGCTTCCTGTTTTCGTTTCTGGTGCAAATCTGTTATAGATAGGAGGGGGGAATTCGTGGGAAACGAAAGATGGCGTTTTTTTCCGAGCCGGCGATTAATTGGGCATCAAAATAATATTTGATATTCATTCTTTCAATGACCGTAATAGTAGACATCTAACAATAGAAATGTTTTAACTGCCAATTGCACCCAGATTTGAGACTTAGTAAATTGGAAAAATCTATATTTTTGATAAATATATCCGTTGAAACCAGCGTGTAAAACACATTTTTTGATTTCTTATTCATTATTAAAAATATTTGAATTGGCGCATTTGCCAGTTTTCAGCCAAGCTCATTTGCAGAACTGGCGCAAAAACGATGGACATGGTTGCCGCAATTCAAAGTTACTCCTTTTTTTGGCGAAAACAATAAAATCAATTTCTTTGTTACGATGGAAAAAAGTTTTGCCATCACCTCACCTTTTTTTTTTACTCCTCCGTATTTTCAGTTGTAAGAAACGTGTTAAAATGTGATTACCTTTGATATAAGTGCGAGTCGAATTTCGATCCGTACTTACGTCATTTATGGCTTGTACGCCCGTAATATATTATATTCTGTTAAACATAATTACCATATATTATTTTTAATAACAAAAATAAGAACATTTTGACTTTATAACACGAAATTTATAACTACATACATAATTTCGTTTGCTTTTTAGAGAGTTAAAAACAAACCAAAGACATATTTTCGTAAAAACGAACCTGAAAAACTGTTCTACTAATATGAACAGTTTATAACAAAAAATAATTGTTTTCAAAAACAAACCAACTTGGCTTATGAAAAATGAACATATGTACAATTACTCTTTTCTTTTTCACCAATGTAACTTATAAGGCAGTACGTCGAGCGTTCGATTTTCGGTTTGTGTCGCTATGGCTAGCGGGAAATGTACATTAAATAACCGTAGAAGGGTCAAAAACCGCTGTCGTCCAAGAATATAAACATGAAATGTTACTGAAAAATTATACATGATTAATTAATTATACTACGTTTATGTGATAGTGGTAATCTACATAGAAATGTTGTAAACAGAAATAGACATTACAGTGAATGCATTTAATGAATGAAAATTGTTCGCATGACTGAAAATCGCATACGTCGTGATCGATTTTAAATGAAATTGAAGATACATTGCCAGGGTTTTCAATGTCATCATCATTGTAGTTACATTTGGACCACGGATAACGAAGAACTGTTTGATATTTCTTAGATTGCAACTGGTTGTAAACTAAAGAATGTGGCTAAATTATTTCACTACTATCAGTTATTTTAATTGCAATTTCATTTGTAAGAATGAAGTTCACAGGCCTTTTAATAAAGAATTTTTACTATAGGACCTGTTGTGCCAGGAGGAATTTATAATTTTACGCAACTATTCAGAAGTTCCCTATATGTTGCCTTGTGTGTCGATCCGGTTCAGGAATCCAATAGAACGTATACAGGGGGACTTAAAAGTAGTTCGAGGCAGTTGGTAACCCATTCCTTCATAGTATCTTTTCCCATTTTTCCCTGATTTGGGGCATGTAATAAAAATTTTATTAGGGCGACGTAATGTTTTTTGAACTGATGGATTACATTTTCCGACTGTTGACGTAAAAAGTAATTTCCCTTTCAGATTGCGGTCATAGACAGAGATAGCATTATCGTATATGAATGTGTGGCTGCAAATTTGGATTCAACAATTGATACTGTACACTTTTCACCCTTAATAGAAAGCGTTATGTCGCTTGGGATGAAGTACTGAAACCCACTCCGATCTGCATTAAGCACTTGTTCCGTATATTACAGCCTGAAATTAAATCTCTTGTTTATAAAACAAATTCCATAGCTTTGTTTTCATTAGTTTCAACATCATGAAGTGATCGGACAGTAGTATATTTCCTTATTTTTTGTGAAACGTTTCGATTGGCTAATTTTAATTTATTGATAAAGTTACTAGATATTTTAGATTTCATATTTAAATCTTTTGCAATATTAGTGGCCCATAGTTTTAAATTACTATCACGAACTGGTAAACTATGACTTTGAATACGATGAAATTTCGATTGTAACGTTTTTTTTTTAAAGTTGTAAATTCTTCTTTCCAAGCACCACATTTCGACACATCATTTTTGAAACCAGAAATTTGCTTCTGATCGTGGATACGTTTATGACGCTGCTATGTTTGCTAAAATTTACTGCTTTTACACCAGTCATAAAAATTAATTACAGCCTTCATTTGAGGTAAAGTAAAATTTTCTGTCTCGCATTTCTTATCAAATTCCTTCTCAGGAATTATTTCGTCATCGATATTACGACCGTCATTTTTATTTTCCAAATCCGATGTCAGTCCTTCTTCAAATGCCGAGTTATTTAAAATAATTTCCTCAAATTTTGGCATGAAAATTTTACTTTGTAAGTACCGGTTCTTATTAATTGTTGTAGGATTAAGTTAATATTTCTCGATTGCCAAATTTAAAAGCGACTGAAAATTATTAATAACGTCTTGGATTTTTCTTATATGTAAATAATGTTTTCAAATCATGGTATAATATATGTGAAGAGTATTGCTTTCCAGTACGAAAAAAAAAATTACACCTTCATTAAATGCGATGCCTAATCTGAATGAAAAGAGAAAATATCTTCCACATTAATTAATACTGCAACTTCGTTGCTTGAAAGCGCCGAGTTAGTCTGCCAAAATGAAGGGCTACAACCCTTATTCATTAGCACCAAACATTCGCCTACGTCAGTAAATGCGCCAATTCAAATATTTTTAATAATGAATAAAAATCGAAAAATGTGTTTTACACGCTGATTCCAACGGATTTATTTATCAAAAATATAGATCTTTCCAATTTACTGTATCTCAAATCTGGGTGCGATTGGCACTTCAAACACTTCCATTGTAAGAAAAGCACAACAAAGGTTAACTGACACATTCTCTTAATTAAATAAAATCACACTTTTACAGATATTTTGCGCTCCTGAAACCTGTCGCCGGGTTTTTGTACCCTTACACCCACGCTTGGCTCAGCCCTGCTATGGTCTAATTCTCAAGGAAGCCAACTTTTTAGGATTGACAATATATTAGATAGAGTAAACATCTTTGGCAATTATGTTGGCACTTTGGGAAAAACTGACCTTTGGTGTTGTGACTTATTTGTATTTTATGGCTCTAGAACCGTTGTATTATGCCAAAGGTGGTCTTTCATAGTAGCTATAATCATGTTTTATAGGTTCACATTGAATTTCCGTAAAATCCTTTGAAGGATACTGGAGACGCCAATTTCATGTGAAATACGACGGAAGCCCACCAAACGTTTAATTAAACTTAAAACAGAGAAGGAAAAGGCGCCTGTGAAATATTTTTATTTTATTTATTTTTTTTTGCAATTGACGTTTAGTATGTCAATAGCGGAAATTTTGCACCTGGAAAGAAAAGACAGTGGACAAAAATAATTGCATCTGATATTAGAATAGACTACTGACATTTATTGGGAGGCAGCACCGGTTTTATGCCGGCTTACTTCACATCTAGAGGGGGGAGATGGGGGGCTCGCGCTTTGCAGTAGGGTAATATTTCTAAAACTGTTTTTAAACCGTTTTTTAAGAAGCAGGAAAAAAAAAAAAAAGATGACCGTTCTCGCAAATCTGGCATCGTACTCGTTAGAGGAGAAGGTGATAATATGGACTTTGTAGGTTAATACCTACATATAGATCTACGTATAGAGCCTCCTCGGTTCTTCGGCCGAAACGAGGAACACTATAGTGGCCGAGGGGTAAATATACTTTAATTACATATTGCCGTGCATTATTGAAGGAGCATTTGTGTTGTGAGCATCAACGTAGAGTTTTCAAAATTATTGGGGGGGGGGGGCAAACACATTTTATGTACATTTATACATTACAGTATATGTAAAATTGCAATTTATTTCAAATTATTGGGGAGCCCCACGGGCCCATATAATTCTACGCCTATTGTTTTGAGCGTTAGCAGTTTCATCCTATTCGGGAACGTTTAGCCAAGTAAATGATATACAAGTTTTACGGGTATTTATGTTGCACAATGCGCAGATTTCGATGTTATACCTGGAACTACACTAGTTAGACGATAATGTGTCGAAATCAGACTTCAAGTTTTTGGTTAGGTTTGTGAGTAGTGATGTGATAATAATTTCAACATGGTGTTGCTGGTCATATGGATCCCCACAGTGCGTGCAATATGAACTCCCTGTAACTGTCGTATTTTTCCAGACTCAGACTACATTGAAGCACGTGATGACCAAAATCAAGCTGAAAATCAACAGTGCCCCCCTCCATTTCACTCCAACAAACTCTTATGAAAGAGGACCAAACTGGTGTGCGAAACGCCAACTAACTCTTCAGTGACTCAGCTGTTACTGATGACTGCCATGTAGTATCATGTAGTAGTCATATAGGTCATGTGTGTGATGTGTCAATTATGGGCATACAGTGGATGTGCCGAGCGGAGAAAAAAAATTTATATTTGAGACTTTTGTAAATAATTTACATTTTTTCAACAATAAAGTTCATTTTTGACAAATAAACTATGACTATTTCATGGGGCCCACAATACCCGCATTAAAAAAACCAATAGCAAAAGAAAAACCAAGTGATTTCTCTCTCTTTTTTTTTTTTGGTAATCGCATTATGGAGGTTACTGTATATATTCTAAAAATTATTACTCTTGTTGTGGTCATAGCTGATTATCATATGCAACCAACCATTCCCAAAACGAGTGGAATTAGATTAAAATGTGGGCGCAGTTTACAACAACCAGAGTGGGGGTTTATATTACCTCCTTTTCCTCTACCTTTAAAGTGAAAAAAGGATATTTTTATTGTCCATAAAACTTTCTGTTATTTAGCATCTTCATCTCTTACTTTCGTGTTTTTCAGTTAATATGAGTTTTGCTTCCTTTATATGACGAATGATTTTATTTGCTACTACAAGGCTATTTTTTTAGGGGGAGAAGTCATCGATCTCAAGTCGCTTAGTATGAAGTCCATTATCGTATTCAGAATCCTACACAGTCACGAAAAGTTCTTTCATGGTTTACGATTATCAAACTACCTGTTATTTAATATCTCTCCCCCTTCTTTGAATATGTCGCATTTGGACAAACTACTTTTTTTAGGTTTAAGGAAAAAAAAAAAAAGAAAATTCTCATACTTTTGGGATTGAACTCAAGACCCTATATAGTATGGGTTTCCAACCTGGGGTGTGAGATGGAATTTCATAAAAGACGCAAGTCTGCTATAGCCAGTGGCGGATTTATAAAATTGCCGCCCTTAGGCACAGCCTGTACTGCCGCCCCCTCCCTCCTTTACTAAGAAAGGAATATTTGTTTAAAAAAAACGCATATCATACTCTTAACATTTGATATGTAAAGGAGATTTTTCATATAATTATTCAAACTAATAAGATACAATTCGAAATTATTGCTACCATAGTCTCCGACTTCGTGGATTCGAGACATTTTTTGAATCCACAATAATTTTAGTATGGAATCCTGGAGCCTCTGATGTTTTTACGTGTATTTCGTATATTTGGGGAAAAAAACACGTACGCATCCTTGCATGAATTTTTTCGTTATCAGTTCAAGTTTTTCATTATTCATTCATTTACTATTAGTATATATAAAAAGCGTGTTAAGCCTGGATTTATAAATGGGTACGCTGGGCAAATGACCAGGGCCCAAAATTTTTAGGGCCCTTTGTCTTTCGATTCTGTAGTTTGTATTTGCAGGCAAGTTAAAGTAGTCGCTTGTATGTCATAGCTATTGGGGAAACAGGGCAATAATTAAAAGAAACATTATTTTTTCAACATTGGACAATTTTATGTTTAAGCAATTTGATGCCGGCCATTGGCGTACGCAGGGGGGTGTTGATGGGGGTTGTAACCCCCCATTGCAATGAAATTTTGTATATTTAACATAGGAATATGTGAGTTGTAGCTCTGTAACCCCCCATTGAGCCTATAACCCCTCCCTTATGAACTTTCTGCTTACACCTACGATGCCACAAAGGGCGGACACAAGATGGAGGTCATAGGGGTTATGACCCTCCCCAAAATATATTTTTTCACTGTAAAGAAATTCCGATTTTCATGATAAATGAAGGGTGTGTTATTCCAAGACCATGGCAAATTCTGTCCTTCATCCTCCCCCCACCCCTACAAGAGAATGAAAATTTGTGTCCGCCATTCGATGCCGCCCCCCCCGATAAGTGCCGCCCCTAGGCCTGTGCTTTGTGTGCCTACTTAAAAATCCGCCACTGGCTATAACACTGAAAAGAAAGTTTAAAAATCTTTCCGAAGGGTTTATGTTAATTAAAATTAAACTGGTTGATGTAGTATAATCTTTCCTGTCCTCGCACTATAAAATTCAATCAATAAATTTAATTAAAAATAAATAGCAATAATGAAATGATGTAGGCATATAGTATTTATAATTAAATGTAATAATTTTTTTTCAGCAAATGAGAAAAATTAAATTTAAGTTTATGTAGCAGATAGAGGAAGAAACAGGTGAATCAAAATGTCAAATTGAAGAATTTTTAATTAAATTACGCATGCATATAATATAAAACTACACGACATTAAGATTACACATATATGCTATAGAAATAGTGCGAAAAGATGGATGACATTCAAAACAGGTACACTGATATTTTCCCGAAAGTTTTTCAAAATATTGAATAAATCAAAAAGTGGAAAACAGTAAACATGAGAACATTCAAACAAATAATGGACATGTCAAAAACGATCTCGACAGAAGTTAAACGAAAGCATAAACAAAAAATTTTTGATAGCGGAATGTTTGGCCCAAAACATTTTCAACTTCTGAAAAAAGCAGGCATTTATTTTTCTGAAAGCAATAACAAAAACATGTTTTAAAGTTACAGGAATAAGAAAAAATTGTTTTTACAGATACTTTACAAATAGCGAAACGATCGAATCGATTATTTAGGTTCAATATATATAACGTTCTTATTCAAATATTTGGAAATTGCCAAGAAAATTCGATATATTGGACAACTGGTGGCTTACAATCAAACAATATAGGATTTATAGTAAAGATGAAACGACACACTGCGCAAAATATTAAATAAAATTAAACACATTATCACAGTTAAAAGAACTACGATGGTTTATAGCTATTTCGGCGCATTTAGGCTTCTTCTTCACCGAGATTCTAAACAGATTTTCTAAACTCCGAATTCGAAGATGTAAACAACTTCAACATCTTAAATTTGTTAAAAATTGTCGCAACCATAAGGTCATTCCTCAGTTTATATCGCTGAAATGCAATTTAATTCCTAATTCTCGTTTGAATAAGACTCTATTTTCTTGCAAACTAAGCATTCTGTGTAACATTATCAAGCAAGTCCGGGCAAATTTGGCTCGCATCGAAGAAGAACTGTACCCGCTCCATCTCAAACTGTCTGCAGGTGTATCTAATTTTAATTCTTTTGATCAGAAAAGCTTTGAAAAATGTTTGGTTATTTCCGCGCACCTTCATTCCAGACATTCAATCAAATTGTCGAAGCTTATTGATACTCCACCGACCACCCAACCACCAGTAATTCAGAAGGCGGTTCTTAACCTTTCTAAGGTCCCACTTTCCGAAAAACAACTGAACCTGCTGTCTTTGAACTCCAATTTTTGCATTTCAAAACCCGTTCATCCTAAAAGATTTATCGCTCCTGTGGAGCGTGCTCTACAGTTCAGCAAAATCAACTGCGGCCAAAAAGAGGTACTGAGGCATCTGGTGGCGGAAGCTTTGTCCTCTAACTCCAAGCCGAAACCTAACATTCCTATCTCGGACCAACGTGTGATCAGGGATTTGTATTCAAACGATAATTTGATTATCACTAAAGCAGACAAAGGCGGGCAGATAGTAGTTATGGACAAAGAGAAATACATTGAAGGAGTCGACAACCTCATCAGTGAAGGTCCTTATAAAGTGCTCAAGAAAAACACATCTTCCGATCAACTCTCTAATGTTAGTAAAATAGTCCGGTCATCAAACATCTTGGATCCCGAAACTAACAAATCCGTAGTTCCTTCTATTGCTAATGTCGCAAGACTGTATTGCCTCCCGAAGGTTCATAAACCCGGCATTCCATTGCGGCCCATAGTCTCCAACATCGGTACTGCAACCCATCCCCTAGCCAAATTTCTCGTCCGCAGATTTTCTCCTCTCCTGGCTAACAACCATGATACTGTCCTTAATTCTTCTGACTTCATTTCCAAATTAAATTCCTCTTCTTCTTTCGCTTCTTCAAAAATAGTCTCGTTCGATGTCAAAAGCCTTTTCACAAATGTTCCCGTTCAGGGAGCTCTTGAAGCTCTTATCTTTCGTATGAAAGAATTTCATTTTGCTGATGCTGAAATCCGTGAATTAGTCAAATTTACGGAGATCTGTATCACACAGACTTGCTTTTCTTTCCGTGATCAATTATTTTCGCAAACTGATGGCCTTGCCATGGGAAATCCTCTTTCACCCGTTTTATGTGATATTTACATGCATTATGTCGAAGAGGATATTCTCAATCACATACCATTTAAACTGTGGATTAGATATGTGGATGACACATTCGCTATTCTTCCAAACGATTGTTCAGATCTCTCTACAATTCTCACCACCTTAAATTCCGTCAACCCTCACATACAATTCACTTTGGAAGAAGAAAACAACGGTTCATTGCCTTTCCTGGACGTTTTGGTACATAGATCGCCGTCCGGGTTCCAAACCAGCGTATATCGGAAACATTTTGCTGTTAGCCAAACGCCGCATGCTGCTTCCGCCCATCCACAAAATTAGACGATAAGCACGTTCTACAGGTTTGGTCTCATGTACTCTAAAATTGTCATCATCTGAAGAATTACTCAAGATTGAACTTAACCATATTCTTGACATCGCTCGAGATCGTGGTTACAATCCTACCATTATTGACGACGCTTTGAAGAAACTCACTAGACCTAAGCTGTGCAGTACACTCTTGATTGATTCCTCTCCTTGTAATTTTATCAGCATTCCTTTCGTTCCACGAATTTCTTCAAAAATTGCTTCCATCCTCCGTAAATTTAATTTCAAGGTCACTTTTACTCCAATCAATAAACTCGGTTATTCCAAACTCAAGGATATTATTCCTGATTGCAATTATTTTGGAATTTACTCCATTCCATGCCAGTGTAATCGTGTTTATATTGGTCAAACACGTCGGGCCCTTCGATTTCGTCTTAAAGAGCATGAAGCCTACGTGCGTAAACAACAACTGGAAAAATCTGCTTTGGCCAAACACGCCTGGGAAGCTGGCCACAAATTTTCTTTCGACAAGGCCCATCTAATAGAGAAAGTTTCTTCACCAGCCGACCTCAATTTCTTTGAAGCCTTCCATATTCTTTCGCATTCCTCTTCTACTGTTAACGATCAGCTTCCGTTCAATTCCATGTCCTCTATTTGGAGAAACTTCATTCGTCCCATAGCAAAAGACGCGGCTACGGACCCACAACTGGTTTACCCGAACTAATTTTGGACTAGCAATTTGGCATCGATAGTTTTTCTAGCACGTGTGTCACATTAGTGTAACTAGGGTTCTGAAGAAGGAAGCCTAAACGCGCTTCCGAAATAGCTATAAACCATCGTATTTATTTTAACTGTGTTAATGTGTTTAATTTTATTTAATATTTTGCGCAGTGTGTCGTTTTATCTTTGTGCACTGTGTCTATTATGTTTATCACTGCATTATTTATCGAGTGTATCGAACAGTGAGTAGACCTCCAATTTCACTTTCTTGAAGTGCACAATTTTGACATGTATTTTATAATTTTTCAATAAATAATTATTAAATTTAACTTGGCCATGGCGCAGCACAGCTAACTCTCAAACTAGCAAAGCACCAACTTGTAAATCTAAGACCCTTTGTCAAATTAGAGGAGTGCCGTGGTCTGGGTTCGTTAGAAAGTGTTCTATCTATAGCGATGCAGAAATAGAACCCTCTCAACGAATACATAACTTCTTGAATAAAATCTTCTCAAAAATTGATAACCACACAAATCAATTGTTCATTTCAGACCTGCTCCCTATAATGCATTTTCTCAGCTCTAAATGCACTAGTCACTTGCATTTTCGACAAAAACAAACAAGCATAGGCCCACTTAAGTAGGTGAGGATTCTCCACCCTGAAGGCTCGGGAATAGGATAAGGACCGGCTTGATATATCAACCAGCTACTTGAGATAAACACTGAAAGCAACAAAAACAAAAACAAAAAATATTGAGTTGGGTTTTGTTCATCCCATTCAATTTAATTATTTTATTAGGCATATTACGTTATCCTCTCACAAGGCCGGATTATGGCATTAGCAAAAAAGAAGAATAAATAGTAGTAAGTAGAATGACATCAACATCTTTCATTTACTGGTCAAGGGATGAAGAGAAGGATTTCGCGAATATAAAAAATCCAGAATCTATTAATAGGCCAAAGTATGACGCTATTCAACTGAAAGCATGGTAAAACAGAATAAAAATAAATAATTAAGAAAAATCTAAAGTGACAATTTTAATTGCCCAAAATAAAGTTAATCATCAAACAACAATATCAATCAACGTTTATTGGCGTAGTGATACCAACGCCGATGGTATGGCGTGATTAGATGGTGAAACGTTCGAAAGAAAATAAATATTTCTGCCTTCGGTGGGACCTGAACCCACGACCTTCCACTTGCCGGGCGGAGGCTCTACCCACTGAGCTACGAAGGACAATATATAATCTCTTTACGAACGTATATATATTGTTGCCAGTTATTTCGCAGAATGGTGTAGTACATATGCTGCAACGTGCATTTCGATCAATTTAATACCAGTCTCTTTGCAATTTGGTTTAAATAGTAGTCTATGTACTACACCATTCTGCGAAATAACTGGCAACAATATATATACGTTCGTAAAGAGATTATATATTGTCCTTCGTAGCTCAGTGGGTAGAGCCTCC
>QLNU02015360.1:19898009-19909365 GCA_006491805.2 Dysdera silvatica
AAATATTTTTCTTTATTAAAAAATTATACAAAACGTTTTGATGTTAAAGACATAAAATTTAGAAGATTTTTTCCTTTTTATTATGGCATTATATTTCCTGAAAATAATGCCAATGAAGGTTGCAATATGAGCGTAATTGAATAATAAATGCTTCATGCCGATATCGCCAATTCTTCTAAAGCATAGCCAAACGCGCCAAATATTGGTATTAAAAAGCTTAGTTTTATATATAATTTTTTAAAACACTCTGAATGACCTTTCGTGTAATTTTATAATTTTATTCATTAAATGCAATCACTCTCCGTGTTCAAATCGAATTTTAAAGTTATTATCGTCATATACAGTGCGAATAAAAAATATCAAACTTCACTTAAAAAGTGCGATTTTTGGAATTTGAATATTAATAAAAAATTTTATATGCTATTCACAAAAAACTGATTTCCTGCTATTTTAATAAGGAACTTCAGTAAGTAAGTAAGTAATACTTTATTCCTTATTATTATGTACATCAGGAGACCATACAAACGATTTGCTTGGGAAATGGAAAGAGAGCAGTAGCGATGCTAGTAACGGGGCTCTCTTTCCGGAAGACAAAGCAAGGGATTTCTCGTATTCAACAAGAAACAATAACGATATAGATTCGCGCGTACAAATCCGCATTGTTATTAAGAGATTTACATTCGCAGGTGTATCACATTTACAGAGTTTATGAGCAGAGTCTTGACTCGAAGATGTTACAAGTGAAGGTTGAAGTCCAAAGGTGGAATCTTTGTGGGCTGCAGAGTAAGAATGTTTTTCCTTGTAGCCAAGGCCGAGAGAAGAAGTAGGAGAAACAAAAATAGTAGAAAAATGTAAATGAATTTTGAGTTGACCGTTGCGGGTGCAGTTTTAAAGGACATTTATAAGGAAAGGCAGACAAAAGAAAAATGGAAAAGGAAGAGCAGGGAGAGCAGAGGAGGGGGAAGAACTGAAAACTAAAAGGAAAGAGTGGGAAGGCAGAAGTAGCAGGCAGAGCATACTTGATTTAAGTACTAATCAAAGATTTTGGCTTTAAAGGCGTGAAAAGACAGGGCTTTAAATTCTTGAGGGATCGAATTCCAGATTTTAGAACCCGTAACGGAGACACTGTGTGTTTTATAGTTTGTGCGAGTCCGCGGTAGCCTGATATCGTCCTGGTGACGTGTATTGTAATCATGTGTCGTCTGTGAGATGGAGAAAGGTAAAACTAGGTCACCTTTTGTGACTTTGTACATAAGGAGTGCAAGTTTATATTTTACTAAGAGAGTGAAAGGAAGAATGCGCCATAATTTAAAAAATTGGCCAGCGTGTTCATGGAAGCCTGCAAAGTTAACTATTCGCATAAGCTTTTTTTTTTGCGTTCCTATCAATTGCCTAAGGGAAGTAAAATATGTGATTCCCCAGACCTCAAGACAGTAGGTAAGTTTTGAATAAAATAAAGAATAGTAAAGAATCATTAGGATATAGTGAGGAACGACATGTCTGAATCTCAAAAATATTCCCAGGAGACTGCTAAGAGAATTGGTGAGATCGTTAATGTGTTCTTTCCAGGTTAAATTTGAATCGAAAATTACTCCAAGAAGTTTGGCTGATTTCGTTTCCTGAAGGATGGAGTTGCGGAAAGTAATAGGAGAACTGTTAGGTAATATTTTTTGCCGGGAATGGAAGATAACGTAGTTAGATTTTGCAATGTTTAGCTCTAGTTTGTTAACGTAAAGCCAGCGTGAGACGTTATCTAAATCTTAGTTGACTTTTTGCACTGTTTCTTCGATATTTTTTCCCGATACCAGAAGTGTCGCGTCGTCAGCATAAAGAAACAGCTGACTATTCAGGACAGCTTGGGGCAAATCGTTGATGTAAAGAAGGAAGAATAGCGGAGCTAAACAGCTTCCTTGAGATACACCAACGCAAATAGTTTTGCGAGTTGAGGGAGTTTTACCTATGAAAACTTGCTGTTGCCTATCAGAAAGGTAGCTGTTCAGTAATTTTAGAGGTGTACCCCGAATACCATACCGTTCTAATTTCGTCAGTAAAATGTCATGCTTAACATTTTCAAACGCTCTTTGGAGATCTCTTTGCATTCCTATTACAAAATTGCTTTTGTCTATTTCGTCAGAAATCATCTCTTTGATATTAAGGAGGGCGGTAGTTGTTGACCTATGTTTTCGAAAGCCGAATTGATGTTTGTAAAGTAAGTTTTTACTTTCGAAATATGATTCAAGTCTACTGTGTAAAGCCTTTTCAAAAATTTTGCTAATAACTGGAAGGATAGAAATAGGATGATAATTCTGAATGTCAGATGGGTCGCCTTTTTTAAATATAGGAATAATTTTAGCCATCTTAAGCTTCGAGGGGAAAATACCCTTATTGAAGCTGATATTGATTAAATGCGCAATAGCATTTGCAAAGAAATCTGGGTTGGCTTTAACAATATGCGGCGGGATATTATCGAGACCTGTGGACTTGGAACTAAGAGCATTAATAGAACGCTTGACCTCGTTTCTGCTCAATGGTTTAAGGAAGAAAGAAGACCCGGCGGCGGGGAAGGGTTCAAAAACTTCTGAGTGGTGCGGGGGAGTGGAACTACTGTTGGGAGGGGGGGATCGTTTGCAAAAAGTTCGTTGAAGCCGTTGGCTATTGTATTAGTTGTGTGGAGCTCAGTGCCAAAGGCATTGATTTTGGTGGGGAGGAGATTATTTGATTTTTTGCGGTTTAGGGCCTCGTAAATTGTTTTCCACGTAGATTTGTTGTCTCCGAGTGAGATTTTAAACTTCGCATCAAAGTAGTTCCTTTTGGCTACTCTCAGGATTGTAGTTAACAAATTTCGATAAGAAACATATTTTGATTTTAAAAGGGGGTCAAAAGGACTGTTCCTGTATTTAGCATGAAGCCGATCCCTATTGATGATGGATTTCAGGATACCTCCTGTGATCCAAGGCTTTCTTGGAGTGCGTTTATAAGACTTATTAGTTAAATATTCGGAATTTTTTAAAGCCCCAGTTACCCCTTTTGTAAGAATATTGTAAGCCTCGTTGGGATCGAAACTGTTGTACATCGCGTCAAGCCAGTTTGCATTGTTGAGTAGTGAGGAAACTTTTTCTAGGTTGTAGGAAATTCTCGGGGTTTTACGATCAATAGTGCATCTTGGTAGTAAATTCGATATTTTAATAAATACCGGAAAATGATCTGAGATTCCCGTTTGAATTATGCCTGCCTGAAATGGATAGTCGGTGATGTTGGAATAAATATGATCTAGGAGGGTTTTTGACACGTCTGTAACTCTGGTAGCTTTATTAATGAAGGGAATGCAGCCGTGGGAAGCAAGGATGTTAGATAAAGAACGGTTAATAGGGGTGTTCTCAAGCGAATTTATATTAAAATCACCGCAGAGTATTAAATTCGATTTTGAAAAATTTTGGAAAAGAGAAATTTCAAGTGCTTTAAGAAAGTCGGGTGCTTAGGGACTATCATTTGTGATATGTCTTGTGTCAGAGTACGAGCTTCCACAAAAGTGGTTTCCTTGTTAGATAGATTGATTTATTTGAACTTCTACGCTATCTCCAATAGTATCTAAATAATGCAAAAACTAAAAAAAAAAAGTATATTCTAGTTGAAGTTACTACATTCAGAATACTGCCATCGGAATTCTACATTCCAAATAATATTTAAAATTTCTTTGAAATTTTAAATATCAAAAATTGAACTTTCAGACGACTTACATAAATACAGATTTCCTAAAACAGTTTGCTTTTACATATCATCAGAATTCTTCCTCGTGGACTAGAAAAATGGGCTTATGCAGAGTACGTATAAGCATATATAGAGTCGCGTTCATGCATGATGTCTTAGATTTTAATTCGCATTTCCAAATAAACAGATAATCATATCATTCTTATAAAACCAACTGCCGAATTGTCACAGAAGTTAGCAAAATATCTAGTTCAATTAGATACCTAAAAATGTAATTTCTACATGTACCGTTAGCTTAAAAGCATTTTGAAAGGATTTATGCTGTTACATTACTTATGGAATGTCCTACTATATACAGCATAGGTATTGTCAGAGCCGTTTCTAGGCGTTTTTCCGCCCCCACTCTTTTACTACCATTACTCTTTCGACTAGATCTCCCTCTCTACCACCACCAACATCCAGCGGTACAACAATGTAAATCTTCTTTTATACTTTTAATAATTAAACCTGCTAATTATATTTATATTTTAGACTTACATTAGTTATTTTGTAACATTAGGGTCTCGAGAATAGTAAAACAATTGTTACATGTTATAATCGTTTAATTTCAATATTTTGTCTTTTTGAAAACTGATACATTGGGGGAACAATATTTTAAAACACAACGTTGTATTATCAGAGCTAGAAGGCTTAAATATATTAGATATAAAAGAACTTACGTGCTAAATTAAACAATGAAACATGTCAAATATTTTTACATTCGTCAAAGTAAAGACTTTTTAAGTAATTGTCCCGTATGCTTTTGAAAACAATTCGATGTTTTAATTTTTCCTCTTTTTCATTTTTTCTCCTCATTTGCTCAATTTTTTCTTTGTTTGATTTAAAATTAAAATTTTTACGCCATTTTGCCGCCCTAGGCGGTCGCCTACTCTGGCCTAATGGTAGAAACGGCCCTGGGTATTATAGCATGCATGCATCTTGGGTCAGAGGTCATACCAGATTATTGGGTTAATGAAAACAGTTATGTTTGCTTAGAAGATGTTGGCTTAAACAACTAACTTCTCGCAAAGAAGAACCAGCTTATTTTTCCATCTAAATGAACGACAATCTTTACTCAAAATTCCATATACAACCATTACGCATGTATTCGTATTGATATGGTATTCATTATATTATTTATAGCTTTTGGGGGGGGTATTTCGTTTTTGGTGCTATTATATACTTTAGTTTATTTATATAATCGAGTTTCTTTAGTTATATATACTTTATTTCTTAAATTATCGACCCTTTTAACTTTATTACTTAAGAATCTGCCGAGAGGCTAATGCGAAGCCAGAGTGTTTTATAAAAATTAAACTTTATTTCTTTTAAGAGTATTTTTTACAAGTCGTTAGAATGTTCTCTGAAGTACTGTTAATTATTCCAAAAGATTAACTTGTGAAAAAGATTCTGACATGAGATGTACTTCACTCTCTTAAGTTGAGTTTTAATGAAAGTTGACTATTTGGTAACGCTCTTAAGTTGAAGAGTATCAACCACTTCTCATTTTCTCAGAAAAATTACTCTCGAGTAGCTAAATATTCGTAACCAAACGTAGAATCTTAAGTCAGGGTGCTAAATTATATTTATGTATACATTATAAATGGTATAGCTATACGCCGTAATAGTCAAAATATTATGTTAGATAAAGCCGGGACATATAGTTTTTCGAGGCATTTGTACCTTGATGTATCAAACACCAGAGTGCGGCCCAAATGCTTTCAAGACCCTAAACTTCAATGGTAAATGATACCACAAAGAACAAAAAAACATGTCATTTTCAACCCCATCTCAACTTACCAGCCTACTAATCAGTAAGTTGTCAGAATATCAGTACACTGATAGGGTCACTATTGTTAACCCGTTCAACAGTTATGTTTAACGAATGTGTGTTCCAACAGCGGTGTTTAATCCTCTATGACTGTCAATACGGATCCGTATTGCGAACCTTCGTCATCGAATAACTGAAATAATTTGTGTTTTGTTTTTAATACATTATAACTATGTACAATTTCACATCGACTGATGAAGCCCCAGGCCTGTAACTAAGATGGGGCCAGCAGAGGCGTGGCCCCATCGAGCTATTTAGATATACAGGGTGTCTGTTAACGACGGTAAGAAAAGTATATAGCGTGATTCCTTGCAAAATTCTAAGCGAAAAATGTTAATGCGAAAATGCTAAGAAATGCATATTTCTGGAATTAAGGTCTCAAGCTCATTCAATCAAAGAAAATTTTGACCACCCTTTTCTTGGCGAAAACCCACTTACGAGAAGAATTACTAAACCTCTCCCTTTGAAATATAAAGCGACCAACTCATTGGAGATAAAAATAAATTCCCTTTCTCAAGCACAACCCACTTTTCCTCTGAAAACTGGAAGGTTGACGTAAGGTGTATTTCGTATTGTGACGTAAAATGAATACGGCTACCACAATTGGCCATTTTTTATACTGTATAGACTCCTTTGTTTCAGAGTAGACGTTTTATTTATTTATTATATGAATATTTCTCCCATCTTTTGCGCTATATGCAACATTATGTAAAATGCAATTTTTGCTATAATTAGTCACAACATCAGAGAATACTCCATGTACATCAATTTCCACTTCATATGGCATCATTTGAAATGAAATTTGCTGTCGTTTTTACTATAATTGACAAATATTTGTAATGTAATATGACAACTAAAGACGAAAATTATTGATTAGTGGAACATTATGACAATCAAAATTAACGCAATAATTAACTATTACATTATTTCAACGAATGTGATTTAACATTTACATAGGATATGTAACGTAGTATATGTAACGTAGTATATAGTATTTCTGTTTTTACAAGTATAAAGAGGGATTTTTTAAAATTTCTATTAAAGTTTCGTTGGTACTAAATTAATTAAATTTCTTTGGAACTTGCTCTCATATAGAACATAGAAACATAGAACATACGAGGAGTTCAATATGGCTCCCAGACCATTAATAGGGTTGAAGCTGCATTTTAGCTTTTTTGTGGTATTGACTACAAATCTAGTTTGCTGCTTTCTGCCGATCATTCAGCTATTTGAATTAAAAGGCGGCAGGGTGACCCAAATAGATGTTAAACTGTTGAGCTCCTCTTTTTATGAACCAAAAAACACTGACCATTATAAAGCAAAAATATGTTATGGATGATAAACGATATCTGCGAGATTCCGCTAGAATAAGGAGTTTTGTTAGTGGTGATGAGATTAACAAAGAATTGTATTTCTGTAGCTTATTGTCAATCACCCGCAGAATTTTTCGAAAGTTTGGCAGAAAATGGTATCAATTTTAAAAACCAGAGTGCACTATAGAAGCACATGTATTTTAGTACCGATAAAAGTGTATTCTATGTTGAAGTATGGCACACACGAGACCTGGAAAAAAAAAACTAACTCAAGTCTTTGGATATTGTTAAGAATAAGAACTGTTTTAAGGATAGTTAAAGAAATAGAAACGCAAACATATTGATAGAATATTAAGACAAATGTAACTTCAACAGTTTATTTAGCGTTTGTTTCGCGTTTTACGGTGCAAGGACAACTAAGGCCATGGTCAGCTTTTATCTATAGTTTCCCAAGGAATTCAAACCGCTCTGTCGCCTTGGGAATCACATCCAAGTGCAAGCCGTGGTGTAACCGATGACTTAACTTGACTTCTAAACAAGGATAAAATTCCATCCAATCAAACTTATTAGATGTCGAACCCAGCTCAGAGGACCCAAAGACAAGGGTCTCGTCACTACTGAATTATTGAGGTACATACTTTAGATCAAAAATGTTTTTTTTGGTTTTTGGTTTTTTTTTACTCTCAAAATGTTAACTATCTCTGCATTATTGCTATGCTACATGTTGCAGGTGCCAATAGTTTTTACAAACATACTCAATAACAACTTAAATTTTGAGTTAAAATATAAATATATTGAGGGGACCGTTCAAGTATTGTGTACGCATCTTTGGGCTAACGGGTGGGTTTGAGATTTGCTTATTTTTTCTAACAATGGGGAGGGGTGTCTGAAAGATGCTTACGTAAGACAAAGAAAATAATAGAAGAAGCACATTGTCATAAAGTGACAACCTTTTAGAGAGAACTGCAATACTTATACGACACAATCTTGTACGACACACAGTGAGTAGAAGATACAAAATAGAGGTACATAATCGCATATCAATACATGATTATTTAATCCGATGGCTCTTACCTTTATTTAGTCCGTGGGCTCCCCTTCTATGCTCCCCGTGGCCCCGGGACATATTAAAATTATATAATGAATGTATTATTTTTAATAAATTTATTTTATCAAAACCACTTCTTATTTATTGCACATTATTTGCTTACAATATAAAACATATTAATAATAAAAATAAGTGCTCAATATTACAATAAAAATGTAAATAAGTATTATAATTTGCATCACACATTGCATTCTTATTATAAAACAGACCAAAAACTAGAGAACTGAAATATTACGTAAGCATGAAGGGGGAGGGGCAGGTATTTGCTTATTTTTTCTTACAAGGTGGAGGGGGAGTATAAAATGGCCAGAAATGTGCTTGCGAAATACTTGAACGAGCCCAATTTTAAACCAACTCATTTGTTAATTTGTTACTTTTTAAATTTTTTAAAATATTAATATTACGTAATTGTATGTGTTTGCTACGAGAAGTAAAAAATACACTTTCCCTTTGTTAATTATTTTTATGCATCCACTTTTTGTATCACTTACTTAGCGAAGAATGAAATCGCAATGGTTGCTATACTAAAATCACTAACTATGTGACGTAATTTCTACCATATTGGCCGAGGAAAATCAAATTCGCATGTGCGTTGGCTTTCAAAGTAAAATTACCGAATAAACGCTCAAAAACATCTATTCCACACCTTTTCAAAAACAAGTCTTCTCTCATTCTTTTCAACAGGACTACGAAAAGCGTTAACAAATGGAAACGGCGTGAGATAGGGTAAGTTTCAAACCTTAATAACTTTATGGATAATAATTTCTCAGCCTTTTATTCCCATTAACATTTTTTGCTTAGAATTTGGCAAAGAATCAAGCAGTATACTTTTGTTCCGGGCGTTAACAGACACCCTGTATACAGGGTGTTCCAAAACCACCGTGTCCAAAGTATAGCCGTGATTCTTGTGCAAAATGGACCATAATGGATCTTTACATGGGGGGGGGGTCGGAAATGAATATCCAGGGTTTTATGACTATAAACAAATATCAAAGCATAATCGGATGAAAAAAAAAGCATTCCCAAACTGGACGTATTTATCCAATAGACCGCATCTGGGCTGTATTATAAAAAAAAAGGATAGTTTATTCGCTGTGCATACGTAGCATGTGGGTGTTAACAATTTCGAGCCAGTGAAAATTATATTTGAAAGTTTGGCCTTTAATTTCCCAACTTCCGCCGTCGCCAATTTTTGGCGGGAATGGCGAACTTTTGGCTGTAAATCATGAGCGAAAATAAAAGAAATTTCGGAGCATAAAAGTTTATGATTGGCAGGTGGAGGGCATTGATGGATCTAGTATGAATCCTAGAGGTGGGGAGGGTGGCGATTTGTATGGAAGTATGCAAAATAATTTGAACCCTCTTAACTGCTTAATCATTTTATCAAAGTCGCTTCAAAAATTGCATATATTTTTATTACATATTTCAAATCTACATGTATTTGAGAGTTAAAATATGTAGCACATTTTTGTAAACAAGATTTTTTTAATATAAATTTCGTGCATAAGAACAGGCTTTCATAAAAATCAATTTTAAGAGTAATCATATAAAGCAGCAAAATTTGAAAGTAAATCTTGATTAAATCACGATTTTTTAAAGGAGAGTTCGAGTATTACGTAAGCAATATTTTGGCCATTTCACCCCCACCTCAGAAAGCAAAAATTAACATTGGCTAACATAGGAAAATAAGACCAACGGCAACCCCTCCCCACAAGGTTCTTACGTAATACTTGAACTCTTCCCCTACTTTATAGAATACAAATATAAAGCATGTATACTAATGAAAACCACTCGCTGAACGTTTCCTGCAAGCCATATTCTGAATACAAAAACCGATAACAAAGGGAGCGCTTGCAAAATCAGTTAGTGAACTCTATGCAAATACGAAAATTTAGGCGACAATAACGCCATTTGTTGACCAAACTACGACTAGAAGTCTAAATATTGTAGAAAATGCATTACCGACAGTTAAACGGTGGAGAAGCGGGATGCGCTTTTAAATAGATGGAAAAATTGCATACCCGCGAAAATCGCGGGATGAAAAATTTTGTTACTTTCATGTTGCCCGTGGAAATCGCGGGATAAGCAGTCAGAGGGTTAAACTGCAGTGGGGAGGGAGTGTCAGAGTAGCGTAGTTGGTAAGGCGTCCGTCTACGGATCTTGCTAACGTGTACTGGGCGGAGGGTTTGTCCTTTTTAGTACCCGGCCCCCTTGGCCGCACGGGGCCCCTATGCAATACACTTTTCTCTCCCCTATCGCCAACCCTAGCCTTCGTAGCAAAAATTGGAACACTCCTTAGGCAAACTTCCTTAATCGGTGTTGCGAGGTTTGAAAATTTGATTTTTCAAACTAAACTTCTTATTTTGAACCAAGAGAGTTTCCACGGACCTAGGGGGCATCTTGCTATTCATAGAACTCCACCGGGAAAAATTGGAAGTTGCAGCCCTACGTAGGAACCTTGAAATCTTTATCTATGAAATACGCCAATTATCAGAAAAGTCGCCAATTCCGGCACTCACAAAAAATGTTCAACATCTGACAACCAATTTGGCGCCGGATTTGAGATTTAGAGGAAGGCTCATTTTTGGTTTGAAGGCGCCATTGGTTATTAGAGACCCCGCTTCTCAGGAACTGCGCGTATAACCCAGGATACTCATCGACCCCATTATCGTCCATTTTAACACAAGAATCACGGCTATATACTTTTGATAGTGTGTTTTTGGAACACCCTGTATAGCTTTTTAATTTACCAAACTGATGTAAGATGGTTCGTTCAGTACGAGGAGAATACACGGAGTATATCCAACCCAAGTGATTTTGCAATCTGCCTCAGGCCGAGCTAAAAATGATTAAATGGTTTGCGAATGGAGCAGCCATCCATCGATCTTCCAAAACAGGTTCCAAATAACAACTTTTATAGCCATTTTGGAACTTGATAAATTTTCAAAGGACACGAAGAGGAAATCCATCTTCCCGTTGTCGTATACTGAGTTTGCGTTCCTGGCAACACTGGCATTTGTCGGCAAGTGTTTCTTTCGCCGTGATACCAATTGGAAGTAACAGAAGGCGAAAGCTCTTCACAATCTCACATCCAGAACAGAACTGGGACGAAAAAGTTTTAATTATTCAGGATTTAAAAGGTGCAATGAATTAATACAGGAAATAAGAAAAATAAACGACATTAAATTATTTAAAAAAGGCATTAAAATGGTGGTTAATAACAGGATTATAGAGAAATAGAATAATATCATTAACTAATAATATGAATTAATACCACCAAACGATGTTTACGGGGTCACGTGTGGATTACACTTATTATTAAGTATTTACCCGAAACCGGCTTTCAAATTTGTTCAA
>QLNU02015360.1:19918710-19932895 GCA_006491805.2 Dysdera silvatica
TGCATTACAAAGTGCATTAAAAGTGCGGAGCTATACGCCTCAGTAGTCACCGTCTTCGGACTTGCTGGGTTTGGGTTCAACTCCCAAGTAAGCTTTGCCGTATGTATACGTATCGTGGAGTGTTGTCAGTCGCCTATATGGTGCCCCCTTGGGGAAACGACTGACAAAATATCGCCTTTTTGCGCCCCAGTGGTCTAGTGGGTATAGTCAAGGTCTTCGGACTTGCTGGGTTTGGGTTCGACTCCTAAGTAAGCTTTGCCATATGTATATGTATCGTAGGGTGTTGTCAGTTTCCTGTATGGTGTCCCTATGGAGAAACGATTGACAACGTTCTCCTTTAGCTGGCAGTAAATATACTACAAGACACCAGTATAATACAGGTAACTGCCATTGTTCGGTGTAGAGGGAAAAAAACCAACAACAAACTTCGAAGCGCAAATCCATTTGAAAAGCATACTTGGGTGGCTGTTCGAAATTTTTTCGTGCTGTCTACAGATGGTCGTTGTTCGGAATTCGCTGTTTAGAAGTTAGCATTAATGTTAATCCTATGGAATGTGTTCAGTTCTATTAATACATAGCTTGTTTTTGGAGGTTAGTTGTTTAGAGGTGACCTTTAGAGGAAGTTTTACTACAATTCTGTTTGTAAATCTTATTACTAACAAATTTGACACCCACGTATTATTTATTATCTCAATCTAGAACTATTTTTGTGTAGGAGAAAAAAAGATGCCGTCGTTTGTAAATCTTGTGGGACTTGCAGTCTAGAGTCCAAAAATAAGTTATTGGTTATTACATGACATGATTAGTTAAACTATTAGTTTAAATATCAAGTGAAAAATCACCTTCATACATAAAAGAATGAGATATGGGTGATTTTTTAAAAAAATATCCCGTTCCTTGTAAGGAAGGAGGGAAGGTAGATAGAGGGAAACAATGTTTTTCTAAATCCACCATTACACATACCATGCACGAAAATAAAATTATTGTTAAAATAACATATTACAAAACTGGATCTGAACGTTTTCTCTCGTTTTCTTACACTTCGGTACTTAACAACATCTAAGTCGAGATTATCAGTTGAACACGCTTTGAATCACGATATATCAATAAATTAACGAACTGTTTGCTTCATTAATTGTCACGTGATCACATAGATTAAATTGTTGCATTATTTTCTGGAGCATGTATCGACTTATGGAAATTGTGGTTTTTAGAAGACACGCCCCTAAGCAGATCGTTAAAATATGCAGTAAGACTAATTTAAAAGCTTCATTAACATCGGGGGTAAAAATGAAATTTTAAGCACGTCCTAATAACATAATGTTATTATCCGTTAAGAATTTTCCATCTTACTTAAAATGTAAGTAAAATTAAACGAAGAAACATTATATAAAGAAATATGTTATTTTCAAAATAAAACTTGATGTACTAGTGCAAGTATCATCAATGTAGAATTTTTCAACTTCTTGAGGGCTCGAGCCCCACGGGCCCATATAACTCTACTCCAATGTCGAGTATTGTTTGTTTGGATTTTTATGGCGCAAGAGCATCTGGGCTATACTGCGCCAAATGCCGAGTACTTACATTTGAAATAGATGTGCAACTACAGGCATAGGATTCTTTAGAGGTGAAGTTAATAGGAGCATGGATTGGATATATCATTAATGAGAAAGTAGCTTTCAAATAATTTATTTGAATCCGAAAGTAGGCAGTTGAAAATTTAATTCGCTCTTAAGTGCGTCAAGGAATACTTAGATGGATTTTAATGGGCATGGCTACCTATAGAGGTAGTTGTTTTCAAATTTAAGTAGCGCTTAACTGTACTCACAAAGTACATTTCCCTTGCAGAATTTTGACGCTGATAAAATACTTTTATACACATTCGTAGATACTAAATGTCTACTTTATTATGTTATTAAATTAAGTATAACGGGGTATAGCTGAGAGTGAGAATGCCTTGTCGCTGGAACTTCTGGTGTGGTTTATTTAAAATATTTTGACCGAAGATGCACTGAAAATACCTAAGGCTCCTACAAAAAAGGAGAACTGGCACATCAGGCATTTTGATGCCTAAGCTAGGGTTGCAAATTGTATTTATTGGCGACATTTTAAAAGTTGCGCCAATGTTTACATTCGTCGGATAATCGCGGATTGTTGATTATTTTTATGCCAAAATAGCGATCATTGCGACGAAGCGGAATGCTTTTATCGCCAAAGTAAATGATACCGGAAGTGTACAACAAAATGGCGTCTGAGGCGTCGGCCTAGAATTCTAGGGGCTCTAATAATAACCATTAGCCATTATTACGTAATTACTATTTATATTTCGTTGTCATTCTACCCTTCTAACAACATATCGAAATATAAATTGCATGGCATGGCAAGATGCAGCCAGGGACGGACTAGGCCATCGGTCCTCGGGCCGATGCGCCCTCATGGGCGATAGGACTCGCGCCTCCGAATGGGCAAGGACTTGCGGCCTTTGATAATCCAAGATATGCGCCCTTTGAGAGGACCCAGTCCGCCCCTGGATGCAGATGTGAAGATGTGAAATATAATTTGAACTTCTCTGACTGTGAATGAATGAAATATTAAAGTTCTAACAGCATTAATGCTTCGTTACGTAAGTTTCCATATATTAAGACTTTTTTCAAGATAGGACTGACGCGATGCGGCGGATTAACGTGTCCTGTAATAAACTACTGTGAATACACTCTATAAAAAAAAAAAAAAAAAAAAATCGACGCACCAAGAAGGAGTTGTCCGATTGTAATGAAATTTCGTATGCAAAGACATTTTGACCGAACATGAAAATGATTAAAAATATGGTGTCCCATGAATGAATAACGGGAACTCCAGCGCATCGGAACTGTGCATTCAGCAGGTGTATATAAGGAGCGATTTTCAATATGTGGTCAAAATTTCTGTTGCATTTTGACTGCGGATATCTTACGTCGACTGTAACAATGCCTCGCCGAAAGATTCGTGCTCATTACGAGCATATGTCAGAGTTTGAAAGAGGTTGTGCTATCGGATTGAAAGAGGCTGGTTGGACGAATCGAAGAATCGCTGGACATGTGGGTCGAAGCGATGCGGCGATTGGACGGTGCTGGCAAGAGTGGGTCAACAACGGCAGATGTTAGCATCGGGACGGCAGCGGTCGACCTAGGGCCACAACAGAGCGACTATCGGAGCAACTGCTACAGCACCGGATTCGTCATTATCAACTATCCAACGTGTGGCCATCATGACCTATACATATGTCTAACATGACCCTTTGCAAACGACTGAGAGAGCGGAATTTACGCCGCTTACCTCTCACGCCTTTGCACCGTGAAGTCCGATTACAGTGGTGCCGGGCTCGATCAACTTGGAACTGCGCTGACTGGGGACGTATAGTCTTTAGTGACGAGTCCCATTTCCAACTGTGTCCTGACGACAACTGCAGACGTGTCTGGAGACGTCCAGGGCAGCGTGGGGATCCTGCCCTT
This sequence comes from Dysdera silvatica, assembly GCA_006491805.2. Classification (NCBI taxonomy): domain Eukaryota; kingdom Metazoa; phylum Arthropoda; class Arachnida; order Araneae; family Dysderidae; genus Dysdera; species Dysdera silvatica. Next base: position 19,922,202 of record QLNU02015360.1, read on the forward strand.
ACTATCGCACGCCACACATGCCCACAACAGGGCGTTATGGTCTGGGGTGCCATCTCCTTTGATAGCCGGACCCCTTTGGTGGTCATTTCTGGCACACTTACAGCACAGCGGTACGTAGACGACATTCTACGACCGGTTGTGTTACCGTTCCTTTTGCGACACCCTGGACTTACGTTTCAACAAGACAATGCCCAGCCACACACGGCACGTGTTACTATGAATTGTCCTCAAGCTTGCCCAACACTTCCCTGGAAAGCTAGGTCCCCTGATCTCTCTCCCATAGCATTTGGGAAGATATGGGGGACCAACGCCTTATTGACTTCCTCCCTTTGTAACGGTCAAACTCTGCAATAAATTATTCAATTGTTCTGAAATTTTAGTCGTTTCTTTTTCTATGTATGTTCTTCATATTCAACAATTTTTATCATAATCGGATAACTCCTTCTTGGTGCGTTGATTTTTTTTTTGTTATAGAGTGTATATTTCAAAATACTCATAAAACGTTCGCGTTTAAAATTAGGGAAAAGGTGGTGATATTCAATCATGGCGTACTAAATCGCTACGGAATCTGACAGGGTTTTTTTTCATTTATAATACTCGCAATTTTCTTTGTGCATCCATTTTTTTTTTTAATCTGAATGCCGTTTAGGCTTGAACTGCAGTTGACGAACAGGCCGATATGAACGTAAATGAGGGCATACGATAGGCTAAATGTAGCCACCTGTCTATCGTGTAGAAATTCGCTTTTGAATCACACTGGCGTTTTTCTGATTATTTTTCTAGGGTTGGATTCCCTGGGTCGCAGGGGTTCGGATTCCTAGAAAAACCGTAGGTTCTAGCTCGGCATGACCTTAGTTGCTCATGCGCCATAAAATATAATTAGACTACTGAGTATAAATGAACAGACAAGCATAAACATGTGTGTAAGTGACCAAACGAATGCAGCGATTGACCACGGTTTACCATAATTAGTAAAATTTTTATTACTGGTTCAACATATAAGAAAAGATTCCGCAATGTTTAGAGAACTACTGTTCCCTTTATCAAGCGAAGTTTCGAAAAGGTGAGAACGTCCTGCAATTATACCCCCTGGTTTTGGTTTTTCCCCAGTGCAATCTCGCACCAAGGTTTTTTCCATTTTCAAGCCATTAAGTGAAGGCAGAATGATGCCTTCACTTGACAAAGGGAGCAGTTGGCTCCCGAAACGTCGTGTTTTTAAACCTTACGCCAGTGTCGAAATAACTGTTCGTTATGGAATCTCCTGGTGAAACTTTATATTGGTTTGTTATATTTTGTAAAATATAAGACCGTTTGTTTTTATTCTGAGGAGAAAAAAAATAGGTTAAATGTCATGCTGGTAGCTCGATTAGAAGATTTCTGTTGAATTAAAACAAAACGCGTTGCAGAGCTCGCATGTCCCTAGCCGAATTTAAATATTTTATACCCCAGTTATAGGTTAACTTATAGCAAATTTAAACTCCTTTGTAACGACTAAAATCAAAAGTACTAGATCCTAGTTTTTGTTATTTTATGAGATTAAAAAGAGCTATTAGAAAAGAAACAGCTGAATAGCACAAATCAGATAAAACTTCTTGACCTTTGTAATCTTTGTATAAGAATAAGCTCAATACCAAAGCGCAACAATGCAAGACTAAAGCAAAATGGAGGAGAAAACAGAAAGCACAATCATTTTAGGGATTACTTGTCAATCCCGTACAATAAACTTTCATTTACGGTACCATCCGCTATGATTGCTTCTAGTAGTGAGAGCACATATGGAAGCAATAAATATCTATCCAGCGAGCTCATGAGAAACAAGTGAAGCTTAGCAAGTTGATTAATGTTACAGAAATATTTCATATATAGATAAATAATATAAATATATTTTTTATAATTCTAGTTCATAAAGTCTTCATTATGAAAATAAAAAACTTTTTCTTGAAAAGGTTGTCATAGATAAAAAAGCGTATTGTCATACGTAGATTTCAATCTTCAGAATCGTTTGATTCTTTATGTATTGTTACATAAACGCGCATTGCGATCTACCAAACGTTTAAAAAACATTTACTATGAACCATGTTAAAGAATAATTGAGTTATATCTAATGAAGGCTAATTTGTTGTTTTGGTATAAGTCAGGGGTGGGGAACCTGCGGCCTTCGATAACCTTGAGTGTGTCCTTTTGACCGAATTAAAATTTTGTAGAAAAATCCTTTTGTTTTTGTCAATATGATTCTGCTCGTCTTTTTAATTTGTATTATAATCTTAAAATCTACCTAAGTAAAGTATAAAGGAGTAGATTTTTTTTATCGAAATAGTCTTCCTTGGTTGATTGACACAAAAACACGCGGCCTTCGTACCTTACATTTAACTTAATGCGGCCTTCTAACATTAACAGCTAATTTAATGCAGCCTTCCAACATGAAAAGGTTCCCTAGCCCTGGTATAAGCACTAACTCATTAAAAAGATACTAAAATCATATCGCAAATTCATAAATAAAAATATAAAAATATTGTATAAACTCGGTTATAATTTCTATTTGAATTAAAATACATGGGTGAATCCAGGTTTCATCCTGTTCGCAGTATCGCAGTTTCTTAAATGAGGCTATGAGTTACCATAAAAGTAATGTGTTCTTCGTCAATAAATATGCAAAAATGCGTCAAAAATATTAAAGCAACAAAACTGTAAAAGAAGATCTGGTCCTATGTAATATGTAACCTATCTAGAGGAGAGCCATTCAACAAGCTATAGCTTTCTGCTCTTCTCCGTTTTTAACCTAATCACCAATCAACATCTTTTAATTTCAAAACCATCAACTTATCATCAAAAATACTATGTAATAAATTTATCACCAAAAACTGCACATAGGTTGAATAAATTTATTCTATTGTCTAATATGGTTTCTCGAAGATCCATGCTACAAAGAGCACCATTTACATGAGATATTTCGTAAGGCTTGAAAAATGATCAATCTAGCACTAAATTTGTATAATTTCATATGCGAGTCAAAGAAAATTCGCTTTTATATATACAGTGGGGGGCGAAAGTATGTTTACACTGGAATGTTGACACTTCTTACCCGTACAATAATAAAAAAAAACCTGTTAACAGTGTAATTTTTCAAATTTAATGGAATAAGTATAAATCATGTTCCTTTATTTCTTGAAAGTTAGACTTGTAACACAAATTGGTTTTATGTATTTAAACAACATTTGAACCCTCTCCAGAATATGAAGAGCAAAATTAAGTTTACAAATAAATAAAACATCAAAAAAAGTAAAATTAAAAACAAATTTCTGTGTCCATGTAATTTGCATATAATCTAATTTGCATAATCAACGACTCATGAGAATGTGTGAGTCGTGAACTGATAAAGGGTAGAGTGAAAATGGTGAAAACACGGGAACTATCGGTGATTGAAAGAACAGCCTTAACTAAAGACAGAGTGGATGGCAAATTATTCTACAGACAGTTAGGAGAAAAGTATGAAATATGTGCAATGGGAACTCAGAAAATAGTGAAAAGATATGAAATCAATGGACACGTTGTAAGCACCCAAAGGACAGGTCGAAAACCAAAGTTCACAGAAAGGGAGCGCAAGACGATTATGAGAATCATAAACAAAAATCCATTTACATCAAGAAGGGAAATTCAAGAAACATTTCAAGATCAATTCAAAAAGACAATATCACGGAGACAAATTTCAAGGGTGTTAAACAAGGTGGGATATAAAGAAAGAATTTCACGTAAGAAACCTTATATCTCTTCCAAAAATAAACAAAGGAGTTCAAAATTTGCAATTCAACATGCTGATAAGCCACTCAAATTCTGGGAAAATGTGATGTGGAGCGATGAAAGCAAGTTTGAACTATTAAAACAACAGAAGAAAATAGTGTTTAGAAAAGGAAGAACAGCGTTTAATGTCAAGAATTTGCAGCCAACAATCAAACACCCATCATCAGTTATGGTTTGGGGTTGTTTTACCAATAATGCAACGAGAAATTTGGTATTCATTGATGGCCTTATGAACTCCCACAAGTATAAGGAGATTTTGGAATCAAATTTAACTCTATCCAAGGTGAAGTTGGGATTGAAAAGGGGTTGGTCTTTCCAACAAGACAACGAACCTAAACATAAATCTCGTATTTTAGTTGTTTGTTTTGCCTCCAAGAAATTAAAGGTGCTCTCAGTCACCTGAATTGAACCCTATTGAACAACTTTGGGGGATTTTAGACAACCGTGTGCCATTATCATGTCGTACAAAGGTCCTTGCATTCAAGATTTCATGACAGGAAACTTGGAGCAGCATCCCACTAAATGTTATGACTAACTTGGTCCACAGCATACCTCAACGGCTTCATGAAGTCATTCGGGCCAAGGGAGGCCCTACCAAGTACTAGATTTTTACCTTTTTTATGTTTTATTTATTTGTAAACTTAATTTTGCTCTTCAAATTCTGGAGGGGGTTCAAATTTTGTTTAAATATATGAAACCAATTTGTGTTACAAGTTTGTAATTTTCAAGAAATAAAGACATTTGATTTGTACTTATTCCATTAAATTTGAAAAATTCTACTGTTATAGTTTTTTGTTAAACGGGTGAGAAGTGTCAACATTCCAGTGTAAACATCCTTTTGCCCCCCACTCTAACTTATCCTTACGGGGTTGACAGGCCAGTGCAATGGATTGCGCAACATGTAAAACTTCCCACGTAGCATAAAATAATTTCAGTAGCTATTGCACAGAGTTTGAAAAGTAGCTGGGTTGCACAGAGTTTTGAAAAAAAAAAAAAAATAGCGAATGATTACCAAACCAGTGCTGTTATTTGTTTCGTTTACTATGCATAGAAAGCGTTTGATTGGAGAATAGAATAGTACATTTGGTAAGCACTAGCGTAATGCTGTTTGCAGTCTTGCTTATCATACAAAGAAATGCTTATGTTACAATCCCATGATAGTGTAACGTTGAAAGTCTCTTAGCAAATTTACCCTACTTTTTTTTTTTTTTTTTAAAGAAAGCAAAGCAACTTTAATTCCATGTTGTACTGTAGTAAATCAAAATTTCAAAAAGTCCAAATGAAAGTTAGTACAAGATTTATATAAATTGACCATAAATAATTGAAATTCCACAACTTTCATCCTTAAAAGATGACTACATTCCGTAAGTAATGAGCCAGGAAAGGAATTTTGAACATGAATGCTATGCCAGATCACTCTGTTAACATGCTATTTTGCTATTATAGTGATTTAGTTTTTCAATCAAAACTATCCGTGATGAACTAGAACGAGATATTGGTGGGAGTCTTATTGCTTTGGTCCCCCAGATCCCACGACCTCACACCGTTAGATTTTTTTTGGTGGAATACCATTGAGCATGTGGTCTATGCAGTGGCGGATTTCTAAGTAGGCATACAAGGCACAGGCCTAGGGGCGGCACTTCTTGTGGGGAGGCATCAAAGAGCTTAAAAATAAAATTTTCCAAACTGGAAAATGTTGAAAATAATGTTTCATTTTAATTATTGTCCTGTTTCCCCCAACAGCGATGATATAGGAGCCTACTTTAACTTGCCGGCAAATGCAAACTACAGAATCGAAAGACAAAGAGATATGACCATATGATCATATTGTTTACATTACAATATCCGATACTTCCCACCAGAAGCGCACGTATCTGGTATCAACACGTGGAAATTGCCATTCGTTGTTGATGTTAACTTTTGTTACTTTGAGAAAAGCCGGAACGGAAACGCTTTGCAGGCGTCATTAAAGGTAAATAAAACGATGGTCGATGTTGGCAATGAGCTTTCTGCGCAATATGAGCCGCATTTTGTGTATCTATCACAGCTACTGTACGGTTTCCGGCTCCTATTTATTTTGGTAACACCGCTCTTTCATTACAATTTTATATTTGTGATTGTGTTTGCTTATTTTTTTTTAACCAAATAAATCAAATCAGAGGCTCCAGGATTCCAAACTAAAATTATTGTGGATTCAAAAAGTGTCTCAAATCCACGAAGTCGGAGATTATGGTAGCAATAATTTTGAGTTGTATCTTATTAGTTTGAATAATTATATGAAAAATCTCCTTTACATATCAAATGTTAAGAGTATGATATGCGTTTTTTTTAAACAAATATTCTTTTCTTTGTAAAGGAGGGAGGGGGCGGCAGTACAGGCTGTGCCTAAGGGCGGCAATTTTATAAATCCGCCACTGGGTCTATGTGGATGTAAGAAGAATTTGCTGAGGATAAATGAAGCCGCAGCCCAACTTCGCCGTGAGCCAGATGTTTTAAAAAGATCCATACAGCCTGTTGGGCCCGCGTGTTGCTTAAAGGACAGCATGTACTGAAGGTAAATGTAAATGTTGGGCGTAATAACTGATAACAATGACAAATCATGTAAATAAATTTAAATAAAATAAAAACATAAAATTTTCTGTGCTTCGAAGCATAACGGGCCCCGCAAATGCCCTGTGTTTGAGTCTTAATAAAACCAAAATTAAAAGTTATAAAAGTATACAACTTTAACCACTTTGTAAAACAATTCAAGTAGTTTTTTAATATATAAAAAATGCGTCTTTATTAGAGTTGACTGTTTGATCTAGGCCTAAAAAATAAAAGTAACAACCAATTTCGAGTCCATTTTATTCAGAGTTGGAATTTTTTTTATTGCCCTTCTACTTTTAAAGTGTTCCTTTTTGATCAAAAAGCATGAAGCCATTACCTGTGCTTCAGAAAAAAAAGAATTATGGCAGTATCCGCAAAAATTTCCAGGATAAATGCGATTAACCGTCATCGTATGAAAATGAAGAGGTGACAAATGAAAAGTGTCGCCATTTGGAAACAAAGCGCTTTTGCTCCAGATTGTGGGAGTTTTCTACGATAAAATGAATCATAGTTTTTACCCTATTAGGTTGATCAGTTCGTTCAGAAGGACACACTGTACATAAAATTCATTAAAGTATCTTAATTTCCATTTAAGATCATGAATTCTTTCAACGCTGAAAAATAATGTTCATTAAAACTTTAATCAAACAGTAATTATAATTCGCATTATGTTTGTTTATATATCACTAAAGTTTTAATTTTATAGGAGTTGTGAAAATATATTCGTTAATACGACAAAAATATACAAAAAGTGTAAAGGATACGCAATTATTAAGATGTCAATGTATCAGTAGAAATTTTGCAATATTTTACCACATCTCATTGTTTTTTAGCCTAAGTATTAAAATATATTTGTCCACATAGTGTATTTCGCTAATATCAATAATTTCGTATTTATTCCAATAGAATGTTAATTTAATCAAACATATGTTCAGTAGGCGCCATGGAGAGAAACAGCCTTTTGATCGTTGTTTGATTTTTCTGTAGTTTGACATTACTTTTTTATTCAATTACATGATAATGTTCTATTTCGTAGTCTAGGTATTTGCATTACGTTTAGAATTGCGCAAGAACTTCTTGATCATGCATTTGATACTAAATAACCTTCTTGAATTAAGACCAATGGATAACAATATTTATTCTAATACCACAAGTTATGGGTTTACGATGACACATGGAAGATAATTGAATGTTTCCCAATCCTAGAATTGAGACGCAACTACGAATTTCATGGAAAGCATCCTTCATAGTCTGAAGATAAGTTTATGAGAATTTAGAAACTCGAAATCCGGATCTCTCACTCTCTCTAGCTTGGATTTCGGCTGAGTTAGTCACGCTTGAAACACTTGGAACTAATTTATCTTCTGTGCCATTGGAACGCCATTATAAATATTAAATGATGATGAGTCGTAGGAATAAGTTGAAGCATCTTCATTTAGACTCCAGGATGAAATCCCTATGACGATTTTCAGTCGTGGATTATGATTTTCATTCAGGTCTTAAATGGAAGATTATTTGCCATGTATTTTGCTTTTGTATTCTTTTTGCTTTATTGTTTGTTTTGAAAAATCTCTTTTCATATTTTCATTTCCTTGTTCAATAATATTTTTTCTGTTCTTAGAAAAAAAAACCTATTGCAAAGGATGTCTTCGTAAATAACTAAGGAGACTGTGGAAGAATTTATCAGTACGAAAACGTGTTTAATCCTTCGCGGTTTAATTAATTTTCATCTTAGAACTTATCTTTAGCTTATAATAGACAGAGAAAAAAATTGTCATGTATTCAGGATCGACTGGAATTAGTTTTTCTGAATTTCCAGATCACAAAGATAGCAAAAGTTTTGCTGTGCTGTGGTGTAGTCATCATTGTGTCATCACAGGGTCTTGGACTTGAATCAGCGATCCTTGAATTATCATTTCAATGCTCTGACTGCGAGGTTCTACAGTCCCATTCGCAACGCCGATTTGATGACAGTTTGAAAAATTTTCTTACTCAGAATCACTGGCGTAGTGTGACTTCAAAAGTGAGGCCCTCTCCAAGTATTCACAATCTCCTCTTCAATTAAAAAAGTCAAAATTCATACACATTTCATCATCGTCACCATGATATTCAACCATTATTTACCCACTACCAGATGAAGATCTCTACAAAAGCTTCCCACACAAATCTATTCTGAGCAATTCGCTTCTACAATGTGTACCATAATTGTATGGAAACATGTATAAACGAAATACTTTTTTCAGTATTTAAAATTTACTGAACTCATTAAAACAATTGTGTGAAATTTTTTTTTCAGACATAGTTTCATGAAAGGAAAGTGCTTAATTTTTACGTTTATTCGTATTTAAAGAAAATTAGTTTAAAAAAGTGTCTCAGAATTATATGGAATTTTAGAAAAACGCCAGAAAAAGAATCGCAACGATATGCAAATTTGTCTGACGTCAGATCTTCATAAGTAGGAGGTAAAGTAAACAATATGAAACGATTCAGATGCGTTTTTAAAAATGCTACGTGGGAAGGAGGTACCGTCCTGTGAGATAAATTCAAATTTAAAAGTTGCACGATAAAGGAATGAAAGTAAGTGAAATTTCAATATAGCCAAAAGGATACAAATCTTCTATTAATAAGTTTTAAGTGGAAACAGGAAGCATCCACCACAAAAGCGAACTAGACTATCCTCAAACGGAGCGATTGTTCCAAAAACACGTCGTTAGTGGTCAGATGTCAGTATGAAAATACGTTACTTGGAAAAAGTGAAAATATCGAAAAGTAGTGTTCACAAAGTATTAAAAAAGATATCACATGTTATATGTGCAATTTTTTTAAAGAAACTGCCTTTAACTGAAAACCACAAACACGGGCGATTACAGTGTACCAAATTATATGTCATGAAAGAATGATTAGCAAGTAATATTTAGCGATGACAAAAAAAAATTGAACTTCGATGGGCCGGACGGTGCCAAACATTACTGGCATGATTTGAAACAAAACGAACAACAAATAATCGGCCGATAAAATAGTGGAGGCCCAGTTATATTATGGGCATTTTTGGCTTCAATGGTCAAGGTCGTATTTGTCTTTTATCAGAACATCAAAGTGCATTAATATATCAAAAACTATCAAAAGACAGATTTAAAAGTAAAGACAACGTTGTCTTTACTTTTAAATCTAATCTGCGTAATGCTACGTCAAATTATCTTACATAAAAAAAAATATCTTACATATTTTAAAATTTTTCGGAAAAAATAGGTGGTCTTTGGATTTTCCAGCAGCATAATGCGTCTATTTATAAAGCAAGTTATACGATGACACAGTTAAGATAAAAAAATGTGAAACTATTGTAGTTTTACTGTTACCAGCCCATTTCTCGGATATCAAAACCACTGAGAACCTTTGGGGTGTTTTAGTTTGTAATGCCAATACTAATTACAAGCAATTTTCAACTGTCAAAGAACTCAAAGCAGAAATAATAAACTGTTGGTATAATATTAACTATACACAATAATGCATTGTTTAATAGACAGTGCGCCAGAACGCGTATTTCATGTTATTAAATGAACAGGAGGCTCAATTAATTATTAATCAAGTTTGAAATTTATGTATTATTGATTTTTTTTTGTTTCCATATAATTATGGAACAGTTCTTTATGACTGGATTTGTAAAGACATTATACTATTTCATTTGTATGTGTTATCAACGGTCGTTGATGATGTATGATTTTCAGCTTATTATAAAATATATCTCATAAATATATATCTTTCTATTCCTTTCATTAAACTCTTATTTTTTCTAAAAATTACGTTTCCCCTATAATTACAGGACACATTCACTGTATATCACCAACCTGTTTTCTTATTTCATCCGCCCATCTAGTTTGAGGATGTTTAGTAGGTCTTCGGTGACTGTTTTGAATCCACTTTAGGATTCCAGTTGTACATCGTTGATCAGTTCTTGCGATGTACCCAGCCTACCGCCATTTCAGCCTTTTTGTTCTAACAGCAATGTCTTCTACTTCTGTTTGCTCTCTCAACCAAATGTTTCATTTTCGATCAGTCCTAGTCATCCTAAGCATGTATTTCTCAGTGTTCTTTTAGGTTGTCTGTAATTTTCGTATTGCTGCATTCATAGACTCCACGACTCTGATTCATAAGAGAGGGGTGGCAATACATACTGGTTGAAGAACTTTCTTTTTAGACGCAAAAGCAATTTTCTCTTCAGGATAAAGTTGTTTTTTCTCAATGCATTCCAGCCAAGTTTAATACGTTTGTGGAGTTCCTTTTTAATGTTACTATCCACTAAAATCAGT
>QLNU02015360.1:19941742-19956001 GCA_006491805.2 Dysdera silvatica
GAAGTGACAATTCATCACTAATTTCTGCACTTTACCTACTTTATTCTTTCAATAATGATAGGTAAAAGCGGAGATTTTTTGAAAGTGACATCAAACAAGCTACAGAACGCTACAGACATTTCTTTAGAAGGCACTTTTGGTTAATTTCTGTCCAACCTATAAATTTACTTATCAAACATGCTTGCATTTTCAAATCCAGCTCTTCGGAAACTTTCACATCTACAAATTCGTTTATGTGCTTTCAGTTGTCCCGCACCCTTGCAAGAGTGTGAACAAAGGCTATCGATTTTAAATCTAGGATTTGCTTCTCTTTTTACCCCCACGCCCACACTGTTGATTTGTCAGTTATCGATTTTTCTTTCGTTCATCGATTTTTGTATCGGAAATCCATAAAAACTGTTTTAAATAACTTTTCTTTATGTTTCAGACTCCACTTTCTGAAAAGAACATGTAGAATTTAAAGAAAGAAAAGTACAAAGGACGAGGGAACAATTTCTTCGTCTTCGAATCAGATAGTCGTTCAATTTAATTATCAACTTGTTACTACGTTAAGTAAAGTTTATTAAAAATATCTGTTTTTTATCAGATAGCTAATAACTATGCAATGATGTAATATAATTTAGTAACATATCCTCAAATAAAACGAGAAATTCCTTTGTCGTTTAAATATTAATCATATAGGTTAATACAATATTTGGACGCACTTTTCATAAGAATATATGTAAAATATTCTATATTTATTTACATTGGCATTTCTTAGTGGATCAGGTCTTTTGGAAAAGCAAAAATTTTTAGATACAATGAAAAACCGATGGGGGCAAAAGAATTATAAAGAGAAAAAAAATGTAGAAAATTCACTATCCAGAGCGATAATAGGCTCTAAATTTATTATAATAATTAAAAAATTTAACTTTTTTTTGATTACTTCATTAACTTTATTTTCTGAATGTCCTTCAAATAAATTTTCAACCACCAAATGCGGTTTTTCAATGAATACGCACTCATTGCTGTATCAGCAGTAGTTGTAATTTTTATCAGTTATTTTTTAGCAATAGCTTTAACTTTTGATCTCTGTTGAAGTAAGTGATTGTTTCTACTGTGTATCAAAATTTTCGACGATTGGAGAAACGTTTTGTGATCAAATTTTACTTTAAATCGGTGAAAACTACCATGAAAACATACCAAGGTTTGAAAAGTGTTCATAGCAGCAGAGGCGTAACCAGGGGCTGTCTTGGGGTTGTAACTTCCCATCGCAATGAAATTTTGTATATTTAACATAGGAATATATGAGTTGTAGCTCTGTAACCCCTCCCATTAAGCCTATAACCCCCCCCTTATGAACTTTCTGCATAAGCCACCAAACGGCAGTGATTCTCAATAGGCGGACCGCGGGCCAGACCCGTCCGGGGCCGTCGTTATACTTGATAGGGCTCGTTACCAGGTTACGTGTCGTCAGAATTTGAGACCTTAGAATCGGTGGATAATATGCGCAGAGGATGCATTTTTCTAAGCTTTTTCTTTTTTTTTTCGTTTCAATTACGTAGAATTAAAATTCTAATTTAACACTTTGAATGAATTTCATACACAAGCTTTATTTGTTTTTCCTTTTCGATTATGTAGAATTTAAATTTTAAGTTAGATCTTTGAATGACGTTCATGCAAAATTATTATTATTTTCATTGACGCCTGAATGACAAGGGGATGGGAGGGTATCAAAAAGATGTCGCATCAATTAGTCGTGCACAATTCGTAGCGAGCACAATTCGTCATGGAGCAACTCGTCCCGAGTACAATTCGTCGTGGTACAATTTGTTGCAAGCACAATTTGTCGCGTCATACTTACGTTACAATTTGCAATCTATTTATTTATTGGGGTTTCTTTGCTTGTATATACAGTAGGACCCCAGTAATCTGATAATATATTTATTTATTGGGGTTTCTTGGCTTGTAAATACGGTAGAATCCCGGATATGCGAACCTCGCTTAACCGAAACGTCCCACAATACTGATTTTTATATATTTTTTTTATGTGGACACTAGTTCAACGTTTTACATGTAAATACAGTATAACTCCGCTAATTCGAATTTCGCTTACCCAAAAAATATCCTGCAATAATATTTTTTGTAATTATTTTTGAAGAGGATACTCGTTTAATGTTTTACTTGTTTATACAGTAGTACCCCGGTCGTAAGATAGCATATAGGCCATTTTTGTTAGGCCATTTTGGTTAAGCGAAGTTCAGATTATCGGGGTTCAACTGTATTTACAATTAAAATGTTGAATGAATGTTAATTTAAAAAAAATAGTATTGCAGGACATTTTGGATAAGCAAAATCCGGATTACCGGTGTTCTGCTGTATTTACCAGCAAAGAAAACCCCCTAATGAATAAATATATTGCCGGATTTCTAGGGTCCTACTGTATTTACATGCAAAGAACCCCTCATTAAATAAATATACTGTAAATTATAACATAAATATTACGCGACGACTTGTCGTAACGAGGAAATGTGCTCGCGACGAATTGTTCCTCGACGAATTGTTCCGCGACGAATGGTGAGCAAAGAATTGTCGCAGAACCTACCAGAAATAGCCCCAGAAAGATGCATGTGCATAATATGCACCCCTCTCCTCAATTCTAGAAACAATCCTGTAGGCATAATGTATATAATACTAAGTGTATGTGCATAATAACATCAGTAGAAAATAAAAATAATGAGTTAAAAAGAAAATCTATCCTCGTAAATTTGTATCCGCAAAACTTGTTTTCAACCGCTGCAGCGATAATTTCTTCGGATATTTATTTCTCTTTCCTTCATTTAAAGCAATTATTAATTGAATTTTGAATGTCATAAAACATTATTTTATAGTTTAAAGACGCAAATAAGTTTGTCTGATACAAATTTTTACATTTTAAATTAAAGCACTGTCATATACTTACAACTGTATAACAAGGTAACAAATGTATAGGTAAATCATAATGTTCATACAAGTATGAATCTTATGACATAGATTACCTATATATTAAAAACTCATTTACCTCCGAATGTTTTTGCAATCTGTAATGTAAAGCTACAGTGATATCTAATTAATAATTTGTCAGCATAAAATTATGGTCTTTCGACGAATATACAATGCTTTTTAATGCAAACAAATCATACATACATAGACAACGTTTACAAAATAAGACTCATCAAGTGACGTCATGAGGGTTTAAATCGATGCAGTAGTGGGCCCGATCAAGTATAACGACGGCCTCGATCAGTTCCGCGAACAGTAAAACTGGCCCGGCTATAAAAGATAAGAAACTGAAAAAAAAAAACCAAACAAACAAACCTGCTTCAAAAATAAAATGAATAGTAAAATGTCAATGTTATGAGCGGAGATTTCACACGTGTGTAATTAAATGTAACATCACTAATATGTCGTATATTTTGCTCACCTCTTTTTAACGTAATTTAACTATATAACAATTATGTCTCGGCATCAATATACTTGGATTGCTTACATTTTAGTTGCTGTAAATAAGTGGGAGAGCGACACAAAGCCCTGAGAAGTAGATAACCAGACCAACTGAGGACTGACTTCCCTTTGATCAGCTCTTTCAGCGACTTCAAGAAGTTCCATCGTCGTTAGACTGTTTACTAGATCATCTACTAGACATCTAGAAAATTCCACCGCATGCACAAAGCACTTAACCGACAGTCATTCGCCATGCAGTCTGCATTGGCATTTGGAGCTCGAGTCATCGGTTTTTAAAAGTAGTACTTTCACCGGTTCCATTATATTTTTCGTATCCTGGTAATTTTAGCAACTTCGATTACAAGGTTGCATCCGTAATCGTCTTTCTTTGGATGTTGTGTTTGCATAAACAAATTACTTAAAATGTTATCTTCAGCGCAAAAGAAGAGAAAATCGTGAAATTGTGAATTTAGAAGTAATTGGACCGAGAAATATTTACTTCACCAAAGAGAAAAGGAGCGATTCCCATTTGTGTGTGTGTGTCTTCTGTTCAATAATTCAATGTCTATATGTAAAGAATATAATATGCACCGCCACTCTTCGATACAAGACATGGGAATTTTAATGGGAAAATTCCTTATGATTCTGACAACCGAAAAACGAAGACATCTTCTTTAAACGCAAGTTATTCGAAAGCCGCTCTTGCAATGAAACACACCACTCCCCAGCAAACACCCAGTCATGTTGCTTCTCTTAAAGTTGCGTGGTTATTATCAAAACGTAAGAAATCATTTTTTGATTTGGAAATCGTTAAGGAGTGTGCACTTTCTCTAGTGAACGAAGTATGTGATGATATTGTACGAGATAAAGCTATTCAATCAATAAAATAAGTTCCCATTTCAAATGGCTCAACAACTGGATGGATTGAAAATTTTAGTGGGAACATATTTGCAGCATTGGTAAGTGATCTCAAAAAATCTGATTTTATATCAGTTGTCCTTGACGAATCAATAGACATTAATGAGGTGCCATAGTTGTCCGTATTTGTTTGGTTTTATGCTGACGAAACGTATAGAGAAGGATGGCTATGCTTAATTCTATTTCTTGGAACAGCTATTGGTGAAGGTACAGTACGTATATTAAGTTTGAAGATGTTTTCAGTTCTAATGGACTTGATTTGGACAAAAAATATTTACGATGTGACGGACGATGCTTCGGCCATGACTGGTAAAGAAAAGGGATTCATTACAAGATTAAAAATGTTTTTTCCTAACCTTTAAAATGTTCATTGTTTGATTCACCAAACTGTTCTGTGTGTTAAGCATAATGACGAATTGAAATTCACGCTAGATCAAGTAATGAAGTTATTTAATTTCATCCATTCTATTTCGAATCTTTAACACAGACCGTTTAGGGAAATCGTTACTGATATGAGTTTTCAACACAAGTATCTTTTGTTGCATAATGATTCCTTTTTAACGATTTATGAATCCACTTACAATTGCGAGTCAGCATTTTCTGATATGAATAATATTAAGAGTAGTTGCAGAAACGAACTAACCATTGCTTACCTGGAGAAAGCCTTAAGGTTGGCAACGACTTCGTATACTCCAAATTTCAAAAAGATTGTGAAATCTCGTCGATTTCATTTTTCGCACTAATTTTTTCTTGGTTCTGGGAAAAATATTTGGTTGTTCAGTCACGCCAATAAAAGTAAATTTTAAAATGTGACTTTAAAACAGTTTATTCCTGTGTCATACGATGGAGTAGCAATTCAAACATTATGGACGGAGGCTCATATACAGTAGAAGTATAAGAAACGAGGAGTAAAATGTTCTGAAAAGTAATGTAAGATATTTTTGGTAAGTCGAATTTGCGACTGATTGCTTGTGAGTATATTCGATTACTCGAATTTTTTCTCTTTCCAATATTCACTTTTTTCTCAAAAAATCGCTTGCAGTATTTAGTACGTGTGCAACACTTGATATACAATGGAAGAGGTTTGGGCCCCCTTTCCTACGCCATTGCTTTCACAAATATTCCAGTACTCATGTGTGTGTGTATATACATGGGCGTAAATAGCCTCGCAGTTTAGGGTCGCTAATTTTTTTTTCTAGGGCTATAATTGTTTTCCAAAGAACTAATTTTCCTCCAAGGGCAAATTTTTTTTCTAGAGGAGGGCTAAATATCTTGCCTCAATGCTATTTCATTGAATCAGAATATTTCTAGGGGAATAAGTCCCTAGTTAAGCCAATGTCTATATAGCGTGTAAGATAATTTCGCTTTCATATCTTCTGGCCCGAAAAAAAAAAAAGATTCAAAGTGGCGCCCGCGATGGAAACTCGTTGAGGACAACTGGTTTACGGTGAAGACTGGATTTTGCGCAAGTATTCAGACGGTTGGCCTGTTTTAAAGACAGTTGGAAACAGTAAGTTGGGACAGTAAGTCGCTAGAGGATGGTCCTAGTCCTGATCGGGAAATTTCCGCTCAGTTCAAATGTAAAAAACGTTCACTTCATTGCAATGCAGGCAAATAATCACCAAACTATTTGCTAAGCGTCTTAAGATCGATTGCTTTTGATAGATTTTAGAAAAAAGAATTCAGTAAAGAGGAAGAGATTTGTTCAAAATTTGCGCTATAATCCTTTACGTTTGATTGATAGAATTTCAGTGTTTATAGACCAAGAGTGCAAAGTGTTGCAAAATATTGTGGGAGTAGGGATGAGGAGTAACGTTTACAATGCGACCCTGAAGTGAAGTGACAACGCATGGTATGGCGGTTCGAATTTTTTCTTATAGAAAAAATTAATTTTCAGAAATTGTATATTAAATCATTCGTTCTAGAAGCAGGGTGTCTACGGATTTGGAAAACATGGAAAAGTCAGGGAAGTTTTTTCTAACTGGAAAAGTCAGGGAAATTTGAAATACAAAGGCCAAAGTCAGGGAAATTTGAAATTCATTGTTATAATAAATAACTTATTAAAATAATTTTCCTGAACTGTGCTTTTCATACCACATTACCTACTGAAAATTTTGAAAAACTTGTACTTTTGACTAAACTTCTTCCAAAAGTTACCATTTTGCACCAAAACTAATATAATTTATATAAAATTATTAAGCCTAGATATTTCTCAGGAGAAAATGTTTGCCAAATATATAACTAAAACTTGGAAAAAAAAGTGTTTTTAGCTAAATTATCTAATCTGTAAGGAATTTTTATTATACCAATCTCCTTTGCCTTATATACAGTCATACACATTTTAAATGGAATAGAAGATGAAGCATCAGCTTTGCGATTATATAGTTAAACTCTTTTATAATGAACTCAAAAAGGGCCAAATGGAAATGTTGTAAATATTTAATTAATGCAAGTTTTTAGTGTAAAGAAATACACTTTTTAATACAGCTTTTGAATTTGTAAATTCACAGTAATTGAGTTATAAATGGCTTTGGGGTTTACGTTAATGGATTATATAAATAGTATTGAAATAGATATAAAATATATATATTTTATAATATATATATATAAGAAGTGATGTAAAAAGAGGCTTGGGAACATGGCGCTCTGCCCGTCCCAAAGCCTGTTTCCGCCAAGAATGGGCGAGGAAAACTTTTATATATATATATATTGAAATAGATTATATAAATAGTATTGAAACTTATTTTGATTACACAAATTTTAATGCATTGTGTGTTGTTTACTGTAATTAGCAACTGGAAATCGATTAAGATTTGGTCTGGAAACCTGGAAAAGTCAGGGAAGTTTGAAACAGAATTTGGGTAGACATCCTGTAGAAGGTATTACAGTGAATTGTTTCTATTATTTTGGAATATTGGAACTTTATATGCGCAAATGATTCTTGTCAAATGAGCAGTACTCAAGCAGCAGTTGACTTCTCTTTCATAACAACGCATCTGCGCCTTGAAGTTAAACTGTTCTCTAGATTAGTCTGTGTGATTAGATCACTCTTACTTTACTCTTGCCAGGTTTGGCGCTAGTACGCTTTTTTTTGGTGAAACGGGCCCCTAAGAAATTATTGTAACCCGTTCAACACAATCGCAAGGGTCACTATACGAGACCCCAGAATTGCATGGAATTAAGGGAGTCCGATATCCAAAACAAAACAAAAAATTATTTATGTAAATTTTTACCTGATTTTTTATATATATATATATTCCCAACCTTATTTTTAAATAATTTGCAAAAATGTATTCCTGATATAATTTTTAATTACAAATTTTTAGCTGCATAAAAAGTGATCGTTGCAAATTTTTTAATAAGTTATGCGATATTAATAATTTTTAACATATAAATAGCTTTTTATGCACATAATTATACAGAAAATAAATTGTCTGGACATAATTTTGAAACTCGAAACCTGTTTTTAAATAAAAAATCCTAATTTTGAAATTTCAGTGTTCGGTAACATGTGCGTTGACGCAAAAAATCACAAACTTTTTAAAAATAAAATTTCAAAAATTTGTGTGGTCAACTTAAAGAAGATAGCTTTGTCAATACATGAACAAAATTTCAGATACATAGCTCTAATATACAACATTTTTTTTTTATATTTGGAGAAAAAGAGGCGCCGTCCTCATCCTGGGCTCTAACCAATTCCCCGCATTGAGCACGCGGTGTCTTGACCTACTAGACGAATGTAGATAAGAACAAACGCATTTTTCTCCGTATATTAGGATGTAAGATATTATTACCCTTCACAGGGATAACACAATTGCCAAATATGGTCAACACAGAAAAGCCTCCGGGGCGAGATTTTTGTGAGTTTTCGTGGGGGAATTTATTATACAATAATTTTTGCCACCCACGTTTAATTAGCTCAAACTAGAGCTTTTTATTTATATTTGGAGAAAAAGCTCTAATAGTCAGAAAGTTATTGAAGTTTAAATTTATAAAATTTCGCAAATCCCAAAACGAAGAAAATTAACAGGTGAACTGAAGTATCCAATTAAAAAAATTCCCATTTCAAATATGATATTTGCTAACAGAAGGTGTTAGAATTGGAATATCGGGACTATCTTGGTTTTTTAATTTGGATTTCTTTTTCAAAGTATAATAAAAAAAAGCAATTTTGGGTCATTTTTAGGTATCGGACCCCTTTAAGGGAAATTATATTCAAAGTTCGGAATAAGAACTTCTGAATGTGGTTATTTTTTATTTTTGAAATGGACGCAGTGTCAGTATACGGGCATACTTGTGTCAAATAAAAATTAGCAATAGACACATCAAATCTATTTAATCGTTCAAACAATACATTGGCACTGAAAGTTAACATCTTGTCATTTTCCAAATCAATTAACGATTACATAATTAAAATAACGAGATCGTATTTGCAGCATTATCACACCGGACAAATATGAAGGTAAATAAGTTAAAAATTTACAAAACTATTCCTAAACCAGAGCTGTATTATGACGTAGTAGCAACGTGTGTGTACTTACTTCTGATGTGGGAAATTAGGGTTTGAATTTAAATTGCAGCGAACACATGTCATTTTCTTTAATCTGTAATCCGAGAACTTATTCGCTTTGTGATGAAAAAGCTCTGAATTCATCGGAAAACCAGATCCTCTCTTTGTGACGTCACGTGATTTTAGTTAACACTATGAAATACAAGCTTCAATAAAAAATATAAATTAAAGGGAATAAAGGACTAAAAACTAAGCATTTTAAAGTGGAATACTAAAATGCAACTTTCACGATTTTATTTAATACCGTTACTTTTTGAACAGACGTGTTCCCATCAAATCGTGGCGTCAATAGGCGAGGGAAAGTCACAGACGTGTCACTTTCATCCTTTCAAAGACATGCTTTTAGAATCACGGTAGAACCCCGATTATCCGAAATTTACTAAACCGAAATAACCTGTGTGTGATGTACTTATTTATATTATAATTATTATTATTTAGTAGACATTCGTCCAATGTTTTCGGCAAAAAATGCTAATATTTACTTTCTAGTGTATACCAGTTTTAAAAGAGAAATCAATGCAAATAGAATGTGTCGGGTATATGCAAAGATAAGTATTTTGTATATGCCCATATCTCAGGTATATACAAAAGTATCGGACGGTTTTCAAAGAAGTTGTAGTCTTAATTAACACATGCCTTAATTTTGTGATGGTTTTCGCTGTCAATATAGTAGTTAACACAGATAATACACAGAGTGGTTATAATTAAATTTGGCCTATTTAGAGCATCCTGGATCTTAAACCGTTCAGAGCACTGACACTAAAATTGGTGTATAGACTATCCAAAGGATGCGGAAAAGGAATCTGCAAAAATATTTACTTCAAAAACGTTCGCTATGGGGCGCTTTTTAGCGCAATACTGCAAAAGCGAGCTCTGAAATGACCAACACACAACAGGAATGACATTTTTAACATTTAGTAACACTCATTGCATGGAAATATTTCAAAGGGACGTTATGCAAGCGATAAGAGTACGCCGACGCTGCAGGCGTACAGTAGAAAAAAATTTTACACACGCAGACAGCGCGTAAAGGAAAGTAGCAAGCTTTTGGCTCAGAATAACCCTTGCAGTCCTTGCGCCATAGATATAAAACCAACCAACTTATATAAAGAAGTTCCAACAAATTAACGTATAAAATAAGCATTGTATGCATTGTACAAGGATCCAAGCAAATAAAGTAAAGAATCTAAACTTTTCTTTTCTGGATGCAAGAAAATTCTTTGAACTTCTGTGTAACACGTAGAAGAGATCAATTTCAAACTATAAAAGAATAGTCATATAGAATATAAACTTCTTCAAGGCCAAAAAGTATCAATTTCCGCCAAAAATAAAGTCATTTCTTGATAGATAGACTGTTTAAATTTCGTTGGTGCATATTTGATAAAAAGATCGGAACACCTTCATAAATGAATTGCATTCTAAACGTATCACTCTCTATATATACGACGTCTATACAGAATTTCCATTAATGTAATAGAAAACCACTTCTCTTTTCTTCAAAGCTGCAGTTTTCTCTCAGGGGAATATTTTTAGGAGAGGAATAGGATAGCCTTGTCGACGTAATAGGCTCCCCTGGGGCCAGTCATCTATTTAGCAGCTCACTTAACGCAAGAGCCTGAAATTTCGCAATATACTGTATGCTGCTTATAAATGGCTGTAGCTAATTTTTGTATTTTTATAAATGGGGAAATGAATTTAATATAAGCGCCAAATACTTCAATTGTGATATATCCAAGAAATGTTTTCTTACTTCGCAAGCGAATTATGTATAAATTGCGATATATATCATGCATATATTCAATATGCAATGATTACGATATCCAAACGGGTGCATTAAATGTGAAGGCAGGATACTTTAGTTAAATCTTCGGGGATAAGTTATTTGGAATTCTGAGAAAATGCATACCAAAATAAGCTTCACCCCGAAGATAAACTACACATTCGAGAGTCATATTTCGAAAAAAAAAAATTTTTTTAACACTTTATCAGTTTTTTGGGATATGAGTTCGATGCGAAAGAGTTGCTTGCAATGTATATATGTACATATACACAGAATATAAAGCAGTCTCTATAGGGTAAGTACAGTCAGCTCCACTTAATCAGGTCACGGATTATCTAATACCCTACTTTTAAGAATAAAATCTATTAGAATCAAAATTACTCCCAAAGGATCAACGTTAAAAAATTCGCCGCGTTAAGGATTAATCTTCACAAACAGTCCCCAGACAATCTATGGAAGATTAGACAAGATTAGTAAGAAAATCATTGTTCAAACAAGGAAAAAAAATGTGAAGAGGAGAATTCCTCCTTACATACGCCTTCCCTCGCTCTACCCTTGTTGAAGAATTTTCAGTTTGGCTGTTGGTTGAGAGGTGGAATACAAAAGTTTGAAGTTGTTACCTTCACAGCCTCTTCCTTCTTCTCAAAACTAGGACTGGTCTGTTCATTTCTGACCACCTCAGTCACTGGTCACTAGTCATCGTATTGTCGCATTGTGTGGAAGGCGTTTCCTTCAAAACAGTGAACACGCGGAACGATGAACCCAAAATATGACGCTCTGAGTTTGTACGATAAAAGATACAAAACGGAAGAGACGGGCGCAATAAAAAAGTACATTTACGGGCAATAAAAAATGCAAAACGGGATGAGAGACGAACCAGTGAAGCCATCATATCTTAACGAAATAACATGACCTTTAACCGTCATTCATTGACCTTTTGAGGTTCGTGGGGTGGACTATAATTTGAACTATGAAATGGACAAAGAAATAGACAAACATTCAGTGAGATCCCTGATAAAGCAGTCAACTTTGACAGATTTCTTTCGGCATTAATAATTTAGCAAATGCATGCTATTCTATAATCTGCCTTTTACTAAAAGTATATTGGTACATATAACTACTTCACATATAACTATTCATGATATTTAGTGTTTATTATATGTATAATCTATGCTAGTGTACATTATGTCAATATGTAGCTGTGTATTTATTTCTTCGGATAATCGAACACACGGCCTAATCGAACAATATGTGCTGGAACCGTCAATGTTCGTTTAAGCGGGGCTGAGACTGTAATGTAGACAGCATGTTAAGATTAAAAGTAAAGAGTGCTATAGTACGTTATATAGTAATTTAAAATTTTAAACAAAGAACTTTAAATTTTAAATTAATAGCTTTAAATTTTGAATTAATAGTTTTAAATTTTGAATTACTAATTTTGAATTTTGAATCAATAGTTTTCAATTTTGAATTAATAACTTTAAATTTCAAATTGATAACTTAAAATTTAACTAAGTGTTAATTAACCTTTAATTAAATTTTTAAGCTAAACTAAACCAATGACTTTAAATTAATAATTATGAATAATAGTTTTATCAGAATTTGTTTGCAGAAATTTCCACCAAATGAAAAACTATGAAAAGTTTTTTGTGTTTCTCTCTCTATAATAGCAGTTGGTGGTAGAATGGAAAACCTAGTTACGCCATAAGAACAATATTTAAATTTACAAAAACTTTCCTTTCTAAAGAAAGTGAGACAGGAGGTACAAAAAGTGCCGTCTTACTTTCAAAACGCTGATGTTTTTATAAAATGCCAGTAAAAAAATAGGAACTCTCAAATTTTTCCTAAGAAATTTAAAAATAGCATGAAAGTAAAATGGATTTTTTAAAAATAGCCCACAGCAAAGTGTTTTTGCCGTATTTTGTTCAATACAAAAGTGAAAAAAATAAGACCGTTTCTCATTTCTGAATAAAACTGTCTTAAGTATAAGGAATGGATCGATAAATATTGTTATCGGTCATTTTGCCAGTTAGTATATGTATACAGGGTGAATCATAAAACTTGATAATGTAAAATATCTAACATATTTTTTGTAAAACGCCTATTTTTAAGCTTTTACAAAAAAAAAGTTTAAAACAAAAGTTAATTGGTCTTAAGGAGAAAATGTTTTTCCATTATCTACATTTTATTCGGGGTTACTTTTAAGGTTGTTTGAGGGTCTAACAGACTTTTTAAACGGAAAACTGTATTTTTTTTATTTTTTCCTTATTCCCCGTAAAAATAAATAACTTTTATATTAACCATTTTCTCAATCTCGCGCTTAGTTTCAGAGCTATTTAAGAAGTAAACCTGAATAAAGAAATTCATTGCCATGTCACAGACAACTGAAATTTTATTTTTCAGTTGTCTTGTTTTTAAATTTAAATTTTGTTTTTCAGTATTTTATAATTCAGTCGAATAACCTTATAATACATGATCAGAGTGAGGCCTTTCTATTTCAATGCACCTTTTAATTCTTTGGAAAAAATATAGATGTGTACGAAAAAATACTTCGCTCTCAATATTCGCAAAGTATTTCGTATGCACTCCTGCATGTTTTCTGGAGTACTTGGTATAACGTTATAAATTTTCTCTTTAAGATAACCTTCTCTTTAGGATAAATATTTTTCAGGAAACTGTTTTATAACAGGATAAAATTACATTTGTGGTGGAGTTTTTCTATTAGGAAACGGTCCAGCAAATAAAAGCATCGCTTGTATATTTTTTCAGACTCCCCATAAATAAGAAACATTTCGATTTTTTTATTCTACAGACAAATGCTTGCATTTTAACAAACAATAAACTAAACCTTAATAAACTAATTTATCTTAACACTTAAGTGCTAACTTTCAAATGACTTACATTAAATGACAAGCTGTATGATAGAAATACATAGAAAGCAAGCTGAATACTGGTAGCAAGCAGCTGTATAGCTTCGGTACCGATTAGTACCACGTGCAAGATCTTATTTTTCCAGGGCATATAAATCACTTACATGACTTTTCAATCAAT
Organism: Dysdera silvatica; assembly: GCA_006491805.2. Classification (NCBI taxonomy): domain Eukaryota; kingdom Metazoa; phylum Arthropoda; class Arachnida; order Araneae; family Dysderidae; genus Dysdera; species Dysdera silvatica. The sequence continues at coordinate 19,955,524 of QLNU02015360.1, forward strand.
CATATCTATGGTGCACCTTTTTGTGTACAATATCTCTTCAAGTACTGCATGCTTAATTTCTCCCATTTAATAGATATTAAATTAGTTGTCTACTATTATATGGGATGAATTTCTTCAGTCAAGCTTACTTCTAAAATATCTATGAAACTCAGCGCTAAATTGGAAAAATGGTTTATACCAAAGTTGCTTTTTTTACTAGGAGTAAGAACAAAAAATAAAAGCTTTCTTTAAAAAATCAACTTGACCTTCAAATGACTTTGAAACGACCCCCAAATAAAAATAGACAATAAAAAATACGCTGAAGTGCCAGAAAAACTGGTACAGGCGTGCGTATGCAAATAACGGAGCTTTGCAACCAATCAGCGTAACGCGATGCGGTCGGCAGCGCCTATATAAGACAAGAGATGTCTGGCAAAGCTGTTAGATCGGTTCTTGCCGCTACAATGGCAGGTTATCAAGATTTAAGTGATTTTGAACG
>QLNU02015360.1:19964548-19983336 GCA_006491805.2 Dysdera silvatica
GCAGGATTTGATAAATTGTCTTCGGAATGAAAGGCTTCCCTAGCTCAGAATTTTCAAGTCAAAACAGCCGTAACAATTTAGTTCTTCAATGTAAAATTTTATTTTGATTCAATTAGTTAACTCATGTTTGGGTTACCTGGCATTATTTTGAAAATCTGCTTTATTTGTAATTATTCCCTTAGAAGTGTGTTTTCATGATATCGTTAATTTTAAATGACAATAATGCTTGTTGTATTTTTACGTAGAGAGAGGAATAAGACAAAGCCACACCCAGAGGTTTTGATTCTTAAACGTGAATTCAATTATTGCTTTTCTCTCTCACTCTCTGGCAGGTTTAAAAAAAAACAACTTTATCCCGATTATATCTAACGTATTTTAAAACATTGGAAAAAATGTAGATTTGGACGAGTTATATATATTTTTATATTCTAAAAATGAAATGCTTAGATGTAAGGTAATTGGCAGCTAACACACATTTCTCTTAAAATATTAAGTGCAGAAAAGAAGCCTCTAAATCAGGAGCACCAGAGAATTATTTTCTCGATGAACGAAAACTATCCTTAATTTCATTTTTAGTATTATCTTCCAAATTTTTGTTAGATACGTTTATATCTCGTGTAAACACTCTCAACTTCATCAGAATAAAATAAACTGTTATTGCTTCCTAAGCCACATGTTCCACTACTCATTTTTGTATCTACAGTAACTATTTTCTCGAATCCTTCGAAGTAATCTACTCGATAGCGTAGTAATTTTAAATTTAAGAGGGGCTCAAGTGGTTATTGGTAACTTAAGTAGCTTTGAAGGAGATTATGTGATGCAGCCTTAGAGAAAATAATGTGTTTTGATATCCAATGGGGGATCAGATCCCCCCCCTTTCCTGCGCCACTATGTTCACTAATGGCGTTTTCTTCCATCACATCAAGGTGTTGAAAAGGATTTCCCATATAACTTTTTCTTTCTTTTATCTTTTAACAGGGCCGTAGCTAGATGCTTGTTGCTATGGAGGACACGGAAAGCAAAGGCGCTAGGAATTTGTTAATGTTTTGATGTATTTTATTAATATATTTAATAATATTAAATATCTAAACAGACTAATATATTTAGTACTAATGAATAAATTTCTTAACATAAATTGGGCTCTGAAAATTTACAGAGGTATACTAAAATTTATAATTTCTCTTATCTTTACCATAGAGTTAACAAAGTCTCAAACTTCTGTAAAAATATGATATGCACAAGATCTACAATAGAAATCTATTTTGAATAAATTTTTAGCTTCAAGAAACAACTTGAATCGTCATGTACAATTTTACACAAAATAAAAAATTAAAAAAAGTTTACAATAATTTATTGTAATTAAATATTTACCAAAGAGGGTGAGCTGAACCGCCCTTAGCTTCATGATGTCTACGGCCCTGTCTTTAGACTTTTTTTATTTTTATCCATTCACCACCGCTTGTATTAAGTTGCTTTATTTGGTATAATTGGACTTCAAACGCTTCTGAAAATCCTCTGGAATTACTTAAGTCAGTCGCGAAATTGACAAAGATCTCATGGTCAGCCATCAGACGAAAACCGCCTCCACATTGTAAATTCTTAAGTATTGTGCTACAGGCGATGATTTTAATTTTTATAGCTCTTTCCATTTTATTTCGTTTCAGGGTGCAAAATCGGAATATCATAGCCGTCTATTAGTAGAAAATTCGGACTTTTTCCTCACTTTATGGAGAGCATTTTCACATCTCTCAAAAACACCAGGATTGGGAAACATTTTTCTGTTTTTAACGAACTTCCGTACTTCCCCCAATTAGCTCAGACATTTGTCAATTGCACCATTGTTCATTTCAGTTGAAAGATTTCTGTCACTTGAACTCATTTTCTTCTCAAACAAATTGGGAATACTTTTGCGGTTACCAATATGTGAACTAAAATTTATTTTTCTTCACGATAAATAAAGCGCATTCAGTTTACCTGAAACTAGCATTAAAACGTACTAATACAATTATTTGAGGCACTGTATCCTCCTCTTACCAGCAAAAGAGTGAATCCTGTTGAAAGTAAAGCCGTAGTTGTAAAAAGGCTCTTTTCTAGGAACATATACAGTTTTATAACATATATATATATATTTAACACCTACGTATTAATCAGTAGCTCAAACTAGAGCTATTTTCTGTTTAGGAGAAAAAGAGACGCCGTCCTCATCCCAGATTCGAACCAGGGTCCCCGCGTTGAGCCCGCGGTGTCTTGACCTACTAGACGAATGAGAACAAGAACAGACGCTCTTTTCTCCGTATATTAAGTTGCAGGATATTATTAACTTCATAGGATAACAATTACAAATAATGGTCATTACACCCGCCACTGGGGCGAGTTTTTTTTTTTTTTTTTTTTGTGGGGGATCCTTTATTGCAAATAAATTTGACACCCGTCGGCACCAAATTTTCACACATACACACACACACACAAAACACCTCACAAAACTCTCGCCCCGGTGGCTTTGTGTGTTGACCAATATTTGGCAATTGTGTTATCCCTGCGGAGGGTAATAATATCTTACACCTTTACATACGGAGAAAAAGAGCGTTATTTCTTGTCCTCATTCGTCTAGTAGTCCAAGACACCCCGGGCTAAACGGAGGGACCCTGGTTCGAATCCAGGATGAGGACGGCGTCTCTTTTTCTCCTAAAACAAAAATAGCTCTAGATTGAGCTACTAATACGTGGGTGTCAAATTTATTTAGCATATACAGTTTAAAGGAACTAACCTAGAAGAACGTTAATGGAAACGGAACAATGGACAATAAAACAAAATTAATCGTCCTTACGTGCTGGTCAACCTTTAAATCTACTCTGCGGAAATACTAGTCAAAGTTAAAAGCACTATCCCGCGGGAGGATTTGAGTTTGATGTATCAGCCAGATAATGCTTTTAGGCCAAATCGGAAATCGAAGATCAATGTTAAGAGCGAAGGAAAAATTCTTCAGATCTTCCCTTGTAAAGGCCATTACCGTCAGCCCTGCCTTAGAAGGATTAATCGAAATAAAAGTGGAAAGCTATTCTTAGTTCTAAAGAATCCAAAGTTGTGTATAAAATTACTGGAAATACCTTTGATATTATAAAAAAAAAAATACTTTTTGTCTACTAGCTAAGTGTAATGTCGCCCTTCGAGTATAAGCCTGTCCAAACCTAAATAGAAGGGATGTGAATACCATCAAAAAATATATTGTCTTTTATAAGAAATAAAAAGGGAGTAGTACATATTAAACTTCCAGAGATCAATAATTATGCCCTACAAATGAATTTTTTAAATAATAAGTTCGAACGTCCTTTTTTTTGACAAAATAGAGAGTTTTAAGGACTTTTAAAATTATCTAAAAACATTTCCAAATGTTTGAATGAATTTTAATATACAGTCAAATGTACAAGCTACATCTGAACCCTAGTTTTTAAATAGAGCATAAAATCTATTTTGTATTTTTTCCGTTTCTTTTGGTTTTTATATTTGTACAACCCCTTCATTCTTTTCAAGGTTCTATATGAAGTATTCAGTACAGATTTAACACAGATTTTCTGAAAGCCGAGGGCTTGGCACTTCTTTTAAGAAATCTGAAAAAATTGTGTAACCAAGCAACCACCGGATACTATGTAGCGAACTCAGTGGTGTGGAAAAAGTACGCCATTTTCATTATTTACGTTAAACCTGTTGGTACTGTTGTAGTCTCAAAATTCGGTGCTTACTTTAAAATAGGGGTTGGAGCTACATTTTGAACAATAAATTATGGAGAATTATGTCTTAGGTTTCTGGAAACGCATTTTTGCATTTACAATTCACAAATGTATACGAAGTTTCTCAGCACCGTTAAAAAGAAATAACCTCTTAATTACTATAACGAACTCACAGCGATGTACAGTGTACTAATATACTATTCAAGGAGTCGCTAAAGGAGGTTATGAGTAGCAAGGTTGGAGAATTCAGGAATTTGTGAACTAGTGAAGATTTGTGTAGACATTTGTCCAAATGATCTTTTATTTATATATGCCTGCTATTTAGAATTGAGATTGAAATGCGTGCAGAGGGAGGATTCTCTGTACCAAATCGTGATGGTGGAAATTTTCTGCCGTAGTCTGCTAGTTTGGTTGAATGGGAAAAGTGCTATGGTTCTCTAAGATTGTCTTTTCGGAAAGTGCGTTTACGAAATTGCCTACTTAAACTACAAATTGTATAACTTGAACTTAGGTATACGCAAGCCTTTATGTGTTTGCGTATACCTACTTGCTTGCGTGCGTTATTAAGCCTTACTAATTTGCACATGACAGCCTAAAATCACGGAGAAAAGTTTTAATTTTTGTGTTGATCTAAAGAATATTCATTATGCTGTGCTTCTTAAAAATCAGCCGTCGATAGCTGAAATTTGCAAATGTATACTCGATATTCCAAACCTAAAGAAAAAGCCAAAGACGAGATGGATTGATGAAATTATCAAATATATTGGAAAAAATTGGAAGGAAAAGAAAAGCCCAAGATCGACTTGGAGACGTTCTGAAGAGGCCTCAGTAGATCAACCATGGCTCAAATAAAATAATAATGATATATATTTATTTATTTTAGGCATTTATTTTCAAGCGGGTACCAAATACTATAAAATGATATTATATAAAGTCTCGCATTTGTTTTAAATAAATATCAAACGATTTGAAATCTCAATAAGTCAATGAAAGCATATGTGTTTTATCACGAAGTGTTTTGTAGATTTACGCGTGATCCATATAACTACATATATTAATATTTTTTGGATTTTTGTATAAACAACAAAAGCAAATAATAATTTAATCAATAATTCGTTACCAGCATAGTTTTAGAATTTATGGGCTTTTATGGTGATCCTGTTTCTTTTCAAGTTTTCAAATTAGAATTTCTAGAAAAACCTATCTTTCAACCAATTCTGCAGCATAGGGAAATCCCGTACTGCGTGACAAATTAACAGTACTGTACAATTTCTGGTTTCCAAAATTTGGCCAAAAAATTGTGGGCATCGATATGAAAGTTGTGATGTATTAATGCTATTTTTATGTAACAGATTTCTGAGATTCAATAGTGATCTCGTCTAGTTTGTGACGTGTCGGTGTTTTGTTAAGTTCATGCCTTTGTTGTTTGTAATACGTGTTGTGATTAGGCGTGAGAAGACATTTCCTTCAGGTAGTTCTTGCTTGCGTACTTTCTATAGAGCCTCTTCACAACTTGGGACCTAGGTATGTCATATATAGCATTCATTTGTATTTCTCGCTTTTCGTGGGGGGGTATTTTAGGTAATTTTTTCTAGGGAGGGCTGAACCACCCCTACTCTATTTAGTTACGCTAATGATCACGTGACGTTTCGTTTTGTATTGTGGCAGCAGATGTGACGCTGGTGGTGCGCGGCAGGTTTGAATAATTGTGACGCATGGTCATTATGGCGCAAGCGCAGTATTTTCTGTTCAGAGGTTAAATACCGATGTTTAACTAACTTGTACTCTCTTGCTTTTTTCTTTCCACTCTGGCCCCTGAGTTTTGGCAGGCGCATGAATAGTTTACGATGCCGTTTAATTTTGAGTGTTTTGCTAACATACCGTGTTCTAACCGTTTAGTGTTGAGTTATCAGTTCTACTCATTACCAGTATTAGCAGTGCCAAAGAAGTTGTAATTATTATTGGATGAATAAATTGTTGTATTTCGTTAGCAAAAGGTGAGCCCATTTTTATTCAATGTCATTTTGAATCAGATGCAAGGTATGCAGCCACTTCCCTAAGAACAGGCGCGTTTTCAGAAAGTTTTTTATGGGTGGGGGCCTTCATTGGGGTAACTGGGGAAGAGGGTTTTTCCCAGTGGCTTGTCAAAAGGGGGGGTTGTCCGCAGTGGGTGCCACGGAAGAGGTGGGGGGCGGCATTTTCGTACATTAGCTTTAACAAATATAAAGTAAAACTTCCATTAACGGACACCTTTTTAGAACGAAAACAGAAATGTACGAAATTTATTAGATGTGGTTTCTATAGCAGCCGAGATAAATAATAAGGGGGCTGTGGCAACCCCAGGGATGGACCGGGTCCTCTCAAAGAGCGCATACCTTGGATTTTTGGAGGGCACGAGTCCTCTCGCCCATGGGGGCGCGCCGGCCCGGGGCCCGGTTGTCCGGTTGCCCAGTCCGCCCCTGGGCACCCCTCGATATGCTGATAGGTTGTCATCTTAAAGACCTCATGTGTACTCTGCCTATTTGTTAAATGTGGCTTCAATAGCAGCCGAGACAAATAATGGGGGAGGGGGGGGCTGCGGCACTTCTCTGTGCGTCTTTAATATGTTGTCATGTATAAAGACACTCATGTGTACTACAGGGTTTGTCCCAAAAGTTCCCGGAATGATTTTTTTTAAAATCATTTATTCAATATCAGTTTACAATCTTTTCAGAACTTTTCAAAGTATTCTCCCCCTGCTTCGATGCACCGTTGCCAACGCTTCACCCAATCATTGAAGGCGCCCTGGAAGTCGTCAACGGGAATCTCCTTCAGTGAGGTCGTCGCGGCTGCTTTTACCGCCTCCAGCGTCCCATGCCGAGTTCCTTTCAGGGTTCTTTTGATCCTTGGGAACAAAAAGAAATCCGCTGGTGCCAGATCGGGGCTGTACGGCGGCTGGGGCAGCGTTGCCACACCCATTTTGGCCAGCAACTCGGAGACAATGAGCGCGGTGTGGGTTGACGCGTTGTCATGGTGCAAGATCCAATTGTCGCGAATTTCGTTTCGGACGCGTCGAACCCTGTTGCGCAACCGTTTGAGCACTTCACAGTAAAACTCCTTGTTGACTGTTTGTCCTTGTGGCACGAATTCACTGTGAACTACACCTTTTCTGTCAAAAAACACAATGAGCATTGCCTTGATTCGCGATTTGCTCATCCTTGCTTTTTTCGGGCGAGGAGACTCCTTGGTGTGCCACTCGCTGCTCTGGCGCTTTGATTCGGGATCGTACTGAAAAATCCACGTCTCGTCCCCTGTGATCACTCTGTCCAAAAATTCTGGGTCCGTTTCGTAGCGTTCATGCAATTCCTGGCACTTCAACAAACGCTGCTCCTTCATCTCACTCGTCAGGACTTTTGGCACCATTTTCGAGCAGACTTTCCTCATTTGAAGATCCTCCGTTAAAATGCGATGAACGATTGTTTTGGGTATTCCACACTCCTCTGCAATCACCCGAACACTTAATCGTCGGTCATTGTCCAAAACTTGACGCACTTTTTGCACCGAGTCGTCCGTTTGTGATGTCGACGGGCGTCCAGAGCGGTCGTCGTCGTTGACGGACTCCCGACCTTCCCGGAACCGCTTGTGCCACATGAAAGTTTGGCTTTTTTTCATCGCCCCGTCACCGTAGGCTTTCCGAAGCATTTCGAGTGTCTCCGCCCCGTTTTTACCCAGTTTCACACAAAATTTGATTGCATAACGCTGCTCCAAAAACTGGTCCATTTTTTGATCGACGAGGGTGCAGTAGATACCTCTGCGCGGAGCGTGACCCTGCCTCAACAACTGCCCGCAGGCGACTGATACCGGTCTCGTTTCCAAGCTCAGATCCCCCACCAACTTCTCCGCCCCGTCAGCCAGCGTTGCCAACTACAAAAAATCATTCCGGGAACTTCTGGGACAAACCCTGTATCTGTCTATAAAATTTTGTGGATGTGACTTTAGTAGCATCTGTGATAAAGGCACCCCTCGATATGTCCCTGATGATAATCATTTTAAGAGGGTTGTAGCTGTAAACGTTGCAGTTATTTCAATTGCAATTAAAATTATGAAATTTGTGAATGTCACCCTTCTCTGTGGTCGGCCCTTCTTTCCTCGGACATTTTTTCCATCAGCCCTTTGGAAGCGTTCAAGTATTACGTAAGCAATATTTTGCCATTTCAATTCTCTCCCAATCCAGTGAACAAAAGATAACATTGGTTAACATATGAAAATAAGCACAACAACAACCCCCCACAAAGTGCTTATGTAATACTTGAGCTTTCCCTTTGTTCCAGGCCGTTTTTTCGGTGCCCTTCTTTCCATCGGCCCTTTTTTCCCTAGTTTCGTTTCCAATCTAAGTACCCCTTATTTACTAATAGTACATCGCTTTTTTTTTTTTTGGTAATGAGAAATGGCGGCCAACAGAACAAAATATTTCTTCGTTCTTAACCGAGTACTCAATCCATGCATGTTTTTCATACCAAGTACTATGAAATGATGTACGCATCACCAATTTGTCGCCAGAGAAAGTCAAGTTCTGGCTGTGTTGGCACTTTATCACAATTTTCACTTAAATTCAGAGTTATTTTTTCTGCAATAATAACTGGCAGATCAGTCTCTTCACATATAGATGCAGAAATAAGTGGCAATCCAAAACATAGCAATTTCGCACTGAGTCAACTTGTTTACTTTGTGATTTGCAAGTCCTTTTTTCATTCGTATTTATTAGATAACGCTTCATATTAAATCAAAAAAACGATAAACTAACGTAAACTCATCAACATTTTATGTTAAAGCTCAGATCGAAAGAACGAACATAAATCACGCACACACTGTTATAGAGAGACACCTAGACGTCTGTGTAACACAGTAGGTAGAAAGTCGAATATCTCAGCTATCAAAAAGGGTGGTCGCTCATTGCACAGAAATCGGAATTCCCTGAGGATATTTTCGGTATCTCACGGGGCCAAACTGACATTGAGTTTTACGCTTTGTTAGCTTAAAACACCAACGTTTAAAGTTCTCGATGCTGCAGTTTACTATTCAAAATCGTGTCCACTTACATTAAATACTACTATTTGGTCTTTTTGCAATTGCGGTTTTGTTTTTATGCTTACAGCTAAGAATTTTATCTCACAATCACTTAAAAAAAAGATAGGAAAGAATGATACGCAACCTGTTGTGATCTGCCGTTTACATTAGTTCGGAACCTTATGGCTACGACATCTGTGTTATTTCTGGCTCTTTTTTTGTAAATTAGTCCAGCTTGTATTCGTGTTAAGATGAAATCTGATAGCGTTTCAATCTATATATCCCTTTTTAATTATTCCCACACTTTTGAAATGTCCTCGCAAAAGGGGTGAACGTTCTGTACATTACATATTCTCACCCTTGTATACAATAAATAAACACTTATCCCTGTATAAAAATTGCGCCTAAAGACAACTCTATTGCAATTATATTAAAAAAAAAAAAAGCCTATTCACACGTTGATAAATGTTTAAACTTTTTATATTCCACAAAAAAACCAATCAAAATATTTGGGTGGGCCCTGGCACACCCAGCCCACCCGCTAAAACTGCCACTGCCTAAAAAGTAGTATGGAGTCAGAAAAAGTAAAGATGTAAACTTTCTGTGATACAATACCTTCATGAAATATCTATAAAACGGCATTGCGGAGATCCTACAGCATTATTAGATCTACAGTTTCTGAGGACGAATCGTTTAGGACGACGTTTCTCAAATTTTGGTTATTCACGGACCACTTCAAGCGTTTCTTTTAGTTATCGTAGATCACCTAAGGTGGGGGGAGTCCGGGAGGAAATTGAAAAATATATTGCGTTAAACTAATATTGCCAATTCCGGTTAAAAATAGTAGGCTTTACTAACCATTATCAGTTGCAAGATAAATAATTGTGTTTTATGCATAGTTACTAAAATATCAAAAACGTCTGACATCATGTCTTTTACAATCTCATATAAATTTCTTAAATTAGTTAGATATTAGAGAGGACGTAGATCTTAGAAATTTTGTCATCCGTATCTAATCTTTACTCCTTGCGAATAGGCACACTGTCAAATTTATATTATTTGATTATCTTTTTCTTTTGACATTTCCTGAAAAAATCACGCGAACCACTTGATAGGCTACCTCAGATCCCATTTCGAGAAATACCTAGTTTATGGTAACCTGCATTTCGAAGTGCTCTGCGTACTTCTGTTTAGTTTCTAAGTCAGGATTCACTACTGCAATGGGAATTTGCTTTAAGAGACTTAATTAAGGCCTTAACAACTGAGTCTTTATGGTATTAAATCGTAAATTAGCACACACGCAGGTACCTACTGCCCAAACAATAGTAGACGACATGCCAGCTTTCAGAGTTCGTGTTAATTTACGATTTAATGTCATGTTTGGCAGTGCATCGCTCGTTCATTTATTTATAGTTTTATGTTTTATAGTATTTATAGTATTTTATAGTTTTATGGTGTGTTGAATGGCGAGAGCTAAGGTTAAGATACGGTTTGTGTGAGTTTTCAGTAAACTAAGGTAAAAATAGAGTTATTAGGAGATTTACGTGCCAGAATATCTAGGGAAGGGAATTTACAGTCTTATCCCGTTTTTACGTGTGAATTTTATGCTAGTTCAAGCTATTGAGATATTGGAGGAAAATCGAGGTGTGCTTGTTTTGAATACGATGATTATGTACCGTCAATACACATTTTCTAAAATTTGATATTAAAACTCGGTGAAGATAGTGAGATATCCTCAGGTCACTGCATGAGACCATTGGCGCCCATGTATGTTTTCCAGAGGAAGGAAGGAGAGCACAATCTAGTTCCAAAACATAAAATTTTATTTTTTTTATAAGCAAAGAAAACAAGTGCTTGAGATATGGAGTAGGAGCGCGGTTTGCGCTACACTTCCATGCTTTATAATGGTTTTGTTTATGAGAATGATAAAGAAGAGGGTGAGGGTGAAGCAAAGGAATCAATTATATGTTGTGATGAAAGTGGAAGTTGGTTTGTGATGGTAAAGATCCAAGTTGAGAAAATTCTACAGTGAGTGGTGGGTGTGGAAAAATTAATTAATAAATGGATTAATGAATTGAGGAATTTAAAGGAATTTAAACTGAATATAAGTAGAGAAATTTCAAAAGGAGGTAATTTCATCCGAATGTGCAAGAGTGGTCTAGAAATAAAAAAAAAAAGGTGATTGGTTTTTGATAAAAAGGGATTTTTTTTGTAAGAATCATCCTAAAAAGATGCAAACGTTGTAGAGCGATAAGGGGGCACAAAGTCCACCTCATTGCCCTATCTACCTATGGACGCCGATGCATGAAAACAAGTTCGCAACAACTCCAGAGAGCGGGGCGTACGGAACAGTGCTGAAAATCAGACGAAAGAAGAAACCATTTGCAACCTGTTAAAATTTTGTTTGGGTATTACTACAGTGGCTATAAGGGATAGTATGGCGTTCGGTATAGAAAGCGAATAAATATTTCGTTCCAAAATTTCATATTCACCGCATGAGAGCGCTACCTCTGCGCAGTACGTTTATTTATCATCACTTTGCATTTCGTATTGGTATGTTTAATTAGTTTTCCGATTTTATTTGATTTTTCATCGCAATTTTTTTGTATTAAATTTAATTAAAATGTCTTTTTCAAGACTGTCATATTCGCTCAGATGTTCGCGCCCGTACTTTCATCGCCTTCGTCCTTCTTTGCGTTGAGGCGTCTTATCTTTTCAGAAATTCGGTCTCGTCTCTTGGAAGTGTGAAGTGGAACGTTAATCAGACGTAACGCAAATATCAACACATAAAGCACATACGTTTATTCACAAGTATCCACAAGTATATATATATATATATATATATGGCCTGCAAAAGGGTTGCTGGTATCTAACTGGAAGGAGACCCACACGCTGAACGTATGTGACGATGTGTGGAACCGGCCAGGCCAGTAACCTAGTGTCCTACCCCGCCTTCAAGTGGTGCAGGCTGAGCTTTCTATTTATGTGGCAAATTAATATTTGCTGCACGGATAGAAAGGCGGAAGGGGAGGGCTAATTCACCAACCCGTCTAGCCAGCGTGGTGAAATTATGGCTAATTCCTCCATTATGTTGACACACCAGAAACCATGGCCCCTAGTCTCCAGGTGCTGGAGTGCTCCTGATCAAGGCAGCGGTCAGTGTGGCATGAAAGCAGGGGGTGCTAAGAATCACTGGAATGGCCCAGGCTGCCGTTTGTTATTGACCTTGGCTACGTTTAATGGACGATCCCTTGCTTCTGAAGCAAAACTTCAGGAATTGGAAGAAGAACTTGACAAGATCAAATGGGACATTGTAGGACTCAGTGAAGTTAGAAGAAAAGGTGAAGAGTTGGTGGAACTTAAAAGTGGACATTTGTTTTATTATAGAGGAACGGAAACTGGAAGAACAAGTGGTGTTGGCTTCTTAATCAACAAAAGAATTAAAGACTGTCTTCTGGAAGTTGAAAGTACATCAGATCGAGCAGCGAGGCTTGTTGTTCAACTAACCCAGCGATACCAACTTCAAATAGTACAGGTATATGCACCAACATCAAGCCATACCGACGAAGAGGTTGAAGAATTTTATGAAGAAATCAAAGAGTTACACACCAAAGGGAAACAACATATCAAGCTCATCATGGGGGATTTCAATGCAAGAATTGGACAACAGGAACAAGGAGAGACATCGGTTGGTAAATACGGATATGGGGAAAGGAATGAACGTGGCGATCAACTCATCGAATTTGCAGAAGCTGAAAACCTTAGCATCATGAATTCATTTTTTAAGAAGAAACCGCAAAGAAAATGGACATGGAAACACCCAAATGGGGGAACTAGTGAAATTGACTATATCCTGGCAAACAAGAAATCAATTATTGAAGATTGCAGTGTACTGAACAGATTTAATACTGGAAGTGATCATCGAATGGTGAGATGTAAAGTGCACTTAAATACTAAATTAGAACGACAGAAGCTCATTAGGAAACAAGTAAGTAAGAGGGTGGATCTAATGAAACTGAAAGTAAATACCGAGGCATTCAAGTTGGAATTAAAAAATCGCTTTTCTGCACTGGAAGGACTTATTGATGAAAGTGATATCTCAGAAGCAAATGAAAACATTGTTAAGACAATAGTTGAAACTGCTGGGGAAATTGGTGGTGTAACCTGTAAAAAGCACAATAGCAAATTATCTGAGAAGACGAAACAGCTCATGAAAAGGCGAAGAGATATGAAGGTGGACAATCGAAATACCAGTTCCAGGATTGAGTACATAGAACTTTGTAAAACTCTGCGCAAAAGCATGAAAGAAGACATAAGAAAATTCAACTGTGAGCTAGTAAGGAAAGCCATTGAAAATAACAAGAGCCTTAGGGTTGTTAAAGGAAGTTTATCTGTTGGGAAGAAACACATCATTGCATTAAAAGGAGAGGATGGCACCGTAACAAGAAATAGGGAAGAAATACTTAGAAGAGTTGAAGAATTCTACAAAAATCTATACGAAAGTAACAGTGAATTAAACGAAGACATTGAAATAGTCGAAGGAACAGCTCCTAAAATCTTAAAAGAAGAAGTTTCATTTGCAATAAAAAATATGAAGAAAGGAAGAGCCCCTGGTGATGATGGTATTACATTAGATATCCTAAAAGAAGCTGGAGAATATGTAGAAGACATACTTGCAAAATTCTTTACCAAATGTCTTAACAGCGGTAACATACCAAACCAATGGGATTCTGCAACAGTAATTCTTTTGCATAAAAAAGGTGATAAAGAGGATTTGAAAAATTACCGACCAATTAGCTTGTTACCTGCTATTTATAAAATCTTCACAAAAGTTCTAACACATCGCCTGCAGAAAAAATTAGATGCAGCTCAACCAAGAGAACAAGCTGGATTTCGAAGTGGATTCAGTACAGTGGACCATATTCAAGTATTAAGAGAATTAATTGAAAGAACACATGAATATGAACTTCCATTGTGTGTTGCATTTATTGACTATGAGAAGGCCTTTGACTCTATAAAAACATCAGCAGTCATCAACTCTTTAAGATCAACAGACATTGAGGATGTGTACATTGACATGGTGAAACGTGTGTATAAAAATGCAAGTGCAAAATTTCGGTTACATAAAGATACCAAAACTATCAAACTTGGCAAAGGGGTGAGGCAGGGAGATACCATTTCTCCAAAACTTTTTACTTCTGCTTTACAGATGATTTTTCAGCTGATAAATTGGAATAACAAGGGAATAAAAATAAATGGTGAATATTTAAATCATCTGCGGTTTGCTGATGACATTGTTATTTTTTCAACGGACCCATTAGAACTCCAAGACATGGTACAAGAGCTCTCAACTAGAAGTGAAGAAGTTGGACTCAAGATGAACCTACAAAAAACTAAGATCATGTTCAATAATTTTGTAGAGGAAACAAAAATACAAGTTGACAACACTGAGCTAGAAATTGCTGATTCATATATTTACCTTGGCCAGCTGATTTCAATGGATGGCAACATTATGAAAGAACTCAACAGACGTATTAAACTTGGCTGGAGTGCATTTGGAAGAAACAGTTTTATCCTGAAGGGGAAATTGCCTTTGTGTCTAAAAAGAAAAGTCTTCAACCAGTGTGTATTGCCAGTCCTCTCTTATGGATCAGAGACATGGAGTCTAACAGTTGGAGCAATACGAAAGTTACAGACAACGCAAAGGAGCATGGAGAGGTGCATGCTTGGAATAACTAGGAGAGATCGAAAAAGAAACACTTGGGTGAGAGAGCAAACTAGAGTAGAGGACATCATTGTTAAAGTAAAAGGACTGAAATGGCGATGGGCTGGGCATATTGCAAGAAGAACTGATCAACGATGGACAACAGAAATTCTGAACTGGATTCCAAGAGACCACCGAAGACCTAGAAAACGTCCTCAAACTAGATGGGTGGATGAAATAAGAAAAGAGGTTGGGGTGACGTGGAAACGAATGGCCCAGGATAGACTTGTGTGGAAAGCATTTGGAGAGACCTTCATCCAGCAGTGGATAGATAATGGTTGAATATGATGATGATGATGATGATGATATATATATATATATATATATATATATAAGTAGTATAAGTTTGTCTTCTGTCGACCATTGGCGTTCTCCGATCCTCACCTTTCTTCTGCCCCGTTCTTAACTTTCGCACTCTTAGGTGGTAGTTTTAAACACATCGAAGATGCGGATCGTCGTCGCGCCATTTTCCTAACGGTGATCGGACCAGAGGTGTACGGCTTGCTGAAAAATTTATCATAGCCAGTTCTACCCACCGAGCCTACCTTGCCACAACTTTTAAGAGTGTTAATGGCTGATTTCGATCCTGTTCCTTCCGAAATAGTTGAACGTTTCAAATTCAACATTCGTTTACGGAAGGCGAGTGAGTCTGTTTCGACCTGTATAGCTGAATTACGACGTTTAGCTAAATATTGCGCTTATGGCAACTCGTTAGACATAATATTACGGGACCGGCTAGTTTGAGGTATACAAGACGAAGGTATACAAAAGAAACTGCTTTCCGAAGTAGGGTTGACTCTTGCAAGGGGTACGGAAATTTCGTTGGCCATGGAAATAGCTGCTAACAATGCCAGCTAATTGAAAGAAACGCCATCTTTCAGTGTATGTTCGTTGAAACAGCCAGCAGTTAAACAGTCCAGTTATTTTAAAATCAACAGGTTGAAGTTTGACAAAAACAAAGTGTTATAGATGTAGTAATTTATCACATTAGTCATCGGACTGTCGTTTCGCCAGCACTAAGGGCTATTCCTATGGGAAGTTGGGATATTTGGCTAAAATTTGCCAATCTTCGAAGAAAAGGGCATTTCACGACGTTTGACGACCGTCGAATGCTGTTAAACAGACACATCAAGGTCAGGTTAGTGAATCACCTAAAAAACAATTATGCGTTCAGACCTTTCAAAGTACAGGCCATGGGTGGTAAAGTTCTCCCACTTATTTTGTTACAGTTCATAATTCAGAACGTTAAACTGCCGATGGAGATGGACGCTGGGGCTCCATTTTCTTTAGTTTTTTTGACTACGTACCACGAATTCAAAGATAGTTTCCGAGTGTTGAAAAATACTAACATCCGTTTACAATCGTACACCAAGCATCCCATCGAGGTGGTGGGAGTACCGAAGGTTTGTGTAACTTTTCAGTCATGCAAACAGGAATTGTCATTCTTTGTGGTCAAACGTGGGTCGGTGAACTTGGCGGGTCGTGACTGGTTAGAGGTATTCTCGCTCCTACTGGTTCGGGAACAGATGACTAGTTCGGTTCAGCCTCTTTCCTCAACAACATGTGCAAGTTCAGTATTAGATTCCGTTTTAAACAAGTTCAAACAATTTTCTCTCTTCAGGACTTGGATTAATCAAGGATGTGAAGTTTATTTCACATTTCACCAGACGGCGATGCCAAGCTTTTCTAAGGCAAGACCAGTGCCATATGCTTTGCAAACTAAAGTGGATGCGGCATTAGATCGTCTAGTTCAAGAAGGCATCTTGGAACCAGTGAAAACTTTGGAATGGGCAGCACCTGTTGTGCCGATGCTTAAATATGATGGAACCATAAGACTGCATGGTGATTTCAGCCTCACAGTGACTTCAGCTACTGAGTTGGAACAGTGTTCTTTGTCGAATATGGAAGACTTATTTTTGCAGTTAGCAGGAAGAGAATCGCTTTCAAAAATAAATCTCAGAGATGCATATTGAAAGTTGGAATTAGTTGATGAATTTAAAAAGTTAGTAGTTACCAACACTCATCGTGGGCTGCTTCGTTATTCACGCTTTGGATTTGGGATTGCTTCAGCTCCAGCAATATTCCAAAGAGAAATGGTTAAGATCTTAGGAGGACAAAAGGGGGCCCTGTGTTATTTGGATGACTTGATTGTGACAGGTTCTTCTGAAAAAGACAATTTGAACAATTTGAGCAGTGTTTTAAGGAAGTCAAAAACGTCTGGGGCAAAGTTACACTCTTTAAAATGAGAATTCATGAAACCTTCAATAGAATACCTAGGCCATCATATCGATAAACTTGGTCTTCACCCTACTGAAAGTAAACTGGATGCAGTAAAGAATACGCCAATTCCGATAAATGTGAATGAACTGTGTTCGTTCATTTGATTATTAACGTGCTATGCAAAGTTTCTACCAAAGATGTCAACACTCCTATCACCATTGTACCGTTATTTGGAAAAGGGCAGACTTGGAAATGGGGAAAGAGGAAAGTCAAGCTTTCAAGAAGGCAAAAGAGACATTGTCTTTCTCATCTTTGTTGATTAACTTTGATAACGATAAGGAAGTTGTGTTAGCATGTGATGCCAGTCCTTATGGAGTTGGTGCTGTTTTATCACACATGACTTCTGAGGGTGATCGACCCATTGCATTTGTGCCTCGATCGCTTACGAATGCAGAGAAAAATTATAGTCTCCTAGAGAAAGAAACACTCGTTATCGTATTTGGTGTGCTACGCTTTAGAAAATACTTGCTTGGTCGCATAGGCGTACGCAGAAATTTCATAAGGGGGTTATAGGCTCAATGGGGGGTTACAGAGCTACAACTCATATATTCCTATGTTAAATATGCAAAATTTCATTGCGATGGGGGTTACAACCCCCACCATCAACACTATCCTGCGTACGCCGTGTTTGGTCGGAAGTTTATATTGCTGACGGATCATCGGCAGTTATTTAGCGTATTTTCAGAGTCAAAACCTATACCTATAGTGGTTGCAGAACGCATTCAGAGATGGGCTCTTATTTTTTCAGGCTATAGCTATAAAATCAAGTATCGTAAGGGGACTTCTTATGCTAATGCTTGTAGCCGTCTTCCAATGCCACCACCTACTGCAGATCAACGACAGCCTCAAGGATTGGTCCTTTTACTCAGAGCCTTAGATGACATTCCCATTACTTCTCATGCCATTATTAAAGAGATTGCCTCTCCCGAATTGTTGAAGGTTAGACGTTACGTTTTAAATGGTTGGCCGAAATCTGTGCCAAATGATTTGCGCCAATTTTGGTTGTGTAAGAGACAACTGTTAGTAGAAGATAATCTTATACTTCGAGGCTCAAGGGTCTACATTCCGCCAAAGTTTCGGAGCTATCCTAGATGAACTCCATGATGGATAACAAGGGACGACAAAGTTATGGCCCAATCTGCAGTTTGGTGGCCTAATGTTGATATGGGTATAAAGCATCGTGTTAAAATTTGTTCAGCTTGTCAACTTCAAGCGCCCATGCCTTATTCAGAGAAATCGCATTGGCCTTTTACAAAGGAAACTTGGGGATAGAATTCACATTGATCATGCGGGTCGTGTTGAAGGCCGTACTTTGCTTATTCTTATGGATGCCGGATATACCATTTCAGCTCTACGTTCCTTGTTTTCTCGTTTTGGTCTTCTTTGAACTGTAGTCAGCGATAACGGTACAAGTTATATAAGCGTGGAATTCGTGCATATACCTGTACTATTTGAAGTTGGTATCGCTGGGTTAGCTGACCAACGAGCCTCGCTGCTCGATTTGATATACTTTCAACTTCAAGAATACAGTCTTTAATTCTTTTGTTGATTAAGAAGCCAACACCACTTGTTCTTCCAGTTTCCGTTCCTCTATAATAAAACAAATGTCCGCTTTTAAGTTCCACCAATTCTTCACCTTTTCTTCTGACTTCACTGAGTCCTATAATGTCCCAATTGATCTTTTCAAGTTCCTCTTCCAATTCCTGAAGTTTTGCTTCAGAAGCAAGGGATCGTCCATTATACGTTGCCAAGGTCAATAACAAACGGCAGCCTGGGCCATTCCAGTGATTCTTAGCACCCCCTGCTTTCATGCCACGCTGACCGCTGCCTTGATCAGGAGCACTCCAGCACCTGGAGACTAGGGGCCATGGTTTCTGTTGTGTCAACATAATGGAGGAATAAGCCATAATTTCACCACGCTGGCTAGACGGGTTGGTGAATTAGCCCTCCCCTTCCGCCTTTCTATCCGT
>QLNU02015360.1:19983436-20008533 GCA_006491805.2 Dysdera silvatica
GAACTAATTTACGACCGGTGAACGACATAGTATCTCTTATAGCCACTGTAGTATTACAGTGTTTCTTTTCATGGCACGTAGTACCTTGTGCTTTATTTCAAACTGCCATTTATTTAATAATGTTTTATGGCGCTTATTAACATTTTTAGCAATCAGTGTATGATGTCGAGGTTCGCGGATAAGGATGATGATGATTATCCTGATTACTAGTCATTAAAGCATTCTTGAGCGATACCCGAGGAAACCTGGTTTCAATTAACCCAAAGCACGTGAAATATCGCTCTTTTATCCATTATTTCCTCATCCAATCCGTCATGAACTTTAATTAGATCTTTAAACGACTTACCGAGTAATTGATTTCTGTCCGGGCTGTATTGAAAAAGATAAACTATTCCCTTTGACTTAGGAATCTGACTGATCGTTTAACCTGGCGTAAATGATTCTCGACTTTTAGTTTACATCTTAGCTTTTGGTATTTGGAATTATTCGTTACGTTTTTTCGTTAAGCAAAAGACGTTTCAGTTCAAGAAATATTCCTTCCCTGTTCACCGAATCATTTCAAGGATTTGGTGAAGACTCGCGAAGTGGAGCATTGAAGTTGGATAATGAAATGTTAGGGTCAATATTTATACCGGATATATTTTGTGTACCTTTTTCCGAATTCATTTAGTTAGATAGTAAATAAAAAATGCCGATTCTATAGTTTTTGTAAACAGTTTATATAAATCTCACTATAACTATCATGAAAGACTTTAAAATAAAATTAGTATGATCGTAGTTTTTGCTTTTAATCTAACAAGATATGGAAAAAAATTATTCGAGATGAAATATAAAGTACCAGGGCGAAAACTTATGTACGAAAAGTCAAGTACTGTTAAAATGGCAAAATTTGTAGAACGTCCAAGCTTTTAGACGCTTCATCAGCGGTCCTTTATCCGCCTTGATATTTATGTGGTGCTGCTTGTAGGTCTGTTTTCCTTATATTCCTGCTTCTTATATACACCCATTCTCGGGGCATTCTCTCAGCATGGTGAATCCAGTGTTTAGATTCTTGATTTCCAAAAATTAGTGAAAGAGTTGTCGGTATATCGGTAGAAGTGATTGTATCATAATAGTGGTGATTCCGTGTAATTCATAAGATTCTTAGGCTTTTAAGAAATTTCATCCAATAAGTTTTGGAAATCGGAAATTCTTTATCTTTTCGTTTGTCTCCATTTTGCGTTTCCATGCAGGGAGATTGCCTTCCGAAGTGGAATTTTTCAGAATCTGGGTTTATGAGAGGTAGGAATATTAGATTCATCACTTCCGATGAAGGACTGACGTTAACATGTCCGAAAATTC
Organism: Dysdera silvatica; assembly: GCA_006491805.2. Taxonomy (NCBI): domain Eukaryota; kingdom Metazoa; phylum Arthropoda; class Arachnida; order Araneae; family Dysderidae; genus Dysdera; species Dysdera silvatica. Next base: position 19,984,778 of record QLNU02015360.1, read on the forward strand.
GGGTGCTTTTCTGAGTTTTTCATTTTGTCGGTGTTTAAGCTTATGTAAAAGAAATTTTTTATTAAATGTGGCACATGAAATCGCATTTTGAAGTTAAAAAGTCATTGTTGCCACAGAGTTTCCCCTCACAATAAAAAACAAAGAAACCGAGCATGTTAAATTGCGTTTGTTTCATAAATGCATTTAACGGTCTCATTGCTATCATTGAGACATATGTAACGCCACCGTGAATTTTGCTTTAAGTGTTTAAAGAGAGAGAAAGAGAGGTGCATTTTGCACTAAGGCGCAGCTTCATGTGTAAGTACGTAATTAAAGTGATTTTTTTCGTCAGCGAAGTCGTTGATTTCGAAAGCAGCTTTCTTCCATTAGATCATCGAATAAATAAAAAATTGGATAAAGTCCATATAAAAGACTGAATTTGAATACGATTTTTGCAATTTTGTGAAATCTGCTAGTGCCCGTGTTATGCCTTGCATGTTATAATAATTATAATTAATTAGGTTCTGGGGTATATACCACCACGTCCTGTTTTAATTAAACCTTCAAGTCTCATCATATCAAACAAGTATGATTTTCTATCGGAAAAGTAGGTTTGTTGGAAATATCGCAAGTGTTTATAAATTAATGACATTCCTTAGTTACAATAAACGATAATAAGAAGACCCCCAATTAAAGGAAGGAAGATGCTTACCGTGATATTTTAATATGAAAACTTTCATAAATCATATCTTAAAACACATCTCGCTTGATGTAATGTCGTTTGTCTAACACGATATAAATTTATAGTAAAATATAGAATTTTTAAAATTAAAGTTTATAAATTTTAATTTAATAAGATAAATGGTTACCTCATTATTCCATTTCTCATTACTAAAATTGTGAAAATTTTTAGTTTCGTTAGCCGTGTTCAGTAACCAAAAAAGGGAATTTTTAAATGGTTTTAGCTTAACTGTCATACTTTCAGATTGCGTTGAAATCGATACGAAATGAGGTAATTAGGCTGTACCCTAGACAGTTAAAAGAACAAATAAAAGTCATCGAGTAAAATAGAAAAAAAAAGGTAATGGCAAAGAAAAAACCACAAACTACTTCTGAGAATAAGATTATTATTTTTAAATTTAACATTGGGATGTATTTATTTTTCCATTCCTACTTGGAACATCATACATAATAATATTAAAAATAATAATAGACAGCCACTGATAACGATAATAAAAAAGCCACTGATGATATTATAGAAAACCACTGGTAATAATAATAGAAAACCACTGGTAATAATAGTAGAAAACCACTGGTAATAATAATAGAAAACCACTGGTAACAATAGTAGAAACCCACTGGTAATAATAATAGAAAACTGCTGGGAATAATAATAGAAAACCACTGGTAATAATAATAGAAAGCCATTGAAAATAATAATAGAAAACCACTGGTAATAATAATAGAAAGCCATCGAAAATAATAATAGAAAGCCACCGATAGTAATAACAATAATAAGCCTCAAAATGCATGGTTTGACATAAGGGATTTTACATCCCGAAATGGAAGGATTCATGATTGCAGGGCCGGATTATCACATAGACAAGCAAGACAAATATCTAGGGCCCGCTTTTTTTTGAGAGGCCCGGCGCCCTGAAGACTCGTCACTACTTCAAAATCGTTGCCAATCACATCTTATCATCAGGGCAATAATTTTATCGCTGGGCGAATATCTGCGACGTTTTCCGCGAATTTCAGAGTTTTTTGTATGCGCGTTGCATGCAAATATGTTACCTGTATCAAGACTTCATTTTTAAACTTTGAAAATTAAATTCCAGAACGGATTTCGCGAGTAATCGGATATAGCGAGCATTTTCGTCAGTCCTAGATCCTCGTTATATACGGGTCCTAGCACGATTACGCATGCTTAATTTATACTACAAGGAGCCGTGAACAAAATTTGTCCGGGGTCCCACGAAATCTTAATCAGAACCTACATGATGGCCATTCAAGACCAAGTTATTGATTGGAATGAAAAGCTACATGAAATGTATTCTGAAGAGAAACCTCGGCGATGATAGATGTCGACAGTACCACTTGACTGCTGAAATAATTCAGCTCGTGATATCAGGTTGTAAAATATTGACACAAACAAGCTACTACGAGCACTACAAGCATAGGCATGACCAGATGGCAAAAGTAATATACTAAAAACTAGCAATCAGAACTGGATTAGTAATAACTAAACAATCGTACTGCAAATATGAACAAGAAAATGTATTAGAGAATGAAACACATAAGCTTGATAGTTTATAGAGTCCAAAATTATTGGGAGGAGTTGTAAAGTACATATTATGTACATTTATACATTACAGTATATACATAAAATTGCAATTTATTTCAAATTATTGGGGCATGGCGCCTGAGGGATGCAAGGAGGTGCACTTGCACCCCCTGGGCTTATGAAAAAAGGGGGAAAAGAGGACTGAATCCACAAGAAACTATAGTCCAACAACATTATTCAATTGGAATTTTTCCTGGATACACCTACTTGCATACAATACTGGGGGCGCTTATACTTATGATATAAGCTGCACTGGGATAGGGCAATAATAACCGATAAGACCACACAATCGACTAGGTATAATTCTAAGTAATAAAACTAACAAAAGTGCAAACGTTATACTAATCCATAACACAAACAACATGTAGGCCGTATACACAACAAAAGTCATCAAATACCTAGACATCAGATACGAAATCAAAGACATATGGCATATGGAAAGTGTCAACATTTGTACCTATAATTCTGTCTGTCACAAGCCTAATACCAATCACATCGCACAGACATCTGAAAACACTTGAGATTAGCTTCAACACCTACATGTAACTACAAAGGATCACAATCTGAAACACGTGCCGAACAGTCAGGAAGCCCCTACCAGAGCCTCCGCGTGGGTAGGAGGCGCCGTTGTGCAAAGTTATGTTTCAGCGACCCTCAAAAAATGGAATTTGCGAATAAAAATGAAATTGAGTGCAAGAAACGTATTTCTTTAGTATAAAAATATATACATATACATATTTTATATATACACTCTATAACAAAAAAATCGATGCACCAAGAAGGAGTTGTCCGATTGTAATGAAATTTCGTATGCAAAGACATTTTGACCGAACATGCAAATGATTAAAATTTGGTGTCCAATGAATGAATAGCGGGAACTCCAGCGCATCGGAACTGCGCATTCAGCAGGTGTATATAAGGAGCGATTCTCAATATGTGGTCAAAATTTCTGTTGCATTTTGACTGCGGATATCTTACGTCGACTGTAACAATGCCTCGCCGAAAGATTCGTGCTCATTACGAGCATATGTCAGAGTTTGAAAGAGGTCGTGCTATCGGATTGAAAGAGGCTGGTTGGACGAATCGAAGAATCGCTGGACATGTGGGTCGAAGCGATGCGGCGATTGGACGGTGCTGGCAAGAGTGGGTCAACAACGGCAGATGTCAGCGTCGGGACGGCAGCGGTCGACCTAGGGCCACAACAGAACGGGAAGACAGAGCGATTGTCAGAGCAGCTGTCACAGCACCGGATTCGTCGTTATCAACTATCCAACGTGTGGCCCGCACACATGTGTCCAACATGACCCTCTGCAGACGACTGAGAGAGCGGAATTTACGCTCGCGCCGACCGTTACGCCGCTTACCTCTCACGCCTTTACACCGTCAAGTCCGATTACAGTGGTGCCGGGCTCGATCAACTTGGAACTGCGCTGACTGGGGACGTATAGTCTTTAGTGACGAGTCCCGTTTCCAACTGTGTCCTGACGACAACCGCAGACGTGTCTGGAGACGTCCAGGGCAGCGTGGGGATCCTGCCCTTACTATCGCACGCCACACATGCCCACAACAGGGTGTTATAGTCTGGGATGCCATCTCCTTTGATAGCCGGACCCCTTTGGTGGTCATTTCTGGCACACTTACAGCACAGCGGTACGTAGACGACATTCTACGACCGGTTGTGTTACCGTTCCTTTTGCGACACCCTGGACTTACGTTTCAACAAGACAATGCCCGGCCGCACACGGCACGTGTTGCTATGAATTGTCTTCAAGCTTGCCCAACACTTCCTTGGCAAGCTAGGTCTCCTGATCTCTCTCCCATAGAGCACATTTGGGACGCTATGGGAAGGCGATTGCAACCATCCCGGAATGTTGACGATTTAGCCCGACAGTTGGAGACAATTTGGCAAGAAATTCCGCAGGACACCATCCGGGATCTTTATCAGTCTATGCCACGCCGGGTGACAGCTTGCATCCAGGCCAGAGGTGGACCAACGCCTTATTGACTTCCTCCCTTTGTAACGGTCAAACTCTGCAATAAATCATTCAATTGTTCTGAAATTTTAATCGTTTCTTTTTCTATGTATGTTCTTCACATCCACCAATTTTTATCGCAATCGGACAACCCCTTCTTGGTGCGTCGATTTTTTTGTTCAGCCGTTGTCAATCCGCTGCAGGATAAAGGCCTCCTCTGCATCTTTCCAACGAAGTCGATCTTGTGCATTTTGCTGCCACTTGTGCCCAATATATTTAATTATTTCATCCACCCATCTCGTCTTTGGCCTTTTTCTTGGGCGTGTAGTGTCCAGTGGGATCCATTTAAAGACGTTTTTGTCCATTTGTTGTCAGTTCTTCTAGCAATATGGGCTGCCCACTTCCATTTCAAACTTTTTACCTTCGCAATGATATCACAAACTTTTGTTTGATCTCTTATCCAACTGAAGGTCTTTCGATCTCGTCGCGTGATACCAAGCATCTGCCGTTCCATGTTCCTTTGTACCACTCGTAACTTTTGGATACCTTTGGCAGTCAATGTCCATGTCTCACTACCATAAGTCAGAACAGGTAGGATGCATTGATCGAAAACTTTCCTCTGTAAAGAAATAGGGAGCTTTTTTTTAAAAATTATTTGTAGCCGGTAGAATGCTTGCCAGCTAAGCTTGATACGACGTTCGATCTCTTGATTTATGTCGCCTTTCATCGTAATTTGTTGACCTAGGTACATATAATTTTCAGCTTGCTGTATTTCTTCTCCCAAAACAACGATTTTCTTAGTTTGTATGAATTTATTAAACATGATCACACTTTTCTTCAAGTTGATTTTTAAGCCAGATGTATCTCCTTTCGTTCTTAGATCTTCAATGAGTCTTTGGAGCTCTTCTGGATCTTTTGCAGAAAGCATGATGTCGTCGGAGAATCTTAGATGGTTTAAATATGCTCCGTTGATTTTTAAGCCTTTTTGACCCCAGTCTAATTTACGAAAAACTTCCTCGAGGAAAGCTTAAAATAGCATGGGCGAGATTGTATCTCCCTGTCGTACACCTTTCCCTAGGTTAATTTCAACTTCGTGTCTGTTTATAGATATAGTCACTTTTGCTTTTTCATATATGGACTGGAGTAAGCTAACATAAGCTGGGTTCACACCTTGGTTACCTAGTGCATTTAAAATATATGGTTTGAAAATTGAGTCAAAAGTTTTTCGTAGTCGATGAAGGCAATGCATAGTGGTAAAGTGTATTCATTGTGTCTTTCTATTATTCTCTGAAGAACCTGAATGTGGTCAATCGTACTATAGCCACTTTTAAACTCTACTTGTTCTAGAGGTTTGGCATAGTTTAATGTTCTATAAATTCTATTTGCAGTGATTTTGCTAAAAAACTGTGTACATAACAGGGAGAAGGCTAATTGATCAATAGTTCTTAAGATCATCTTGAACCCCCTTCTTATTCAAAAGAATGACATCGACATTTTTCTGTCCATTAGGAATTTTTTGTTCCTTAAGACATTTTGAGAAGAGATTTGCCAATATTTTGTGAAGCGTTTTACACCCAGCTTTTAACATTCCAACAGAATATATATATATCATCTAAAAGAAAGCATTTTTTCTTCAACTATAATAATAAAAAAAAAGTTGACCAAAGCTTACCATAACTAGTAAAAATTTCTTTCAGTGATCGGAATATACAAAATATAAAAGAAGGAAAAATATACTATCCACAAAATACCCGTAACGTTCTGAGAAGCGCTGTTTCCTTCATCAAGAGTTCACTTGGTTTTATGAAGGAAACTTTTAGATCTTGAAACGTTGCGGATATCTTTGTAGATGGTATGCTTTACCTCCTCCTTTTATATTTCGTCCTACCAGTGTCAAAAATTTTACCAGTTATAAAAAATCACAGCAAAGTATATTCTGGACTTTAAGTATATGTATGTTTTTATTACATATTTATTCTCCTAGCTTTATCCGTCACAAAATCCATAATTAGATCTTTTGTATCTAGAGTATCCATAATTTCATTCTATAGTGATATTATTGATAAATCGGTAAGACGTTCTTGAAACATTCTTGATCGCAAATAATTTTGTATTAGTTGTAGCTTTGAAAACTCCTTTCTCCCCGGAAGCTACAGATACAGATATATTTAAATAAATACGCAATACAGTGGCAGTATTTGGAAACGTATCAGTTATTATATTTTCACATAAAAAGCTAACATTTCATGAGGAGCCGTATCTGGTTTATTTAGTTGTTTATTTATTTATTTATTTATTTTTAATAAAACATTGCAAAGTCCTTTAATTCTCAAACGAAGTTATACCGTCAATATCCCGATTGCCAGAATTTTTATTGTCTCTCAGTTTTATATGTATATCTTTGCAGTATTTTAAGAAATCTTTATCACTCCATTCTTTTAATTTACTTATATTGTGCATAAGTTCGAATCTTCTTTGTGTCTTCTTCAGTTGTAGGAATCTTTCTGTAATTGATTATACTGTGGTGTCTAAAACCATGAAAAAATTTTAAAATATTGTTTATCATTATTTATTGATTCATCTGCTGCTTTGTATCCAAGTATTTTCTTCTTTGTTCGTTTCCGAATTTCGGGAAAAACAGGATCGATATTAAGATTTTTGCTATTTCTTTTGAGGAAGTAACAATGTTTTCAATATGTTGATCGGTCCTGTCATTTTTCAAATCCTTGGTAATAATATCAAGACTTTCCTTAACTGTCTGTGTATTAAATGTTGGATTCTGCATTAGTTTGCTTACAATATTTACAAGACTGAAAATGCCATGCCAAAGAGTGACGGATCCAGAAATTTTTCATGGGGGCGCTTTGTTTCCGATTCCTGTTTTTAGCTGAGTGTCCGGTACTTTTCACTTAATTTTCATAATATAATACCGGCTGAAGGGGGGGTGCGATCGCCCTATCATCCCCTTTGGATCTGCCAGTGATGTCAAATATAAATAGATTAAATAAATTAAAATGAAATTGTTTTTTAAAATTAAGTCATCAGCATGAACTTTGGAATCGATATCTTTAGTACTATTTTCAGTAATATCTAAAAGAGTTTGATAAATTTTTCTAATGACATTTTTAAGCAGCATAATTGCTTCAATTCTACTTCGCCATCTAGTAGTAGAAATCGGTTTTAAATTTTTTTGATAATTATGATATCCCTACGAAGGCTAGTAATACCTTGATAAAGCTTTGTATTGTACAACACTTTATGCATCATCTAGCAAAATACATTCAGTCAGTTGCAAAGTAAAACCATGTAGTTTCGCTCTTAATAAGTAGCTTCATGTATTCATAGAATTAATTGTAGTCGAGTTTGTTTGCATGAGGGAATTACTGATCAGTTCATAGACTTTCTATTGTATATCTAATACCTTTAAACTGCATCGTTATGTTTGGCGGCTGATATGATTTTAAAATCATCCCAGTCGTTAAAACGGGAGCCTAATTTTTAAAATATGGAACGCCCTGGGAAAATTAGTTCAAGGGAACTTTTGTTTTGGTTTGGCACAAACTATTTTACAGAGCTCCCACACTCTTCGTATTATTTTCAACGTTCGAACTAGAACGAAAGTTTTTATCGTTTCGCCTTAATATTTCCAAGAATAGTTTCCTTACTGAAATATCTTTGGACTACCGCTTTTTGTAGAATGATGCTGTTAACTTCTAAGCCATTGGCATGCCCGATAGAATGCTTTAGCCTGTCCCCGTAGGCACATGTAGGGGGTGGCGGATGGGGATCATAGTTCTCATTAATTATAAATATATACATATATTATAAAATTTGGTATTTGTGTATATATATATAATTTAATTATATTTAAATTAGTATTGGTTCAGATTTTTGCTATTTGCTTGTAGTGATTTTAGATATAAATTATATTTACTTGAAATATTTAAATTTTTCGTATAGCAGTTTTTTATATAAATACTGTTATACGTTTTATTTTTAGTATAAAAGTGTTCTAAAAATTTGAATTAAATTTAACTTTTATCTCGTGATTTCATTTCAATGCCTTTCTCTCTTTATTATAGTGGAACAATTCTCATCTTAGCCAATGATGTGTTAGTCTCAGACAACAAATTGCTCTCAAAGAAATGAATGATTTATCGACCCCTGGTGGGATGCGAACCCACGATCTCTTGGTTTCCAGTCAAGTGCTTTACCATTAAGCTACAGAGTGTCTGACACCTGTAGCTTAATGGCGAAGCACTTGACCGGAAACCAAGATATTATGGCTTTGTGTCCCACCAGGTGTCGATAATCATTCCTTAAGGCCTCTTCCTCTGTATTTCTTTCATCGCACTACATGTATGTGTGATAACAGAGACCTCCATCGTGCAGTGGGTGGTTGATGATGATATAAAATGGTTGATAATGATATATATAATGCCATAATTTTTTAATAAAATACACTGTTAAAAAAAGAAAGGTATCCCTGGAAGAATAAAGCACTCGAAACTCGATGTGTCAATGCCTTTCAGATAGGTATGAAAAGGGTTATTAAAATTTCATCACCAACGGACACATGACGGGCGTTTCCCTAGCGCCTAAGAGGAGAGCACCCTAATACTAGGAACGTGGTTCGCACGAATAGCTAAATCTGAATGGATTTGCTATTTCGTTATATTATCTGTGTAGATACCTCTGCCATGCACAACGTTTGTACGAGAGAAACGGTTGCCTTTCTTCCTCAACAATACGACGGAAATGCTTTTGCCGTTAGAAGGACCAAAATACGCTTTTCAAGTAAAATTTGATTCTTCCAGCTGTTTCTCTACCGTAAAAATCCCATAAGGACACAAATTACATTGAAATGGTGCACAAGCCCCGGAAATTTGGAATCATAACAATATGAAATGTGTCTTGAATGTTTCAAACGCAACTACATTTGAAAAACAAAAGTCCCATTTATTTGCGCTTTGACGAAAGCTAACAGCTTGCGGATAATAAAAATCCTATAATCTATTTAAAATGCACTTCCGGCCGCTTACCATCCTTCTACGGATTACCTAAAATTCATAAACAAAATATTCCTCTCAGACCAATAGTTAGTTTCTGCAGCTCTCCTACATATAACCTATCAAAATATATTGCACGTCTACTCTCTCCTACAATCGGTAATAACGACTACACTGTTTCTACTAGCCAATCCTTCTGCACCTCTTTAAATAACCTACAACTTGACGACGACGACCTCATGGTCTCATTCGATGTAATTTCTCTCTTCACTTGCATTCCCACATCACTTGCAATCGACACCGCACTTACACGCCTCCAAAATGACACAACACTACATGAACGCACTTCACTAACACCTCACGACATCTGCACATTGTTGAAATTTTGTCTAGACTCTGCTGTGTTCACCTCAAATGGTTCTATCTATAGACAAGTTTTTGGCACTGCCATGGGATCTCCGGTCTCAAGTGTTGTAGCTAACTTGGTTATGGAGTCATTTGAGGAAACTGCTTTGTCCTCACCGAATTTTAACATTAAATTCTGGAAAAGATACGTCGACGACACGTTTGTTGTACTTAAAACTAATACACTCCAAAGCTTCTTCCATTACCTTAATAACTTAAACTCACATATAAAATTCACATACGAAACAGAACAGAAAATAAAATTCCTTTCCTAGACATTCTTGTACACAGATCTCGCGATAACTCTACCTACACCGTCACATCACAAACAAGAATAGTAGACTCTTCTTAGAATCTTGGGAAACTTACAAACTACATGGGAAAGCCATTAATACATCACAACCACTTCCAGAAACTTACAAACAACTCTTACTCTGAAATGTATGGGATTTCCCAACATTAGGTACCCCACAGTACAGGTTTCTCATTGGTTCCCATTGGGTTTTTCCATGATTTCTATTGGAGGCCTCCCATTGGTTCCCACTGGGTTTTTCCATTCTGCGGGACTACTCTGATGAAGGGTTTTTCCAGAAATTTCAAGTATAAAAAGAGACAGAAACATAACATCGTCATTACTCCTGATGAAGGACTGCTGCTGACGCGTCCGAAAGCTTGTGATCTTTTTCATTGCTATTTTACCAGTGTTTAACCTTTTGTATGTAAATAAAAATATTGTCCTGTTTGCTCTCCGCTGAATCAATGAGCAAAAACACGTTTCCAAACGATTCACTGACACGTGATCTGCCAGCAAATAGTTGCTCATTATTTTCATTGACAGAAAATGTTTTTCTCAGTAATTAGTGCTTCTTTCTTACTTTCTGTTATCACAGATGCTTAATTAGGCCTACTGAGTCACGTTTCAGCAACTAATACGTTGTCCTCGTTTAAAATTCTTTTGTGTGCCAGGAAAAGAAATACTGTTTTTATTATTTGAGAAAAAGTGAGCTTGGGAAGGTTAGCTGCAAATGGAGGCTCCAGATTCCCCAAGGAAAGAAATACACGAACCTGTCGCTCAGAAACGAGAACTTGGTTGAACAAGCTGTAACAGACGATGAGGGTGTACATCATAGTTGTATCCTTGGATTTTAAGCTTCAGGCCACGTCTCAGAAGATCGGATGAGATAGGAGTGACAGCTTAACGGTACTCTGAACTAAGATATTTATACGTCCTCTGGAGGAGCTAGCTTGTAGCTGTAGAGCCAGCTTGATGAGCACGCTACTGATTTCGTTATTAAGCCTTTGGAGCGCCGTTTTTATGACATTAAACAAACAGGTATTAATGTTGACAGACCTATCGATTGGATGATCGCAGTGTTATATTTTTACCAAAGATATAGGTCAGAGAAAAGTTATAGAGCCAGTTTATAGAATAGAGTTATAGAATATGAACTATAGAATTTTTCATAGAACAGTTTATAGATAAAGATTATGCATATAATTTCAATCCACTACGAAATGAAGAGGAAGATTTTCCAATTTTCCCCTAAGTATGAATACAGAGAAACTTCGCTATGTGCTATTCCAACTTGTTTTCTTACATCATTTGTTCTTTTTATTGAAAGACAGCCTGTCTTCTATCATTTAGTCAAGAAATGTGCTTACTGGTCATTCATAGGTTTTTCAATACAAGCACACGAGTCTTGAATTGTACCTCTAGAGTAATTTCCAGGTGTTTAGAGTTTAGAAACGCCTTCTGATGAAGGCTTTCTTGGACGACCCCTGATTGTCCGCTTGACGTAAATTATAATTAAATAATTATCAACAACCAAGCTTCATCCAACTTGTGTCACGCCAGCAAAGTTCTTCTTTATTGAGTTACGATGAACACAGAAACTAGCAACAATACAAAAAACGTTTAATGTTAATCTTTTATACATTTAGCTCGGTGGTTAGTAAATTACTGATACGTTTGTGAGTTAGTGTGAAGGCGCATTTGAAAACGAAGAAGTTATACGAGCGACTGATGGACTATTGTACAGTAAGGGAACGTTCAAGTATGACGTAAGAACCTTGGGGGGGGGGATGAAATGGCCAAAACATTGCTTATATAATACTTGAACATTCCCTAACTAGAGAAATACTTTTAGGGTTGTAGGGATTGGCGAAGTTTGCCGATGTGCGGCGATCATCACACATATCCAACAGGCTTTAAAGGTATATATATTATTCTCTACATTTTTGTTAATTTTTTGCTTATTTTTCTATCAGTTTTATTACCTTTTTTCATTCGTATGTTTAGTAATTAACGAGGAATAGCCTTTTGTACTCGTTTATTTGCCGTCAGTGTAGATATAATCCCTGCGATGATGCAGTACACAGTCTGCCGTTAAGCTGGGTTTGGCCCCCAACGGTAGCAAAGAAAAAAAAAAAGACAAAAAGCCGTTCATATTAATAATCTACCTTCAATATCTGAGAGCAAAAGAACGTACGGATATACGTAAATACTATAAACTAGTTGCATGTGTTAATTTCATAATTTTCGAATATTTATCTTTTTTTTTTCGCCTGTACAAATGTACTAGTCACAAAAACTTTAAACTGTGTGTTTTTTTATAGTGATTTTAATCACCCCCTTACCCGAACAGAGTAATTTGGGGATTATTGAATACGTTTTCTGATTTCTTGGCCGGTCTTTACATTAATTATCCCCGATATGTAAAAGCGCAAGTATGTTTAAATATAATGCTCTTATCTTCATTTATTTATGTTTTTGTTAAGAAACAAAATCCGTTTTTAGTTTACTTTAGGGGGATGGAATAGAATACTAGCCGAACTATATTTCGCACTAGAATTTTTTTTAGAAAACATAAAATCCGGATTATTCGTTCTTTTTTGTAACTGCCTTTCGCGGACCGAGCGCAACATGCAAAATTTCCATAATGCAGATTTAACCAAAGCAGTTTTTTGAGAAAAGGCGAATGCTTTATTGCTCGTAAGCAGCGAACCAATCTGGCGTAAAACATACCACGGTTAGTTGAGTTCAGTCATTTCTGCGAAAAAGCCATGCAAGTAGGTTTTATCGGCAGTGTTCAGATCCCCAAAAAAAGGCATCTATTATTTGAATTATTTGCGTTTATTTGAATTGTCCCTGCACATAGGGATTTGGTTTTGAGAAAGCTTGAAGCTTTCATGGGTAATTGTAATGGGACGCATTTGCTTCGAAATTGAAGTCCGATTTGATCTTAAAAGTGGTCCGGTAAGCAAAAGGTTCGTAGAATGCTAAACGTTAAAAGCGAAGCGTTAATATAAAATTTTCAAAGAGTTTTATTTATTCACCTAAATTGACACTTCTTCACCTTTCGTAATCCTTTTTCAACCTGGCCATCTTTCTTATGTCCGATTATTATCAATTCACTTCTGGATTTATTGTTTGTATTGTATAGCATAAGCACAAAGTAGTACTTTATTTCTAAGTATACACATATACATATGAATACAGTGGAAATTTTTAGTTCTTGGAAATGAAGAGCGAACTCGAACAGTGGCGAAGCTAGCAACGAGGCTCTCCTTTTAGTGAGATAAATTGAAGAGTGCTCTATCATTCTCATACACACACATATCCAATAGGACTGTCAGGTGTCGGTATTCTTTAGTATAAACTTCAAATTATAGAAATAAAATACAGGGTACCAGGGAGGAAATTACATAAAAAGGTTAAACACTGGTAAAATAGCAATGAAAAAGATCACTCAAGCTTTCGGACGCATCAGCAGCAGTCCTTCATCAGGAGTAATGACGATGTTATGTTTCTGTCCCTTTTTTTATACTTGAAATTTCTGGAAAAAACTTTCATCAGAGCAATCCCGCAGAATGGAAAACTCCATTGGGAACCAATGGGACGCCTCCAAGAGGAATCATGGAAAAACTCAATGGGAACCAATGACAAATCTGTACTGCGGGACACTTAATTTTGGGAAAATGACATACATTTCAGAGTAAGAGTTGTGATGTATTAATGGCTTTCCCGTGTAGTTTGTAAGTTTCCCAAGATTCTAAGAAGAGTCTACTATTCTTGTTTGTGATGTGCCGGTGTAGTATTTTTGTTGAGTCCCAGTCGGGTTCGTGTCCGTGTTGTAAAGCGTGTTCTGCCAGACGTGAGGCTATGTCTCCTTTCGCGAGTGCTTGTTTGTGTTCTTTTTTTCTTGTTTTGATCATTATTTTTGTTTGCCCTATGTAATGTTTGTTGCAGTCTTTGCATGGTATTTGGTATATTGCGCCTGTGAGATCTTCTGGTGGAACTGGGTCTTTAACTTTTGTAAGTTGTTTGCGAAGTGTTGTGACAGGGGAATAGAATGTTTGGATATTTGCCTCTTTAAGGATGCGAGAGATTGTTTCGGAAATGCCGTGAATATATGGAATAGATATGCGGGTGTGAGATGTATTGTTTAAAGATGTACTATTGGGTCTACAGTTTCTGAGAATGAATCGTTTAGGGTATCCATTATTTTTAAGTGCCGTGTGTATGTGTTTTGTTTCTGTGTTTGAAAGTGTTTCATTACTGCAGTGAGAATTCGCTCTAAGACTTAATGTTTTAACAACGGAAGCTTTGTGGCATGTTGGATGATGCGATTTAAAATCGAGATATCTGTCTGTATGTGTGGGTTTACGGTAAACTGAGGTGAAGATTGAGTTATCGTGAGATCTGTGTACAAGAACGTCTAGGAAAGGGAGTTTATTGTTCTGTTCTGTTTCGTATGTGAATTTTATATGTGAGTTTAAGTTATTAAGATAATGGAAGAAGCTTTGCAGTATATTAGTTTTAAGTATAACAAACGTGTCGTCGACGTATTTTTCCAAAATTTAATATTAAAATTCAGTGAAGACAAAGAGGTTTCCTCAAATGACTCTATGACCAAGTTAGTTACAACACTTGAGACCGGAGATAGCATGTCAGTGCTCAAAACATTGTCTGTAGAAAAAACCATTTGAGGAGAAAACAGCAGAGTCCAGACAAAATTTCAACAATGAGCAGATGTCGTGAGGTGATAGTGAAGAGTGTTCATGTAGAGTAGTATCATTGTGGAGGCGTGTAAATGCTGTGTCATTTTGGAGGCGTGTAAGTGTGGTGTCGATTGCAAGTGATGTGGGAATGCAAGTGAAGAGAGAAATTACATCGAATAAAACCATGAGGTCGTTATCGTCAACTTGTAGGTTATTTAAAGAGGTGCATAAGGATTGGCTAGTAGAAATAGTGTAGTCGTTACTATCGATTATAGGAGAGATTAGACGTGCAAGATATTTTGATAGGTTATATGTAGGAGAGCTGCAAAAACTAACTATTGGTCTGAGAGGAATATTTTGTTTATGAATTTTAGGTAATCCGTAGAAGGATGGTAAGCGGCCGGAAGTGCATTTTAAAGAGTCGTAGAGATTAAATGTAAGTTTTTTAGATTTATAGAGTTTTAGAAGGAGAGAGTTCATTTTGGATTGAATTGTTTGTGTAGGGTCTTTTGTGATGTGGGTGTATGTATTTGTATCAGATAAGAGTGTAGAGACTTTATGTAAATAGTCTGGACGATTTAAGACGACTGTAGTACGGCCTTTATCAGCTGGCAGTATGACAAGGCCCTTGTCGTTCCGTAGCTCCCGGAGGGCAACCCTTTGCATAGGCGTTAGGTTGTCCCCAGGGAGTTTTGGACGCCGAAGGAGTCCTGCCACTCTGCAGCGGATATCAGCTGCAACACGTTCGTCAGTGTGAGTATTTTGTAGAGCATTTTCTATGGAAGCGAGAATCTGTGGTGTAGGAATTTTAAGTGGAGCAGGTGAGAAATTTAGGCCGAGTGATAGTACGAATTGCTGTTATACTTCGCAAGCAACTTACAAAAGTTAAAGATTCAGTTCCACCAGAAGATTTCATAGGCGCCGTATACCAAATACCATGCAAAGACTGCAACAAACATTACATAGGACAAACAAAAAGAATGATCAAAACAAGAAAAAAAGAACACAAACAAGCACTCGCGAAAGGAGACATAGCCTCACGTCTGGCAGAACACGCTTTACAACACGGACACGAACCCGACTGGGACTCAACAAAAATACTACACCGTCACATCGCAAACAAGGATAGTAGACTGACTCTTCTTAGAATCTTGAGAAACTCACAGACTACATGGGAAAGCCATTAATACATCACAATCACTTCCAGAAACTTACAAACAACTCTTACTCTGAAATCTATGGGATTTCCCCAACATTAGGTGCCCCGCCGTACAGGTTTTTCCATGATTCTATTGGAGGCCTCCCATTGGTTCTCATTGGGTTTTCCCATTCTGCGGGACTACTCTGATGAAGGGTTTTCCAGAAATTTCAAGTATAAAAAAGAGACAGAAACATAACATCGTCATTACTCCTGATGAAGGACTGCTGCTGATGCGTCCGAAAGCTTGAGTGATCTTTTTCATTGCTATTTTACCAGTGTTTAACTTTTTGTATGCAAACTTCAAACTAACCAATACTACGGTTCATTCTAATCTAGTTTTCCACTAAACTAAAATCCAACTGAGTTCGTTGCATTTATAATAAAATTGAAGTCGCAGGCTCAAGAAAATGTATAATTAAAATTATGAGCATGAAATAAGAAAATATTGTAATATCTGATTTAAATTGGAAATAAATTATTGTTACACATGTTGTTTTTCAATCCTTCGTCTCGATGTTATCCATCCATCTTTTGTTAAATATTTTTGTCGATCTCACGAGGGAATCCCCCAACGTGCTCGACGAGGATTGGAACAAAGTAGGCGCGTTCGAAAGGTCTGAAAAAGTTATTAGACACCAAGCTATATTCAGAATGGCCCTATATTTCGAAGATATGGTCCCTAACATCCGAAGGCAGCCATAATACAGACGTTGATATCTCATGATTCCATGGATGGATTTTAATGATCTGCGGCTTTTTTAAACAGATTATAGAAAATCACTTGATATGTGTTTCAGCAATTTTCCAGTAAAACTAAAAATTTTGAAATATTAACCTTCAAATCTTTCGACAAAACGGAAAAATAATCAACCCCTGTTTGGTGGTTTTTCAGCAAAAGCCCGAATTGAAAAGGTAAGATTTCAAGAAATTAGTTCGAGATAGATTCCCTTACTAGATATGTATTAACGTACAGAGCAGTTTTGCTGCCTGTAAATAAGAAATGAATTTAAAAGTTTAAAATAGTTATAAAGCATGTTATAATATTTTTTACTAATACATTTAAAACAAATCACGTAGTCTTTTCTGGCCGTTTAAGCGAGCATAATAATTGTTATTTTCCCCTCCGATAAATGAATTCAAAACAAGTTTAAAGAGAAAAATTGTTTGAAAATATAGCAAAACGAGTTGAGACGTATTTGAGCAATAATTATATTATGTACAGAAAAAAAATGATTTTGTTTGTTAGATTTCGTTCCGTCAATCGTATTGCGAGTATTATAAGGGGTCACCTTATTAAATATTATTAATATTAATTTTAAGATATGAAAGAAATTAATCATGCGTTCATCAATTTCAAAAATCAAATTAGATTTAAACCAATTATGATTTTTTATTGATTTGATGATTTTATTATTTGATAGCTAATAGGGCTTTGAAAGGACATGCATTTAAAATTTTTGTCATTTTCAGTAATTTGAAATTAAGAATAGCACTATTAATCCCTTCAATGTTCATCACTATTTTGAACACTTCAATTTTTGAAAATGATGCAATTGAAATTATTCAAGAAGAAAAATGTTTAGCTTTCGCGCTTTTTAAAAAACTTGAAATTTTAATTTCCTCTCTCAATTTTATTGAGGATGAGGAAATAGTTCAAACAAATGTGGTATTGAGGACCCTACGCATGTTCGGTGATTAATGTAAGTGAAAACCAAAGACTTGGATTGCAAGTCAGAATAATGTTTAGTACGAACACTCGCTTCAATTATCGATCGCAATGGGCGAGTGTATCTCTGAATAAAATTTTAAAAAATTTCACAAGACGTACAAAAACTAATCTCTCCTTCATACAGCGTGCATTATTTCAAATAACCGAACTCTGGGTTATAATGGGTAGATAATAAATACACGCTAAGTAAAATATCCCATTTTCGAACTTTTAAAGCTTAATATTTTCAATGAGGGGTTTTGCTGAAAAACCACCAAATAGAAGTTGATTATTTTTTGTTTTGCCGAAAGATTTGAAGGTTAATATTTCAAAATTTTGAGGTTTACTGGAATATTTCTGAAACACGTATCAATTAATTTTCGATACCCTGCCTTAACAGTCGCCGATCATTAAATTCCATCCACGGAATCATGCGATATCATGGTCTGTAATATGGCTGTTTCCGGATTTTGGGGGCGGGGGAGGGATGCGTATCTCCGAAATGTAAGGCCATTCTTGAAAAAGCTCATATACGGGTTTCATAACTTTTTAAGACCTTTCGAATGTGCCTACTTTGGTTCCAATCCCCGTCAGGCACGTTGGTGTGTGTGTGTGTGTGGGGGGTCCCTCGTTAGTAATATTTAGTTGTTCTTAGTAATTTCTTTGTCTTAGTAATATCTAGTTGGTCTTGATAATTTCTTCGTTTTAGTAATATCAAGTGCTTTCAACTCTTATCTCTCACCAACAGTCGTCAAGTATCAATCTAATTATTTATATTATAATATACTTTATAGCATTATATTATACCATACTCTATAGCATCATATTAAAGTGTACTCTATAGCATTACATTGAAGTATATTCTATAACATTATGTTGTAGTATACTCTATAGCATTATATTATAGTATACTATCTAGCAGTGGCGTAGCTAGATATTTTGCCGCCCGGTGTAAGTGACTGTCACTTCCGCCTCCGCAATAGGGTAATAAAACAAAACAAATAAATTTTGTTTTTTAAAGGCTAATTTCCGAATTATGGCGCCCGGGAGTCCGCCCCTTGCCCCCTTACGCTGCTACTGTTCTTTGACATTATGTTGTAGTATACTCTATAGCATTATATTATAGTGCACTCTATAGCATTATATTATAGTGCACTCTATAACATTATATTATAGTATACGCTATGATATTATATCATAATATACTCTATAGAATTATATTATAGTATACTCTAGCGTTATATTATAGTATACTCTATGGCATTATATTATAGTATACTCTATGGCATTATAGTATATTCTATGGCATTATATTATAGCATACTCTATGGCATTATAGTATACTCTATAGTTGCTATGTAGTATACTCTATAGTTGCTATGTAGTATACACTACAGTTACTATATAGTATATTATATAGTTACTATATACTCTATATATACTATACATATAATAGTTACTATATACTCCATAGTTACCATATAGTATAGTCTATAGTTACTATATAGTATACTCTATAGCTACTGTATAGTATACTCTATAGTATTCTCTATAGCATTAAAAATCCCACAGCCTTCCTCTGTTGGAAACACTGGTTCACATTTAGGGCCTAATTTGCAGGAAGCCATGAGAAGGATCATCATAGGAGGAGGATACAAGGTGACTCGCCGTATCATGAATCTCATGGCTGTTAGAGCCGAGATTCAGAATCCTCGTTAAACTGTAGGTCCAACTACCTGTAGGTCTGGCTACCGTGGTGAACTTAAAGTTAAATTCCCTGTATTTCTTTGACCATAATTCGTGTATGTGTAATGACAGAGAGACCCCCATCTTGTAGTGGATAGATTTTTTTTATTAAGATACCATTAAGAAATCCGTTTAATCATTAACTCTTAATATTTAAAATTACACGGGCTTGTTGTTAGTTACATGGTAGCAGGGTAGGACAAAAAATTTGGGGGGACAAACGCATATTTTATGTATTACAATATATGTAAAATTTCAATTAATTTTAAATTATTGGGGGGAGGGGGCTCAGGCCTCACGGGCTTATATAATTCTACGCCTATATTAACCTAGTGTTATAGAAATGCGTTAACATATATTTTAACTGTAAATAATTTTCTTTGTGAAAAATAGTCATTGGGGTCAGGAATTAGCAATTAAAAAAATCATGGTGTCCCACACGCAGCTTTAAAAAAGATTGAGTACTTCGGCATTAAGGAAAACAATGCATTTTGTCATGCAATGAAGGGGCTCGCTCCCCGCTTTTCCTGCGCCACTGTTTGGGGCTGTAGAAAAGGTGGACCAATAAAATTCAATACATGGTCTCTGCATCCTCTTTTAGAAAAACAAAAATATTCTACTCTCTTTCAGATACGGTTCAGCCTTTTATCTGGATACCAAACAATAAGGCAAAGCTTTTGTTTTCTTTTGGTTGTTTGGGCACTTGGGGAAAAATTATTCTTCACTGGAGTAGTTCACGCTTACTGATTTATGGTAGTTAATTCTGTCTGGAAGTGGGTTAGCAGTAATCGACTTCGTTGTGCTTTCCCAACCAAATGCATTAAAAGTTATTTTGTTTCTGAAACAGGAATAAATAAAATTACATTTTAACTAAAAGATACTTCGATTTGCACCATAGTTGAAAGATTTCTTTGTTTACAATGTAAAAGGATATGCAATAACTAGAGCATTATTTGGGAATAGACAATGAACATGTTGCTTTTGTGTGACCAAGATTATTTTTCTTTCTACATTATCTTCGATAAACTCAGGAGTTGAATAAAATCTTTACTATATATTTTTTTGTCGATGAGGAATTGTCGAGCCCTTTATTGAAGTTGAGTTTTCACATTAAAGCTTTTAAATAAATATTTAATTAAATATTTAATTATGTATGGATTCATCGAAGAGAATATTTTTACGAAAATTACAGCATATAATTCCTCAGGTTTGAACACGGAATTAATTGATATGCAGTTGTATCCGATCACCACTAGATACGGAACAAGGGAAAAAATTCTCTTTCTATTTCGACTTGGAGGAAAACAATTTAAATAGTTTAAGTTTCGTATCTTTATTCGTTTGACAGCGAAGTTAATAAGAATTCCGAAAAAGATACAGACGAAACATCCACAGTTTAACTAGTTTTATTTATTACCCGTAATGCTAAAAAGTTATCGAACAAGTATGCTACGTAGTTTGTTTTGTGTGCAAAGATGATGACTGGAAAAGTTGGCTACTCTTGCAACCTGTATTTCCATAAGAGGTATGGCATAAAACCATAATGATGAGGCAATAGCCTTGCCCTCTAAATAATGACGTATGAAAGATTATTTGAATCATGGCGCAGTTCCATGATTCGGAGAAAGTAGGACGAAGTCTTGTGAGGTTTGATGAAGAAAGGCAGGGGCTAGAGGGCGAAGAGGTAGCGCTCATAGCATCAGACAGACGAACATGGACACCAAGAGACACAACAGCATAAACGAGCGGGCGAGGGGATGGAACGGCACAGCATAGCAAGAGGAGGACAGCAACCGCAACAGTAGAGGCTCCATACACGTCAAATTCAAAACAGAAACACCAACGGCGGGCAGAGATAGCCACGAATGCCGAAGAGACAAAACACTACCAAGTACTCCAATGCATTTTTTGGAAGTAAATAAGCAAACATTGAAAAAGAAAGCGTTGGAGGAGAAAGCAGCACGGAGGGGACAGAAAAAGTCAATTAACTGATTAAATCCGAACCATCGATGCAAGGAAAAACCAGGGGCTATAACCAGAGCAATAATCTTGGATAAAAGACATAGAAGGGGGAAAAAGTGAAATTAAAAGTGAAGAAATGAAGAAAAAGGAAAAGCAATGTGCCCGAGCGTCTACTTCCGCCGAGAATCGAAGCCGGAATCTAGAATGCTACATGGCACAGTTCTAGACGTACAGATCGGTGGTTAAGTGACTCAGCCTTCTAAAAATGGAAAACAGTTAAGTCATCGCTACCGAATGTAAAAATATAAAACACTATAGAGAATAAAGGAAATAAGAATATTAATGTAATAATTATATTATAATTGAATAACAATCATAATGCCGTAATTAAAAATAGTAATTATTCTTTTGTAAGATACTATTTTCCTTTTCAGACTTGACACAATTGTCAAATAGTCAACGCACAAAGCCACCGGGGCATATTTTTCGCCGCACAACAAAAACCTCATGGTTGCATAATGGGAAAGCCATCCTGGCTAGCTTCGATAGTGCAGTGGCCATTGCTTCTGATCAGATTGCTGATTTGACTCAAGCTTGAGGCCTTACTCTTCAGACTTTTATAAGTCAAATATACAAGATTGTCGTCTGAATTCGAATCGTAGAAACGCCACATTTTGGTACATTGCTCCACTATTTTACCCTTGATAAGGGAAAAAACTCCTGCGACATAAGGGGCTATCCATAAATGTCACAACTTTTTTGGATATTTTTAACCCTCTCCCCCCTCTGTCACAAAATGTCACACTTTACCAACCACCCTCCCCCTCTGCCACACGTCACATAATGCATAACCTAAAGGTAGCTTTGTTATCCCAGGAAATTATAAGTGATCATTCGGCACGTTAGTATGACGTCATAGTCTTGCGAACATCATATTTTCGGCTTCCACAGATGCAAACAACATGCACTGAACCATATTACTGATAATATATCTGTTGTAAAATAGCTGGTTGTAATATAGCTCAGTGACAGCATGAGGCATTGCTTCCTTCAAGCCGATTCCAATGTGTGGTGATAGCTCATACATAATCCCATAGAACCGAAGTTATATAAGTTAATGCCTGTTATTTTCTTTTTTTTTTAAACCAGTGTTTGGGTGAGTCAATTAAAAAAATGTTTAAAAAATCTAAAATATATGGCACTTCCTTATTATAGCTGCCTCCGAAATATATCGCCAAGATAGTGGGTAATTCTCGTCAACAAAAATATGTATTATAATATGTATATATACATATTAGTATAGTATAACGATTATATATACACATTAGTATAGTATAACGATTATATATACTTATTAGTATAATTTAATGATTATTAAAAATAATCTTAGGAAACAATATGAGTTTTATTCTTTTTATTTCATTTTGGCAATCTTGGCGTAATCTTAAATTCGCCAAATAAGATCAAGGGACGCTATAATAAGGAAGCACCAATATATTTTAAAATTTGCAGTGTTTGTGATGTCCCAGCTTTATTAACTTCCCCTCTCCCCCTTATCACAAAGTGTCACAACTTTTTGAACACCCCTTTAGGCGTGACTTCGTTTATGGACAGCCCCTAACGCGAATATAAGAAGTTGCTTTGTTTATGTCTAATTTTTACGTTTAATTTTTGTGTCTGATCTTTACGTACAATCCTTATGTCTATTCTTTATATGGCTTATATTTTTCTGCAAATAAAATCGACATCAAGCAAGATAGGCGTAAGAAGAAAATACTAAGAAACAAGTCATAGCAATTTCTGAAAATTTAAAAATTAAAAGCAAATATGTAGTCAGGTGTCAATAAATTGTAAGCAAATGCATAGTCGGGTGTAAATAAATTGCAAGAAAATTCATGGCTAAGTGTAAATACATTAAAACACGCAATACAAAGGTCATGTGAAAATTGAAGTACAGTAGACCTTTTGATTATCGGACCTTATAAGGGAAGAGTGACGAATACCCGAGGGGGAAAACTTTCGCCGATTATTTTTTTTTTTTATCCTAGGGCGATGAATAGTTAATAAGTGTATAGTAACAGCATTTCTAGTACATGACATATTACATCTAGAACAGTGGTTCTCAAGCTTTTTTGCTTCACCACTTTTCCACATGCCTAGCCACGGAACTTTTCCATAAATATTGCTTATGGAAAACTTAAAGGACGCTTATTTATGACTGCTTGGACATAAACATGAACGTAAGCAATAAATGAGCACAGAAAGGTAGGTCATACTTGCAGAAGGTGTTATAGAGGTAAAAAAATTAATAAAAAGACACAAATGTGTATTTATTCTTGAAAAATATTAATGGGATGAATGCTTTTGTATTTTACTATTGCAAAGTCTTTAAAGTTTGGTTGTGTTGAAGAAAGTTTTATTTTCATGC
>QLNU02015360.1:20008633-20022520 GCA_006491805.2 Dysdera silvatica
ATATAATAAACAAAAATCGAAGAATACTATTTCTGTACACCGATGTAAGGAGCATCGGAAAAAATCAGGAACTGATCAACTTGAAATTTGTTAAAGAAAGAAAACTTTTCAAACGCAGGTTGAAGTGGCGAAAGAGAAGAAAAAAGCGTATGGGTATTGCAATTTTCTGAAAAAGAATTTTACAAGAGAAATTGAAATATTAAGAAAAAAAATATGTTATAGCGCATCTGAAAACTATTTTTGCTAATATTAATTTTCGCCGTGACAGGCCTTGTGAAAATAGACTATTGCGATGTTTGGTTAGCATTCTTGTGGCCAGAGTGGTTGAACCGCAGTTTGTTCTTATTGACTTCTATTCGAATAACAATTACCTCTGTGCTTTTCATAGAGCTCTGTAACGACTTTCAATTAACTGTTTGTCTTCCGGAATCTGGGATGCAGCTACAACTCCACAATGAACTGCGTTTAGTATTGATCCTTTATATTTACCTCGTTTGGTACTAACTTAAGCTGAATGACGGCGCTATGATTTTATTATACCCCGAGCTATTTACATTGATAAAATCCTTATCTAGTTATTCTGCAATTCAACTCATGTTCATTAAAATAGAGCTCTGCTTTCCAACTCAAAATTGAAGTTTGGTGAAATTTATCGACTTGCGTCTTAGCGAGGGATAATGAGTATATATTTTTCAAGATGTTTGTTGTTGCTCAGTATTTTCGTGGTCTTTTCATAAAGAGTAAACCATTCTTTTTTTAACATACATATTGTGTACGTGTGTATAATTGTACGTGGTCCTTGCAATTCACATTTTAGTTTTTACCTACGTTTCAACTCTTTTTGTTTGTGTACAAATCCTTTTCACGTTTTCATCGCTTCATCCTGCTTCCAGGTGGCTTTTTTTCTTTCCACCTCAGTTTTCTGACTAGGGCTACGTAGAAAAAAGTCAAATTGTTAAGCGAAGTGAAAATTTCGAAAAGATAAATGCGCCAGAGTCATTTACTTCTAACTTTTTGCCAATGCCCATAATTTTTGTTTATCCTAGCATTTCGATGTCTGACAGTTTAAACTTCCAGAGGCGAAGGTGGATATTTGTTAGTCGTTTTAACGTAGGGGCTCCAGTCTAGGTGATTGACCAAATCCCATGATGCATTTACACCCAACTTAGTTTACTTAGAAGTAAAACTCAAACCCGAGGGCCCCGAAGGCGATGGATATAAACACTGGAGCACAGGGGCGCGTTTTAGTTATAATATAATATACTACATTTAGCAACAGAAGTCTTTGTAAAGCCAAAGCTTCCTTTATAACGCAGAACTTTTTTCGTTATCCAATATTATATTTTCCTTTGATCATCAGAACGCCCACATTGTGCTGGATTTAAATTCCGATTATACGGCCAGAACAAATAAAAATATATTTCAAATGCCAACGGTAAACCACATTGTATTATATACCATCTCAAAAATCAATCTAGAAAATAATAATATCAATCATTATACTTTTTAACTACAAAATAAAAAGGAACGATGTCAAAAATATCAAAAAGCAAAAATTAAAGCTGGCGAAAGCTACGTAGGAATATTTGAAAAAAACAAAAACGAAAAAGAAACCGCATACATTTGTGTGACACTAGTTTATTTTATTGAATATAGTTAAGTACATTCGGTATTTTTTGCTGACATTCCAGATAAATTTTGAGAAAATGAGTATATTTCCTAACGTTAATTAAATTGCGGATTTTGAAAGATTAGCAATAAGCTATTTGTCAAAAAAAATTTTAATCAAAATACCAGTGCCGTAACGAAGTGTTGCGACATTTTTATGAAATTATTTTTTCTTATTAATTAGTTAAAAAATTTAGGAATGTGGTTGCAGATACATTCTTAGAATCTTAAATTAATTTCAGTTACCTGCTATTTACAGAATTATAATTTTTAATTAAAGAGAGTGATTCATTGAAGCGTTTAATGCAGAAAATAATTAAAGTTGATGACTTTTTTACAGTTATCTTGATAAACACGAATATCGTTAATTTCTCCTTTGACGAAATTGAACTACAGAGATTTTATCTAACCAAAACGATTTTACTTCATGCATAGATAACGAGTCTTTCTTCAGATATTCAGTTCATCTATACGTTTTGCATTTTCATCGATTTATTGATGATTTTGAGATAAAACTGATTCAAAAAATTAGAATAATGCAAAAAATCAGTGCGTTCAGTACTCTTAAGTATCTGATTTATTGAATACATTAAAAGAAGGAAAATAAAAAAAATTAAATACGTTCAGAATACTTAAAAATGTAATATTGTTTTTCCTTTTAGTTTTCTGGAGCAACACTTCATATTTAAAAAAAAGTTTTTAAAATATGCACAAAAGTAGAATACTCAAAAGAGATGGTTCAGGATATTAGAGTATTTCAATTTGTTTTTCGATTGGCGTAGAGGAGAATTTAAAATTAGCATGCACTTCAGTAGCTGCCGGACTGATACGTATGTGAAAAATCGTATGCACGTGAATTTCAGTTAATTATTTGCGAATATGGGTTGAATGAGTGACGTGTTCGAGTCTAAGGAATTTCGTATGATGTATCTACCTAAAGAAGGCCATTATATTGCATTTGTGTTTTGATTGAGAAGGGTAATAATATCTTACATCCTCATATACGGAGAAAAATGCGTTTGTTCTTGTCCTCGTTCGTCTAGTAGGTCAAGACACTCTAGGCTAAACGGAGGGACCCTAGTTTGAATCCAGGATGAGGACAACGTCTCTTTTTTTCTCCTAAAAAAACAACTCTAGTTTGAGCTTATTTCTACGTGGGTGCCAAAAATTATTAAGTAAAAAAGAAGGCCAAGTCTAACGCTTTGTAGACAATGAATTGAAATGTTCTCAAGGAAGTACAAGTAGAGGATTGAGACAGTATTCTAATAACCTGATTTTTCAAAATTATCGCTTCCATAGCAGTCGAAATCTAAAAATACATCAAGAGATGTGAGGAGATTTAAGAATATCGTAAGGAAAACCGCTGCTGAAGTATAAAATATTTTCACATGAAATGAAAAGAACTAAGCATGAATGTGTTTAGATTTACGACATGGGTAAAACCGACTTCACGAATTGGAGTTTAAATCATTTCTACCTAAGACGAAACCGCTTGACTTCCAAGAAAAAGGCTGCTAAAGGACGATGGTGAAAGAAAAGGCTATTGTGAGTTCAAGTTTAAAAGTAACTTGGAAATGGTACGTTTAATTGATGAAAGTATGTTTTGTTTGTCTCATGGTCATCAGAAAATATATGTTTGGTGTCTTACGCAAGAATATTTAATATAAAACATGCATAAGAAGTTCAGTGAAACTTGAGACTTCTGTCACAATATTGGGTTGCATGAAACCAGAGAGTTCACATAGATTATGTATTGGGTACTAAATAATCAATTCCAAAGTATATCAAGAATTTACGAGTACTTTATGTTAGCAGCATCGATATATTTATGCGATGGTGATTTCCTTTTTCAGAAAAAAAAAATTAGCTTCTTGTCACGCTTTTAAAACTACAACCAGATTATCTAAAGAAAGGCACATAAAATTCCTCGATGGGAAAACTCACAAGATTTAAACCTTATTGAGAATTTGTGAGGAAATGTGAAGCAACGTCTTCCAAAACGTGCCTCAAGAGACAAAACTGAACTTGTTTCTAGTTTGGAAACCCTTTGGACATGTTTCGAGATAAGAAAGGCTATGAATCGCTAACAAATAATATGCCAGACTATTTAGAAGATGTTAGAAAAGCTAAGGAAGATTCAAAACAGTATTAATTATTATGTTGTTTCCCTTCAAGTTTAGTGCATTTATTTTCTCATTGTTCTCCTATTTTGAACGACATTAAAAATCGTTTTAATTTTGCGAATTTTTCAAATCACAGTTTTCTCGCATTTTGTAACACGTTATTAAATGTTTACTTAGTTACACAACCTGCGAAACACGTGATTTAAATGATGCTAATTCATATTTATGAATTACTATTTTCTATCCACTAAATTAGAATTGTAAATGATTTAAAGCATTTCCTTTGACTATTCTAATTTTTTGAATTGAGTTGTATAAGATACTGATATGCAGGGTGTTCCGAGAACGTCGGATTATAAGCATATGGTCGTGATCCTTGTGTAAAATGGGCCGTAATAGACTCCTTGCATGGGGGAGGGGGTGGGAAATGAATATCCATAGAGTTATGCATATTTTTAGTTTGCAGAGGAGGGATCTCTAATGACTAATGGAGCTTATAAACGAAGAAGTAGCCCGCCTGCTTATCTCAACTCCATCGCGGGATTGCGAAATAACAGTGCCAAACTGGCTTCGCGGTGTGTTGGCGTTTTTTTGTGATTGCCGAAATTGGCAACTTGATCCCATAATTGGTGCAATTTTATAGTTAAAGATTTTAGGGCACCTACATAGGACTGCAACTTCCCAGGGAGCCTGCTATAGCTCCAACACCCCCAAATTTCTTGACACCCGCTAAAATTCAAATTTCATATATCCGCTAAATATTCAAATTACAAGAAAGCAAAAAAATATCGGAAAGCAGGAAGGGTTAGAAAGAAAGAGGGGTTGGTTCGAATGAGAGGGTTTACCTCTACATCGTAGTTTAGGTCCCATAGACCTATTTTTAATTTTGTCTCAATTGCGTAAGGTACCACATCAATTCCCTCCGTACGCCTATGCATTGATCGATTCTGAATTATGGCTATGGACGCCGGCATGGGGCTGGGGGGCGCAGGGCTTGAATTTTCATTTACTACGAAAAAAATTTAATGCAGAGAAACTCAATGGTTCGTTTCGTAAATGGCTTGCTTACTTCTCGTCATAAATTGGCGAAGCGAAAGTTGGGAAATTAAATTCAAGAGGAGAGACCAAACTTCCAAATACAAGTTTCACTGGCTCGAAATTGTTAACTTCTACCTTCCAGAGATGCACAGCTAATAAGATACCAATTTCTTGATAATACAGCCCAGATGCAGTGTATTGGACAACTAAGTGCATTATGGGAGTAAATTTTCTTTTTCATCCAGTCGTGACTTGTTACTTGTTTATAGCCATAACTCTATGGATATTCTTTCCGCCCTCCATGTAAGGGGTAAGGGTTCATTATGGTCCACTTTGCACAAGGATCACGGCCATATACTTTTGATCCGGTGTTTTCGGAGCACCTTGTAGCTCTGTCTACCAAAGTCAGGCGTGGATTCTTATTATCTACCTTAACATACAGATGAATGAACTCGGTTATAAAAAACATTAAGGAATCAACGGATGTTTTCGCCGTAAACGTTATTCTATATCAGTGGTTCCCAACTGGTGGTCCACGAGACGGGTTCATTATTTAAAAAAAAAAAAAAATCGAAAAAAAAAAAATCGAAATCAAATACTTTTTTATAAAAATTATTATTAAATATTAAAATTAATTATAAAAATGAAATTGATTGCATATTTGTAGTATTTTACAATCTGACGGAACTTCAGAAAACGGTTCGTATTAAAAGTAATTCGTCTTAAGCGTGTTCATCTTAACGAGGTTTGACTGTATTATCATTAAATTTTTTTCTGTTTATTCTGTTTTTTTTCCAAAGAACGATTTTATCATCACATTTCCTCCCCAAAAAAGACCCGGTTCCCTTTTTAATTAAGGTCTTGCAATCAGCTCGTGAGAATTTTTCAAAGTGGTCAGCGGGTACAATTGAAGTGGAAAAGTGATCCACGGCTTAAATTGAGTTGGGAACCACAGGTCTATACAGATTGTAAATAATAAGATGGTCATAATTAGATGGTCAATATCATAAAAGTAATTCATCTTGCTTCAGCGTGTTCGTCTTAACGAAGTTCGATTGTATTATCATTAGATCCTTTTCCTTTTTTTTTCTGTTTATTATTCCTTTTTTTTACCAAAGAACGATTTTACAAATACATTTTCCCCAAAAAAGACCCAGCTCCCTTTTTTATTAAGGTCTTGCAGTCAACTCGTGAGAATTTTTCAAAGTGGTCCGCGACTTAAATTGAGTTGGGAACCACAGTTCTATATAGATATTCATCAGAAATTCTACTTTTATACAACCATTAATGGTTCATATGTATGACTTATAAACCAATGCTCAATCAACCCAAAGGCAGATCAGGAGCGCAGAAGATGCACATTCCTCCCTGAATAACAAAATTACACTTTTTATTGTTTTTCAAGGTTTTCACCCCCACCCCCGAGAACCAGCCTACAGTAGTTTTCAAGCTGTGCATCCCCACCAACCAAGTATTTTCTGGATCTGCTCTTGAATCAACCGCTGTTATTTTTAAGGTATTAAAAGCCATCAATATTTTATGTAGCACTTGTACTACTTTACACTGACCATCATGAAAGTTTTCAATGTCTCAGGACAGAAGAATATCTTTAGGTATATGTTCCATTTTCAATGCGAGAAGGAGTTCACTTTATTAATGTTTACTAGAAAAAGCCTTATTTTAAAGCCAAAAATCTTAAAATCTTTAAATGTATGGTTAAAAATGAAATTACAGAGAAAAAAATTGGTTCGTTATATTCCTGACATTCTAAATATATTATACATTAAATCAATACTTAATAATTGTTAACAACCACGTATAAGCTCACGATAGAGCTTTTTAGGTATAGGAGAAAAAGAGACGCCGTCTCTGCCCTACAGTCGAACCAGGGTCCCTCCGTTGAGCCAGGAGTGCCTTGACCCCTAAACCAACGAGGACAGGATCAATAACTTCTTTCTCCGTATATAAGGATGTAAGATATTATTACCCTTCACAGGGATAACACAATTGCCAAATAATGGTCAACACACAAAGCCACTGGGGCGAGTTTTTATGATTTTTCCTGAGGGAATTTATTAGACTTAATGGTTTTTGATACCCACGTATATGCACAAGCTTGAGCTTTTTTAGGTATAGAACCATGGTTCGACTCTAGGGCGAGGACAGCGTCTCTTTTTCTTCCATACTTAAAAAAACTCTATCTAGCTTGAGCTTATACGTGAGTGTTAAAAATTGTTACGTATAATAAATTCCCCCACGAAAAACTCACAAAAAACTCGTCCCGGTGGCTTTGTGTGTTGACCATTATTTGGCAATTGTGTTGTAAATATCTTACATCAAACTAAACTAAATCATATGTCCGTTACAGTTGTAAATTCGTTTTATTCGTATTCGTTGTAGCTGAGTTACACTGTATTTTCTAAAATACGAGTAAATAATCCGCAGAGTTCGAACAAGTTCTTTTTTTCAATACGAATTCACATAATCTTTAAAAAAAAAAGAAAAGCGAATAGATTACATTAAAAATACAACAAAAGACAGGATTTGGCATACGTATACGCATAATTTGCTCACAGATTAAGATTCTTCAGTTGGAAACTGATGGAATAGATTGGGCATTGCTCATCTCCACATTATATTTATAAATATTCATATTTTTATTATAGAATTTATAAATGTAATAAATACACACACACATATATAAATATAGTCAAATTTTCATTTAACGAAGGTTTATTTTGCGAATTTTTTTAGTTAGCGATATTTTTTACGGAACACGCTAAATTATTTAAAAATTTCCTTATAAAAATATGTATATCCAAATAACGAAGTCTAATCTCTATTATAGATTTTGCTTTTTTAAATCTTCTCATGACTTTATTCCTACAATACGTTATTCGCGTTTCATAAAAATGTGAAATATACAGGGTGATCCAAATTAAACAAGAAGTGTTTGGACCTCTCTGTAGGGAAAACTACTTAGCTTAAATTTTGTACACATGCTCTCCAGAGTATACGGTTTTGATTTCTGAAAGAAAAAAAATTGAGTTCATATTTCGGCCGCTAGGGAAGGAAATGGTGCTGCGGAGCAGGCAATTTATTAATATTAACAGCGAAAAAGTGTTTTAACATGCAATAACCTTTATTGCAATCACACTAAATTAACTACAAATTACAGTATACCGTAGGACAGTAGGTATGACTAAAAAAAAGATTTGTGCAATAACTTTATTGCTATCATATGTGGAACCACACTATCATCACAGATACGGCTCGATATGTCCTCCGTCTCTTTGCTCTAGAAATTGCATTCGATGCACAACACATTCCACGGCAGAACGTAACTCATTCGCTTGGAGGTGGGATACATGTTGCGAAATTCTGTCTTTTAAGACTGCTAAGTTCGGAACATTGCCTTTATAAACGCAGCTCTTTAAATATCCCCACAGCCAAAAGTCACAAGGGTTAAGATCGGGTGACCGAGGCGGCCAAGATGTTGAAAATGACCTGCTAATCACTCTGTCATCCGAAAAGTTTTGCCGTAATAATGTTTGAACAGGCAACGCGATGTGCGGGGGTGCACCATCTTGCATGAAGATTGTAGTGTCAAGACAATTTCTCTGTTGAAGCAAAGGAATGACAAAGTTCCAGAGCATAAATGCATACCTAGAGCCAGTAACAGAACATCTCACTGGCCACAAGGCCGTATTTTCTTCAAAGAAGTAAGGACCAATGACGAAAGATGAGGTGAAGCCACACCACACTGTCACTTTTGGAGCATGCAACGGAATTTGTTGATGAACGTGGGGATTTGTGTCAGACCAAATACGGCAGTTACATGTGTTTACAGCGCCATTCAAGTGGAAATGGGCCTCATCACTCCACAGTATCTGCCAAGGCCATTCATCATCCACTGTCATCCGAGCAATGAACATCAAAGCAAATGTTTTCCGCACGTCATTATCACCAGAAAGCAATTGCTGAGTGTGGGCTATCTTATATGGATAAAACTTCAGGACATTTCTCATAACTCTCCACACTGTCGTATATGGCATGTCCAATTCCCGTGATATCGCACGTGCACTACTGCTACCATGTGCACTTGCTGCTCCCTGCTCCACTACTGCAGTTGCAACTTCTTCAATTTGCTGCACTCGAGTTGGTTTGCGGCCTCGTCCTGATTTAATGGCGAATGTTCCAGTCTCCTCAAAATACAAGACCATTTTTCGAAGATTTGTAATTGTGAGAGTGCGTCTGCGTAAACCTTTTACCTGCCGAAATGCTTTAAGTGCAGCAGAAGCATTGCTATTTCGTTGATAAAAGAGCTTAACAAGTAACGCGCGATCTGGTAAAGTAAGTTTCATGACGGAGTCCTCGTATGGTGGAAAAATGCTTCACGACTCCTTATATAGGCAGAGGATGTTGCGCATGTTAATATGTCAATTGCCTGCTCCGCAGCACCATTTCCTCCCCTAGCGGCCGAAATTTTAACTCAATTTTTTCTTTCAGAAATCGAAACCGCATACTCAGGGGAGCATGTGTATGAAATTTGGGTGAAATTGACAGAGTAGTTTTCTCTACAGAGAGGTCTAAACACCTCCTGTTTAATTTGGATCACCCGGTACACTGGACTGCCAGAAAAACTGGTACAGGCGTGCGTATGCAAATAACGGAGCTTTGCAACCAATCAGCGTAACGCGATGCGGTCGGCAGCACCTATATAAGACAAGAGATGTCTGGCAAAGCTGTTAGATCGGTTCTTGCCGCTACAATGGCACGTTATAAAGATTTAAGTGATTTTGAACGTGGCGTTATAGTCGGCACAAGAGAGATGGGACATAGCATCTCCGAGATAGCGACAAAATTTGGATTTTCGCGTACTACCATTTCACGGGGATACCGTGAATATCAGGAATCCGGTAAAACATCAAATCTTCGACAGCTGTGAGGTCGGAAAAAGACCTTGAAAAGAACAGGACCTTCGACGACCGATAAGAATCATTAAACGAGATAGACGTGCAACACTTCCTCAAATTGCCGCGGATTTCAATGCTGGGGCATCAACAGTGTCAGCGTGCAAACTGTTCAACGAACCATCATTGATATGGGCTTTCAGAGCCAAAGGCCCACTC
The DNA here is from genome assembly GCA_006491805.2 of Dysdera silvatica. Classification (NCBI taxonomy): domain Eukaryota; kingdom Metazoa; phylum Arthropoda; class Arachnida; order Araneae; family Dysderidae; genus Dysdera; species Dysdera silvatica. Next base: position 20,018,595 of record QLNU02015360.1, read on the forward strand.
GTGTACCATTGTTGACTGTACGGCACAAAGCTTTATGCCTCGTCTGGGTCCGCCAACACCGCCATTGGACTGTTGATGACTGGAAACACATTGCCTGGTCTGACGAGTCTCGTTTCCAATTGCATCAGGCGGATGGACGTGTACGGGTATGAAGACAACTTCATGAATCCATAGACCCTATATATCAACAGGGACTGTTCAAGCTGGTGGAGCTTCTGTTATTGTATGGGGCGTGTGCACTTGGCGTGATGTGGGATCCCTGGTATGTCTAAAGACAACTCTGACAGGTGACAAGTACGTAATCGTCATGTCCGATCACCTACACCCATTCATGTTCATTGTGCATTCCGAAGGACTTGGACAATTTCAGCATGATAATGCGACACCCCACACATCGAGAGTTGCTACCGAGTGGCTCCATTAACACTCTTCTGACTTTAGACACTTCCCTTGGCCACCTAAATCGCCAGACATAAACGTTATCGATCATGTCTGGGATGCCTTGCAACGTGCTGTTCAGAAGAGATCTCCACCACCTTGCACTCCTATGGATTTGTGGACGGCCCTGCAGGATTCTTGGTGTGGATTGTCTTCAAAATACCTTCAGACATTAGTCCAGTCCATGCCACGTCGTGTTACAGCATTTCTGCGTGAGCGGGGGATGGGGGGAGGGGGCTTCATGGTATTAGGTAGGTTTGCCAGTTTTTCTGGCACTTCATTAATATAAGAAAAGCTGTTTCAAAACCAAGAGTTCAGAAGAACTAAAACCATCTTCTACATGAATTATCCATGTAAAGTATTCATGATCACGAATTTATTTGAATAAAATAGTACAAGTAATACTATTGTGTCGCAAAAATTTATGAAAATTATACTTTTTAATTATTTAAATATATGGGTGGCTTCATTACATCATCTTACATAATAACATATTTCTTCATCTCATAAAATTTCTACATAGTATACCGTGAGACACAAAAATTCACACATTGTAAATATTATTCGATTCTGCCGCCTTCTTTTAATTGTTTTTAGGAAAGGAAGCCAATTGGAGCAACTGCCTGATGAACGACAACCTAATAATTACCATCCCTTAACGTTACAAAGTGGAACAGTTAATAAGTGAAGAAGATATATGCAGTACTACAGTCCCTAACCTACATGGACGTTACTGATGTGATGACCAGTTTACAAGCATAATTGCTTTTCAACAACTGAGGCCTCTTTGAAACTGAGATAAATCCATTGGGACAACAAATAGATGAACTGATTTACATTTCCTGGAAGTTTAAATAAAGGACTTCGGCCATTAACCGCGTTTTAGTAAACCCAAAATTCAACAGGATTCTATGAAGTGCCCAGTCTTCTGCATAGACTTTTTAAATAAGCTTTTAGACCTTATTGATCTTTTCTTTTTCAGCCTCGCAAATAATGTGCATATAAATTACGTCAATATAAATGTATTTGTGAAGTATTGTGAAATGTAGTCACCAACAGAAAATTATTTTCGGTCATCGTTTATATTTTGGGTTGACCCTTTATCTTATTTTTAGTTAGTGACTAATGTCCACTACTATTTACCTTAATTAAATTCTTTACTTTTATTTATCTAATAATCTTTATTTTACTTTTTTTAATCCAATCAATTATTCTAGTATTTTATTTATCTATCCGTTCGTCTATGGTTCGAGATTATACACCCTTTTCCTCCCTCCTTTCATTTATTCTACTTTTGGGTGGTCAAGGCGAAATCACCACTCATCAACACGTCTCGCCAGCCAAGTTCACAATAACGAAGCTCCTAGAAGACCATCCTAGAATGCATACCTCAAGCATCTGTGTAGTCTTTGTCTATATCAGAAATACCGACGTACTCAGACGTACACGACGTAGTGAGACCCGAAATTGGGTAGTTAATCATTTTCATTCAGAGTAGAAAATCTCTGTTTAGATGGAATTAATAGCTCGGGTCTTTTTGTCATTCCTTATTTATTGTTGAATGAAAAGAATTCTAGTTTGTGAATTATGGATTAATGTCTGAATCTCGTTAGTTTTGCAAATATCTGGTTGGGAAATTGTGTCCCACCCTGGAACTAACCATTTTGGGTAATGGCCTTATGTAGAAGAAATGGTATTTTTGTAAAACCTAAAAATTGTTTTATTAAATGTGTAAAAATTATTTAATCCTTTGTTTCCCTTGTTGAGTAATTTTCCGTTGCTTATCAGTATGCATGCATATGATATGTGTTTAGTTAAGGCTAATTAAATAATCAAGTTTCATTAAGGCATTTACATCATTTTTGATCAGTGAGCATAGGTCCAAAAGGATGGACTCATGTTCATTGATTTAATAGGGAGGCAAATTGGCTTCCCTTTCCCGAAATCCTGGGTCTGCGGAATTGGTTTCCTTTCATGATTACCGTTAAAGCAATTATGGAGGGACAATTATTATTATAGTGGAACTCGCCACGCGTTTATTCTCAATAATGTCAATTAATAAAATTTTACAATACAATAAATATTCATTTTACCCCCCCCCATACAACCATATTTGCGCAAGTATTTATTAGGATGCTGGAGAACATGCCTTGCAAAGAAAGATGCTGAGTAAAAGATTTTTTGAAAAGAAGGAAAGATATTGGTATGAATTGTATGTAAAGGAATCGTATAGAAACTAGAGAACCAAAGCCATTTTTGTCAGATATTAGAACTGCGGCATTTTGCTTTGCTTGAAAATTGAGCGTCCAAAAATCAGGATCAATTTCCTTGGCTGGGAAATCGATTCTTGTGAAAGGATATTGCGTTTTCCAGAATGAAATATCGGCATTTATTAAAAATGCAGGAATTGATCCTTACGGATGCAAAAATTTATAGATACTTGGTCTTAGTGATTAATAATATATTCGGTTTTTGATGTGAAATGGCTTTTGATAAAAATGTTCTTATTTTTCGATATTCAATGTTTCTTATAGTAAACGATTGGAATTTTAATTGTCTGGTATCATTCATCGCAATTTTTTTATATTTTAGAGTTACACCATAAAGGTAACGTCTTAATATTATACTCAGGTATTGGCGAATATCATGCATAATAAAAATAAAAGGAATTTGAGCGAAGAAATTAGTTGCGTCTATTTCAAAATCTTTTAATATATTATTTTGCGAATAAAACGAATTCCGCAATTCTGAGCAGAATACACGATATTAATTAAATTTGCATATATTATATGAAATTGCATATTCAGTCAATTGATTCTTCAGAAAACAAACATATCAGTCTCTGTTAAACTGTATTAATTTGAAATATGTATTATTGTTATTGAAATCAACATGGAGAGAAAGAGAGAGGCTTAAGCAACACGTGATCTTTGATTTTTGACTTTTCTTCGGCACCTAAATGTAAAATAGAAGTACTCATGATTTTGTATCTTTAAAGTTTTACGAAAAGTATTAAAAGATACGTTGGGTAATTTTATGTAAAGAGCAAAGCGTGTTATCTAATTTCTCAAGTACCATAAATGGCTGGATATTAGAGACATATGAACCCGTAAACGTTACCTGGAAACGACAGAGCGCCTTAAAAGTAATCTATGCGGTGGTCCATAAAACGATATTAGCATCGTGAATCATACGAGCGGACCGGTCCGAGATTTTTCGAGACGTATTTGCTCCTAGTTCAACGCCTCATATACTCTGAGGTCCGGTATTTTGCAGCTGAACGAAAAACATCGTTGAGGTTATGAAGCGTTTAAACATATTTGTGATGAGGCCAAAACCGTCTACATTTAAAACTGTCACGATCTTACTCATATCTCACAAGCAGCTTTTACATCCAGCAAATTGTTTCGCATGTGATTGGTTTAGTTTATTTCCGTTTAAAGGTTCTCCCATTTTGCTGTGAGCGCAGCTTAATACTTAAAAGCACA
>QLNU02015360.1:20022620-20036916 GCA_006491805.2 Dysdera silvatica
TCTGCATGGAATCAATTTTCCCGAATGTAGAAATTGCTAAACGTTTTCTAATTAACTATGGCGGTCGCGGCTGCAGCGGCGAAAGGTCTTTTTCTTTTTCTAAGAGAGTGAAAAATTATTTGCGGTCAACTCCGAACCAAGAGAAATTTCATTGCTCTTGTATAGTTGATCATTAAGAGCGACTTCCTGAACATTTTGATTTTTAATGAAATAGCGGAAGAGTTTGCTAATTTTAAAACAAGAAAAAAAATTGATGTGTAAATTAGAATGTCGATACTAAGCACGTTATTCACAATTCGGAATAAAGAAGAAATTTAATGAAATGTTATAATTTATTTCAGAAGCTTATGTGTCGCCGCAGTGTAACAAGTTACTAAACGAACTTTTACATGTGGCATACAAATAAAAGAAATTACTAAATAGCAAATTTGCTTAGCACACATTTTACACTATATTTTTATTTATGAAGAGTATTTGAATAAAACGTGCTTATACAGGAATATAACCGGGGTTTTATTTCAGAAAAGGGGGTGAACTTAACTCTTGGTGCTTCAACAGATCTTTTTTTTTTTTAATTGTTGTTTTCCTTCTTACCCAAGTGTGTATCATTTTCGATCTCTCTGTTATTCTAAACCTACACATCTTTTCATATTTCTTTGATTTTTGCCATAATTTTTTGACTGCACGTAAAATCAGAAACAGTGGATATTTGATTCTAAGCGTCTGTTCAATGTGTAAAGGCAAGAAACAGCATATCTATACGGAAGTCAATTGAGCATATCTCGGGATGGTTAAAACGAAAAATAAATTCAACATTTTGAACAACAATTCACAGAATGTCTTAATACAATGAGTGAGAGAGAGAGAGGCAGTCTTAATAAAATTAAACTGAGAATATTTTTGTTTGTATTGATGAAGTTTCTTACAAGTAAATGACAATTCTTATGGCTTCTCATTGACGCAGTATAGCCCAGGTGCTCTTGCGCCATAAAAATCAAAGCAAACAGACTTTCATGGTTTCATATAAAAACAAAAAAATGGCGTTAGATAATATACCGTCTGTCATTTTTTTAAAATAAATATAGCACAACAACCGCAGACCATTTTTAAAATATGTTACGAAAATGGGCTATTTTCTTCAAAATTCTGGATATATCGAGAATGAAGAAAGTTATAAACCTCTTTTTATCTCTAATAACTACTAAAAGGCATAATATTTACCCATGATATCACGCACTTCAAACAATAGTTTGTATACACTGCGGAAAATTCGGGTTTCAATGTCGTTACCACCGAATGTGTTTTTGTTGGTTTTTCTGCCACTATTAAATACTTTGTACCTCAGAGCCTGGCTTCCAAGGCGGCAGAAGCTCGAATCCGACGAAAAACTATCGATTCAGGAACAGCATGATCTTAGCTCTCCTTGCACCATGGAGAAATCATGTACAAATAGAAAACAATTGTATAAAAGTGCAAAAATGAGTTGTCGTGCTTACAGACACTAGCAAGCTTTCAAACAACAAGCAATTAGCCGTAGGGATTCTAGACAGAAAAGGTTAACCATGGAGGTGTTCCAAACCAGTCATTACCCTGATCAGTAAATGGTCACGTCCATCTATGATAAATGACTACTTGCTTGTGCGTTTACGGTACACGGGCAGCAAAGATCATGCTGCGTTGGAACTTACAGGTTCCGAAGAATTCGAACCTTCGCTAAGGAATCAAAATTTAGGGCTAGGGTGGGGGAGGGGCGGGAAACGGTACGCCATCTACGATAGCCTTGCGAATCAAATCTGACTTATTGACACTGTGGACCAGGGGTGGAGAACTTTCGGGACGGAAAAGCCAAATCTACCCCCCCCCCCTCCACAACTATTCAAAAATTATTCAAGAGCTGTAATTATATTTTTGCAAATAAGGAAATTTTAAAACAGTATTATTATAAGTTATACTATTAACTATTTCTTTACTAAATGAAGAAAAGATCACACAAAATATTGCTGTCATTGGTTTTAATCAGTGTGAGAAATGGGTTTTTATATCCTTAGAAAGTTTCAGTACGTCCAGGTTGTAACTTTTTTTGCTTAAAGGCATTATTCCAAGTTGGCATCAGTAATTCTTGACTCCCCAATTTACATTTAATCAAATTCACATTAGAAAACGATTGCTCACTTAAATACGTAGACCTGAAGATACCCAAAATATCATGTGCGAAAAATTTTTCCAACCCATGAGTCAAGTTCCAAGTATTGAAAGCCATTGAATCATCATCAAATCACTGCTTATGCTGTGAAATCAAACTACAATTTTCCTTTTCCAGTTCTTTTATTTCAATACTAAGACGTACAAATTTGGAGCTCCATAAAACTTCGTTTGTCAATTCCAGCAACAATATTCCAAAATTAGCCGTGTCAATATTAACCCTTAAATGCCTTAAGTTTTAAATTTGTTACCGGACTTTTAAACAGTTAGTGCGACATATTTATGGACTTAATGCCTAAAGTATCAAAATTTATACCTGCTTTTTTTTCGAAATAAATATATAAAATAAGTATTGTGATTTTTTTATTATTTTTCCCTTTATCTGGCTACTGCAATAAATACATTTTTAAATTTAATTTGGAAAATAAGGCTTCTAAGGGTTAAACGGAGAAATTTTTAATTGCTTCACATGCATTAAGAGGATTTGTAATTAAAGCTATATCATTTCTGAACTCCTGAAACATTTTGGAAGTTAAGATTCTCTCAAGTTTAAAACTGTTGGTTTGAAATAATATTTGTTAATTATTAATAAAAGGGGGATTGTTTTCTCGTAGATATTGGGGTAAGTTTGTGAAATAAACCGAAGTTTCCCTCTTTAGATCTTTAGCGAACAGAATCATTCTTTTTTTTTTTTTTCAAACGAAACCCCTTCTTCTACCATTGAAAAAATAGTATTTCTCTTGCCTTAATTTGATTTATTTGTGATGAAACGTCTACGATGAAGTTCAAGTTTTGCAACCGCTGATCTGTTAATGTTGAATATCGACCACCCTTGTTGTGAAGGAATAAATTGATTTCACTTATAAAAGATGTAAATTATTATTATTATTTATTATTATTTTACATATAAATGATTTTATTATTATTTTACATATAAATGATTTTATTATTATTTTACATATAAATGATTTTATTATTATTTTACATATAAATGATTTTATTATTATTTTACATATAAATGATTTTATTATTGCTTACATATAAAATGATTTTATTATTATTTTACATATAAATGATTTTATTATTGTATTTTACATATAAATGATTTATTATTATTTTACATATAAATGATTTTATTATTATTATTTATTATTATTTTATATAAATGATTTTATTATTATTATTATTATTATTATTATTATTTTACATATAAGTGATTTTATTATTATTATTATTATTTTATATATAAATGAAACGATTATAGTTTTATTTTCATTTTCAATTCTCGTTCAGAGCCACATGTACGTAACCACAGAGGCGCATGTGGCCCGCAACGTGTAGTTTGTCTACCTCTACTATAGGCGAATGAGTTACCATTACACCACTGTATGATAGTATACCTACATTTCTGAAATTCGAACTTCTAAAGGCTTAAGGAATTAATCCCGGATTACAGTGAGAATTTATTCGGTCAGCGTTTTTTCTCCGGCACCGTTGGGAGTTGGGCTCGAGTTGACGACACACTAGATAAACACCTTACCATTGCGCCATAATAGGGCTGCACAAGAAATAACGAATCCCGTTGAACGATTTTGATCACTCATCGGAAATGGTCAAAGTCGTTTATTGATTCCGTAAATGCGCAATTCTGGACATTTTTAGTTATTAAGAAAGTGTTTGAAAATAAGCATAATTTATTCTCGCATACATTTTTTAAATTAATAAATTATAGACATAGTGATGTTACCAACCCAAGGAAATTTGATTATGGATTTGCACATATATATACATGTATTTTACTCTAAGTCATTTTCTAGATTTTTGTCCATCAATAGGCCCAATATCGGTTTCACAGGTCAGAAAAAAACAAAACACGATAAGAATCTTACCGTGGATCTTATCGTCCACAGAGTTATCTTTCATGACATCTTGTAGACTTGGACACAAAAGAAGGTGGTTTCTTGTCATTAGGTCAAGTTCACACAGAGGGCATGTAGGTGAATTATTCAGATTAATTCTATGGAGATGCTATTATAGGTGGTCATGCTTAGTCGTAAGTCTGAAGTAAGGCCGTGCCTAGAACTTTGGCCGCTAGGGTGCAATACACATTTGGCTGCCCCTACCCACTGGTGGTTATAAAAAAATGAAATAAACACGTATTAATCCTACCATGTAACAATTTATTAATTTTAATTTCTTAATTATACATTCAGCCGTAGGCTATACACATATATTTTATTACTTTTTTTGCACTTATTTTTTAATTGTCCGCCTCTGTTTTTTTTTCCCTGTTTCCTTTCTGAAGTTGAAGGGTTCTTTATTTCGTTTTGCTTTTTAATCCGTCACAAGCAGGGTATGTCACACAAATTCATTTTCCCGCTTCTCGTCGGCAAGTTTCTTATATTTAAAACCACTTAATATAGATCTTTTGTTGCCCGGCATGGCAGAAAAAAAAACCAATTACACATATGAAATTGTAAAGAAAAAGCGGTGTTATCAAAATAAATAGGAGCCCGAAACTGCACAGTAACTGTGATAGATATGAAATGCTGCTCGCTTCACTCGCTTAAGAGAAATGCCTTTTGATTTTCTGCTTAAAACCTTACTTGATTTCTGTTTTCAACCGCTCTGTTGTGCAAACAGCACAATACCAACATCGACCATGTTGTTTACATTTAATGTCACCTGCAAAATATTTACATTCTCTCTTTTTTTCAAACTTACGAAGTTAATATCAACAACTATTGGCAATTTCCACGTGTTAATACTAGATACATCCGTTTCCGTTATGGGAAGTATTTAATATTGTAATATTAACAATATAATCATGGGCCATTTGCCTTTCGATTCTGTAGTTTGCATTTGCAGGCAAGTTAAAGTAATCGCTTATATGTCATCGCTATTGGGGAAACAGGGCAATAATTAAAAAGAAACATTATTTTCAACATTGTCCAGTTTGGAAAATTTTATTTTTAAGCCCCTTTGATACTGCTCTCCGATAAGTGCCGACCTTAGGCCAGCGTCTTGTGTGCCTACTTAGAAATCTGCCACTGTTCCTTCTTTGTTCTTTTGTCCAACCCAAGACAGTACGTCTCCACGAAATAGTTTTGAATGTTGGTATCATTCAGATTTCTTGGAAGTTTCTAAACACCATAGTTTCATCAGTCAGTATAGGAACGATTCATTTCTATACTGACGCTTTCATTTCCGTGCTGTCGCCCTTTCACGTTCGAAGCTGCTGCCCAGGATTTATATCTTCCCCGATACCCCGACCCTTTTTGTACTATTTAGAAATTGGTAATTAAAGAGAAGGTGTGCTGAAAAAATGGGGAAAATTTAAATAAGGGACACGCATTTTCTATGGAAAAGGGAAAATTAAAAACTACCCTTTTAATAAAAATGCACTTTGCTGTATAATTCTAATTAAAAAAAAGTGTTCAGAAAAAAATAAATAAAATGTTTAAAGGAGTTAGTAAGCACAATGGCGTCCCGGGTGCGGCGCACCCCTTGCACCCACGCTTTGCACTACTCTGGCTGAAGCAAGCTATCCTGACCTTCCTTGGAAGCTCTTTTGACATGGTGTGTTTCAGGAGACAGTCCAAACTTTTCGCAATAATTTTATCAGTGTATTATAATTGCCTTTGTCGTTTTATACTCGAACTAATAATTTTTTAACTGTTCGAAGTTCTATTAAAGGATTAGGTTGTTTCAGAGATGATTCCTGCCTGTTTAACTGGTATGCCTTCTACTTTCAGAGCACATTGCAATGACTTGGGATTCATTGGAGTGTAAGTGATTTACCACTGTACATTGCAAAGCTCATGGATCCTCGACAGCACTGTATTCTTGGCGGGGAATTACAACATTAAGATAGGAGTGCTATAATGGCTGCTTGTGAGTCACTTAAGATGGCTTTTATTTTCAGAGCAAGCAACAATCGTATCAATTTGTAAATATGTACATTGTATTACAGAACATGTATAATGGCTTGAGTTTTAATGGCTCGAAGAAATAACCGTCGATCCTAAAATCATTAAAAATTATATTTGACAAGCGCCAAAACATCAACCACTGGGCCACCAAGGGCCCAGCGGTTCCAAGCACTACGGATCTAACGGAGAGACCCTAGTTCCATTTTGGACCAGGGCGATATCTCTTGTTCTCCTACACGTTAAAAAGCCTTAGTTTGAGTTAAAGCGTGAGTGTCGGAAAAATGACCATCCACCGAACTTAATTAAATGTGTGAAAGGCAAAAATCTAACATTTAGGCCATTGTGATTTTATATTTGGCCTTGAATTCATGCAGATAATGAAATGTTCTACGTACGAACTCTGTGGAGAAAGGTACCAAATAGCCAGCTCGAAAGGAAAAAAAAAATGGCGCTTATAATCCGAATTTAGCACAGAAAATGAAGTCTTGCCAACCGCATTCGAATAAGGCGTCCCAGCTCACTTTCACAACTTTTTAATACATAAAACAATTGTATACATTAGACTGACTTTAAATACTGCATCAAATCCTGACCAATAAGTTTTCCCCCTACGTGCCAGTTCTGACAGCATTTGTGGGACAGTTCCAAGCACAGACCTACCGTATATGGTGGAAAGCATGTCTATAAAATAGTTTTCGCAGTCATTTTTACCAAAGATGGGCAAACGAATTGTGGCGAATACATACTGACGTTTCCTTTCATTTTAGAGATGTCCAGATACCTTTGTCTAGTAAAGGCATTTGTTTAGTAAGAGTAAAGCTAATATTTATGGATCCCGATAGATATTTCAATTTGATCTAGGACTAATTAAGTAACCATTCCACGTATCTATTCGTATGATATCAATAACTTAAATCAAAATATCGCCAAACTACGAATCGAGAATTAGGACATGGATGGTAATTTAAGCTCTGTTAAACTGAATACCTTTAATAGCTCATTACTTCATTTCTCAAGAGCTAGATGCAATGTATCCAAAAAACTTCTTTTTTGAGCCATTATGGTTGCATGAAGCCATTCTGGTACACATTGCCTCGAGTCATATACTTTTACCTAATTATTTTCTTTAGAAATTCTTTCCTGATCTTCATTAAAGTATTTCAACCAGAATTTAATACTTCATTCAGAAATTACAAATTGGTTTGGGCAAGGCTTCTTGGTAATACTTCTGTGTTGTCTGCAATACCCCCTTATTGCCCTTTCAAACTCACTAAGATTCTTTAAAGAATCTAACAATTTTTGACGGAAGATGATTATATTGAGAATAAAATTGGTCGCAATGGCGCTTTTCTTAAATTGACGAAACCGAAATTTTCCCCTCAAGCAATTACTTTTCCCACATGAGAGCAAATAACAATAACTGAAAACACATTCGACAATAAGTTTTCGAAAGTGAGCAATAACTGCGTTAAAACAATAATAAACTGCCTAAACAATGCTTAAAACGCTCGCCTTGAGGGGGAAAAGAGTAAAATCCTTGCACGTTTAAGATTATTTAGCTAAAGTGCTCTCTCGTTAAATATCTTACGACCATTTTCAATGGATGGACTTTCATTTTGGGGACTATCTTAAATGAGAAAAACAGAGTTACATCACTTACTTACTAGGTGCAAGCATAAGGATTGAACTATAGATTCCCAAATCTTAGTGACGCTTAGATGAAGTAAGGGGATGCAAAATGTTTTAAGCAAACTTTCACTGTAACAGTTATTATAAGCAGAAATAACACACAAATGCAAACTTTGTTAAGTACTGTCTCAGATTGGATTTGAATTTTGTTTTCGTAAGATTGTGAAGAAATAAAGACTGTTACTTTGACACTGGTGTAAGGTTCAAGAACACGACTTTTCGGGAGCCAACTGCTCCGTTTGTCAAGTGGAGGCAGAATGAAGAGTGAATGGAAGTCCTGAGTTTACATTATATACCAACATGTTGGGAATCTCCATCTGAGGAATTTTTTCCTCTGAAGCATGGGAGACTTACAACTTGAAGAATCGTGCCATAAATATTTCAAAACCTCCAACGAAACCTCACAGGATTTTCGCCAAAGCTCGAGTCGGGAGTGGCCATCTGGTATCATTCGGTGTGGGAGTTTCCCGAGCTCTACGTGGAGAAAACCTGGTTGGGAATTCTCTATGAGGTGGTTTCCACAAATGGGTATTCTCATTCATTCTTTATTTTGCCTTCACTTGACAAAGGGAGCAATTAACTCCCGAAACGTCGGGTAAGGTTTACAAATCTCACACCAGTATCGAATTAAGAACGAGGCAAATTAAATAAAATTGTAACGTTACATGTTTTCGCTAGAATTCATTTTAGTAAACGATGCCAGAGTTATTTTGTTACTGTATTTATCATTTTCAATCTGTGTGTATGTGCGATTAAATAATTAAGGCCATTTTCAAATGTAATTTTTATTATTCATTTCAAAAACATAGTTTAGTACAATAATATTTTATATTTCTTCCAATTAGTAGAAAAATTAAAATGGATTATATTATACACTATCGTGTTATACAATGTAACTTGTTAAGTAAAAATTTTATTTGGCGTTTTTGAGGCTGCAATTTTAATGCAAGAGTTTCAAGTAAATGAAATTCACGACGAAACAGGGGTGATCTTATCATTTATAAGAATATGTTTTCAAATTAGATTTAACTTGTTTGGATTTAAAAATATGGTCTTAGAATGGTTTTTGTGATCTTTTGGCATCATTTTATTATATTGTGAAAGTTATGGACGTGACAAGCACAACAGACACAACTTATTTGACGCAATCTATGGAACACACGTGAAGTTTATCAAATTTCTTCAACTCATAGATCGATGCACAGTATGACGTCGCTTAAGGTACCACGTACATGCTTCTGTAAAAAGTACCACACAGGAGGACGTACCAAGAAGCCACCCTAAGACATACTTGTTACGATCTGTAGATACAAGTGCCATGCAGCATAAAGGTAACAGAGGAAGGTTTGCTATAATGCACGTAAATGTGGGCAACATAGTCTTTATACTCCTCAGCGCCATATTGGATGGTGTTGGTGTTGTCCAAATGAGACTAACATTTCCTTGTACTTGCATGTTGAAGATGTTTTCGGCGTAGAAACGACGATTTGCTTGTATATTAGCAATCGCTGCTATAACTGTAAGCACCCCAGAAGGTATCCCCACTCCCAGTGTGCCTCGAACGTTGCTCTCCAAACAAGCAACTACACCAAGAAGTATCATCACAATTCCTGAAACAATCTGAGTAACTCTTAACCGCAACGTTATGGCGAATAAATGACTGCCGGGTACCCTGGTTTGTGGGTCAGCCTCAGTTACTGAAGATCCACTGTTTATAACTTGAGCTGGTGTGTGCAGCTTCACTCGCTTCTTCCCGCTGCTGGAGGTCGGTTTAACTGCATCCGCTCCAGACACTTGCTCAGGTTCTTCGGAGCCATCTCCCACGACAACGGTTGGGGTGTCAACTTCTTGTCCTTTGATTCCCGCCAGGCCTAAGTATGGATCTGTAGGAGCTAGACAATAATGACCTAAAAATCCTCTATCCACTACTACTACAGATCGAAGGATATTAAGAAAAGCCGTTTTGACCGATTAGATCATGTTCTATTGGTTCAAAAACCACGACAGTGCATAGCATTTTACCGTTTCCATTTTAGACTTGTATATCAAACACTATTTTGTTGTATAAAATAACAACTGAAAGTTTCAGATTTTTCTTTTGCGGAACACAAATTCGTTTTCAAAAGTTTCTCCAGTTTACAAACCGATTGCGTCTGTACTTTAGTATAAGATCATCTTCAATGTCATACTTTGATTTATAGTTGATGTAGGCTAGCATTTTATAAAATACAATTTTCAAAAGGAATTGTTGAGGCTGCAACCTGAAATAGAAAATACAATGTGTTAGAATAAGATTTTGGAGATTGGAAATGCCATATTCTGCAATTTGAAATTTTTTCAGATATGCTTAATAATGTGCTCTGTGCACTTCTTTTGTGACAAAATTTGAAAAATAATAGGATTTAATCCAATTATTTTTGGAGGTACGTCGATAATGTTGCACATTTGGCTTAGAAGCTCGATTTGTCAATATCGGTTTGATATCAAGTTTCTCCAGAAATTCGAGTACAACATAAGAGAATACCGTTGGCAGATTATGCTACGAACAAAAATACGCACTCACAAAGAACGTATTTGGTGACAAATCGTTTATGTGTGAAGGAAAAAATAAGAATAAGATCTAAGGGATTAGGTTGACATAATGGCATAGTTTCCAAACATATTCCAGATAGCAATATATGAAATCGTAAGCAATAGAAGCAATGGTAAAAATTACGCTTAATTATAAAACAAATAGAGACAGAATAATATAAATTAGAATTTCTATTTCAAAGAATACCATAAAATAATGATTCTTTCAATGTGGTTTTGCATAATCATACACATAATTTAACACAAATTAAAACAAGAAAATTAAGATAGAAGGCATTATATTTCTAACGCTTTCTCTTAGATTTTTATTCCTTATTCAGATATTGCATTTACGTTCATAAAGCGTTCTCTGAAGACGATGTCTGCAATAACTGGACTCTTTTAAAAAGTATTAAATGCATTTTTTTGTGTTCGGTTTTGGCCGGGGTCATAATATACTTATATTACATATTAATTTACGCTACATAAATTTTGCAGTTTTATCTCAAGATGGCTAAGAATTTGAATATTCTCCTCCACGTTAAAACAAACCCCAACAGAATAGGAACACGTTGGCGAGTTCCTTAAATGTCATTTTTAAAATTTACTTCTAGTTCGCATTTCGTCTAGAACTCCTTGGTGGCCGACACGCTTCTCCAGGAAAAAAATAATATTTAGTTTATTAAAGTTGAAAATAAGCCACAGTAATATATAGCTACGCATCGCTTTGGAAGCACATTTTGCTTTACAGAATTATTTTATATTGTTTTGAATCTGAAAAATTTCGGATATAATATCCAGATATAATATATCTGTTCCAGGTATTCATTTGAAAAGTTAGCAGCTATTGACATTAATAAAAATGATTTGTTGCTGCTAATGTGTTTCCTTGAATACACTGAAAAATGCTTTTAAAAATGCATCTTTCATCAGCACTACTATATATCATCATCATCATCATATTCAACCATTATCTATCCACTGCTGGATGAAGGTCTCTCCAAATGCTTTCCACACAAGTCTATCCTGAGCAATTCGCTTCCAAGTCACCCCAACCTGTTTTCTAATTTCATCCACCCATCTACAGTCCGTTCGCAGAAAATTGTCCACCAGTTCCGTTAGAATTCAAAGGAGCTGAAGTAACAGACGGGTTGTTCCATTGCAATAGAGGGGAAAGGCGTCTTGCATAACTGGTTTTTCGCGTTAGAATATTTGCGCGAAAAACCACTTATGCAAGACGCCTTTCCCCTCTATTGCAATGGAACACCCCGTCTGTTACTTCAGCTCCCTTGAATTCTAACGGGACTGGTGAACAATTTTCCGCGAACGGACTATAGTTTGAGGACGTTTTCTAGGTCTTCGGTGGTCTCTTGGAATCCAGTTCAGAATTTCTGTTGTCCATCGTTGATCAGTTCTTCTTGCAATATGCCCAGCCCATCGCCATTTCAGCCCTTTTACTTTAACAATGATGTCCTCTACTCTAGTTTGCTCTCTCACCCAAGTGTTTCTTTTTCGATCTCTCCTAGTTATTCCAAGCATGCACCTCTCCATGCTCCTTTGCGTTGTCTGTAACTTTCGTATTGCTCCAACTGTTAGACTCCATGTCTCTGATCCATAAGAGAGGACTGGCAATACACACTGGTTGAAGACCTTTCTTTTTAGACACAAAGGCAATTTCCCCTTCAGGATAAAACTGTTTCTTCCAAATGCACTCCAGCCAAGTTTAATACGTCTGTTGAGTTCTTTCATAATGTTGCCATCCATTGAAATCAGCTGGCCAAGGTAAATATATGAATCAGCAATTTCTAGCTCAATGTTGTCAACTTGTATTTTTGTTTCCTCTACAAAATTATTGAACATGATCTTAGTTTTTTGTAGGTTCATCTTGAGTCCAACTTCTTTACTTCTAGTTGAGAGCTCCTGTACCATGTCTTGGAGTTCTGATGGGTTCGTTGAAAAAATAACAATGTCATCAGCAAACCGCAAATGATTTAAATATTCACCATTTATTTTTATTCCCTTGTTATTCCAATTTATCAGCTGAAAAATCATCTGTAAAGCTGAAGTAAAAAGTTTTGGAGAAATGGTATCTCCCTGCCTCACACCTTTACCAATTTTGATAGTTTTGGTATCTTTATGTAACCGAAATTTTGCACTTGCATTTTTATACACACGTTTCACCATGTCAATGTACACATCCTCAATGTCTGTTGATCTTAAAGAGTTGATGACTGCTGATGTTTTAATAGAGTCAAAGGCCTTCTCATAGTCAATAAATGCAACACACAATGGAAGTTCATATTCATGTGTTCTTTCAATTAATTCTCTTAATACTTGAATATGGTCCACTGTACTGAATCCACTTCGAAATCCAGCTTGTTCTCTTGGTTGAGCTGCATCTAATTTTTTCTGCAGGCGATGTGTTAGCACTTTTGTGAAGATTTAGTGATGATTTTACTGATATATATATATATATATACATATACATATGTATATGTGTGTGTGTGTGTGTACAGGATGAATTTGACCTAATCTACCAAATGAAAGGGGGTGATAGAAGAGCCCATGTGGAGCATAAAAAACCGTTGCAACCTTGTCCTATCTCTATCCATTTCCGAATTATGGTGGAAAGAAGGAATACGAGCCAAGTCTTAAAATATCAAAATTTGTGATGTTTCTGAAAGGCTTATACGCAAAATAAGCACATATTTGGAAAGAGTAGGAAAAGTCCTATAAGGTGATACCATTTTCATCAGAATATTTGAATTTAATGACTTAGCTACTAGCCCTGAAACATTGGCGAAGTGCAAAATCGAGTTGTCGCCAAAACCTGTAAGCGACAATTCTGCAAACGCCCTTTTAGCTATAACCGGTCAAATTTACCAAAAACTTGCCCATTCTACTAGCTTCCGAATGAGCCTACAATAAACCACATCGGTATTCTAATTCAGGAGAAATTTAGCCTTATGTCTGAAATACATCATTAAATTGGCGTCCGTCGAAAAAGGCCAGATGTTTTTTGGGTGCAAAAACGAAAGTTTTAAAGTCAACCAATAAAAGTCGAAAAACCTTCGAGTTCGATGCCTGGTAAATCTTCTTTGCTATTCTTCTGTATTTTGCACTTATCGAGGCCGAATTCCATTCCTATGTCCTTGGAGAATGTCTCTGTTATACTGATGAGTTGTCGGAGTTGGGTGATTGTTGGCGCGTATAGCTTGATGTCATCTACGTACATGAGGTGGGAGACTTTATGTAGGTTTCTCTTGTCTTTCTTCAGCATGTATCCGTATTTACTTGGATCTCCCTCCTCCCCTTTGTTTATTAGTTTTCCTGTTCCTCCTGTTCTCTTTGTTCTCTATGCTTAAAAATGCGGTTCCTCAATAACTATTCCTTATTTCTTCATAAACTTAGATATTGGATGTTGGAATTACGTTAAAAATAATATAAGCTTGTATTTCAGTCTGAATATAAGAATCATTTTTATACACTGGTGCTTTGTTGGAACTAATTGTACTTATGCACCCTATTATGTAGTGGAAACTTTTCATCTAATGAAACTATTTAACACACACTTTATGAACGTTTGAAGCATGCCATAACATCGGCGTTACTATTACCACGCCTAAAAAACGTTGATAAAAATTGTTTCTTAATTTACGAACAGGTGTGTTCTAATCATTTCAGGAAATAAAAACGGAAGAATATCACGCTTTTCATCAATAATACACATGTGCTTAAATGTGTAGCAAACTAGTAACAATATCTTGACCATTATCAAAGATTTGAATGTAAATAGATTAAAAAATTTCGAGGAATGACATCAATGAAAATGTACAGAATAGGGAGTTTGGGTCATATGTACAAATCTGAGTAATTATATGGAACGTATTATATTATTGTGT
>QLNU02015360.1:20037016-20082806 GCA_006491805.2 Dysdera silvatica
AACAATTCATCTGAAAAAATAATTGCTTTACATTTTTTACGATCTTCCTGTTTTTAATATCAACTGTTCATCACTGAAGTCGTACGTAACTAAAAATGAAATACAGAAAATTTCTTTGCGTCATGCAGCAGAGCCATGGAGCCAGCAACTTAGAGTTTTCAAAATCATTGTGGAGCTCCAAGCACATAATACATATATTACATGTTTATGCATTATGATATATATGAAATTCCAATCTCTCTCAACTTATGGGGGACACTACATCTATGTATGGAGGTCGTATCATTGAAAAATAAATGTGTTAGTTCAACATTACATGAAATTCAATTTTAGACGGTAGTTTAGTAGTCCAAGCTACTTAAAGTAAACTTGAGTTTAATATTCAGTAACGTGCTACACGATGTGGGCATGAAAAACCAAATCCTTCATTAAAACTGAATGACTGACATCCGTCATAAATGCTTCACTGTCACCAGCAACATAGTTTTAAAAATTATTGGGGAGCCCACCCACACATATTATACATATTTATACATTGGTCATGCGCAGTGAAACTTGTTCGTTATTTCTATTGCGATATCAGTGCGAATAACGCAAATAAGGAAAGATTTTATTTTTAGCTCTTTCTCGCAAATACATGAACAAATGTAAATTTCTTTTCGCACAAATATTTTATTTTTTACGCTGTTTAAAATGATATATCACAAGATGGGGGCGCTATTTGAAAATTCAAAGTTGGGTGGACGTAGGGTCCGGGAGTTAAATAAAAAATTCTTTGATGTTAATTTTAGGCTTCCCTCTGGAATTAAAAACTATGTTTGTTTTTTTTTCAAATTTCTATTCAACTCCTATCAAGATATATACAGGCTTCTTACCTTTTCAACTGAACACAGGGTATGTACAGTCAAACTTGATTATAATGACAGTAAATGAAAGAGCCAACGCGTTTAGCTCGCCATATCCGAATTCTCATAAAATTGTCGAAAGGTCTCGTCGTTATGGATAAGTTTATGGTAGGTGTTACTGTTCTTCTGATGGCCGATGTAGGAGAAGATGAGACTTGTCAAGGTATGAAATTATCAATCGAACTACACTATAGTTTTCGACACTCCAACTTCTTTCCCTGAGAAAAGTTTTTAAGTACACTTTCGTAATTTGTGAGTACACTTGCAAGCACACGATTCCTTTCCACATGTAAAAATGCTACGCTTGAATTTGGCCCTATAAATTAGAGTAAAATTTAGTTGATAAAATGCTCTCGATTGGAGTTACCGGCAGCTTTTTATACTGGTATACCATATACTGTTTCGTAAGTACTGTCAAAGGGATTACACCACTTCGTGAAAATTGGAATTTTAAGGATGAACAGAATCTTCCTCGTTTTTTGGGCTGCGTTCTGTCCTTCAATTCCTTAAAGAGAATGAAATCTTTGTGGTATCTTATCCTAATTTTCATTTTTTTAAACAAATGTAAGCTTTAAATTCATTGATATTTTCATTCAACGCCCTTTGGCCTTCATCATTCATTCACATTGTAAATGGTTAGTACCTTTGAGTCACTCACTGAAAGAGAATGGTAATGAGTTATAATTCCTATTCACTTCAGAAAAAGCTTTCTATTCACTCATTTGCATCCACCTCCACACATCTAGTTCAAATTAAAGAAACCTGGATTGGACAGAAATTAATAACTATAAATACTGCTGCCATCGAAAATTTGTTTATGTTTTACATATGTTGGTTGTCTGTTGATTAACTGGTAAATCAACGTCAACGGAGCACAGGAATGTATTTCTTTACTTACATTTATGCAATTATGCAAAAAATAAGTTCTCTGCAGAAATATAATCTTCTGATAAGATATAATGAAACAGCTCTGAGTCAAATCATAGAACAGTAATTTACAAAAAAGAATTATACGAAAACAAGCTTCAGAGTTAATCAAAAATAAATGTTAAGACAGCATTTCAGTTAGTTCGATACTCAAAATTTTTTATGAAAAATTAATCTCCTCACTATCAATTTCAAACCCTTAGCTCAGAAAGCTTGTCTTTGAGTTTTAACAGTTAAAAAGTATTAAGAACTGAAAAATTTAAAAGATGTTCTACTTTTTTATGAATCAAAATATATTTAAATATAGTTGTTGGTAACGAAATTGAAACGAGAGCTTAATAAAATCGGAAAAAAATAGGTTTGATAAATTATTAATAGGGTTCGGGATCGAAAAAGTTTATTTCAATATCTGATAGAAATCAGAATCTTAATACTAATTAGTTAGCGGAAAACGGTAACATGCTAATGAATTATAATAAAAAAATAAATTCACCCAAAATGCAATTTAACTTATAAGCTTGCTAAATGTTTTTAAGAGAAGGTCTTTCTTGTATAGGCAAAATATCAGTTAGAGAAGAGATAATTAAACAGGTATATTTTCCTTATTTTATCTGCCAGGTCTATCTAATCATCAGCTTAGGATAATTTGGCGGATAGAATATAACTTTCTATAAAGAAATTTTCCCCATGATTCTAATAAAATTGATAAGATACTGAGATGTCGCTAATTCAATGATCTTGAGAAACGATCTATATTCATTAAAACAAAGAACATTTAATTAACGGCATATCTCAGCATCACCACTTTTATGAGAATCATAGAGAAAACCCTTTCATATAAAATTACAATTTATTCATTGGGTAGCCCTAACCATAGCATTATGTTGATTTAACAGTTGGCAAAGGAAAATTATTTCTCTATCCATTTTTTACACGAAGTCATTTTTCTCTGATGAAGATAAACTCGATCTGCCAAGAAGTTCAGCAGACGTAGTTTAAAATGCGTTTTTTGTGGAGTTTTCGTTTTCGACTAGGGATTTAGTTCGAGTTTTACGTATTATCAGTGTACATATCGATGATGCAACGCACAAATGTTTAACTGCAAAAATTGAACTTTCAAGCTACAACGTGTGTGTGTGTGTGTGTGTGTGTGTGTACAGGGTGAATTTGACCTAATCTGCCAAACGAAAGGGGGTGATAGAAGAGCCCATGTGGAGCATAAAAGCCCATAGTAACCTTGTCCTATCTCTCACCATTTCCGAGTTATGGTGGAAAGAAGGAATACGAGCCAAGTCTTAAAATATCAAAATTTGTGATGTTTCTGAAAGGCTTATACGCAAAATAAGCACATATTTGGAAAGAGCATAAAATGTTCTATAAGGTGACATTTCCATCAGGATATCTGAATTTAACGGCGAGCTACAAGCGCTGAAACATTGGCGAAGTACAAAATCGAGTTGTCGCCAAAACCTGTAAGCGACAA
Organism: Dysdera silvatica; assembly: GCA_006491805.2. Classification (NCBI taxonomy): domain Eukaryota; kingdom Metazoa; phylum Arthropoda; class Arachnida; order Araneae; family Dysderidae; genus Dysdera; species Dysdera silvatica. Next base: position 20,040,332 of record QLNU02015360.1, read on the forward strand.
TTCTGCAAACGCCCTTTTAGCTATAACCGGTCAAATTTACAAAAATCTTGTCCATTCTATTAACTTTCGAATGATTCTACAATAAACCACATCGGTATTCTAATTCAGGAGAAATTTAGCCTTTTGTTTGCAATACATCACTAAAATTGGCGTCCGTCGAAAAAGGCCAGATGTTTTTTGGGTGCAAAAACGAAAGTTTTAAAGTCAACCAATAAAAGTCGAAAAACCTTCGAGTTCGATGCCTGGCAAATCTTCTTTGCTATTCTTCTGTATTTTGCACTTATCGAGGCCGAATTCCATTCCTATGTCCTTGGAGAATGTCTCTGTTATACTGATGAGTTGTCGGAGTTGGGTGATGGTTGGCGCGTATAGCTTGATGTCATCTACGTACATGAGGTGGGAGACTTTATGTAGGTTTCTCTTGTCTTTCTTCAGCATGTATCCGTATTTACTTGGATCTCCCTCCTCCCCTTTGTTTATTAGTTTTCCTGTTCCTCCTGTTCTCTTTGTTCTCTATGCTTAAAAATGCGGTTCCTCAATAACTATTCCTTATTTCTTCATAAACTTAGATATTGGATGTTGGAATTACGTTAAAAATAATATAAGCTTGTATTTCAGTCTGAATATAAGAATCATTTTTATACACTGGTGCTTTGTTGGAACTAATTGTACTTATGCACCCTATTATGTAGTGGAAACTTTTCATCTAATGAAACTATTTAACACACACTTTATGAACGTTTGAAGCATGCCATGACATCAGTGTTACTATTACCACGCCTAAAAACCGTTGATAAAAATTGTTTCTTAATTTACGAACAGGTGTGTTCTAATCATTTCAGGAAATAAAAACGGAAGAATATCACGCTTTTCATCAATAATACACATGTGCTTAAATGTGTAGCAAACTAGTAACAATATCTTGACCATTATCAAAGATTTGAATGTAAATAGATTAAAAAATTTCGAGGAATGACATCAATGAAAATGTACAGAATAGGGAGTTTGGGTCATATGTACAAATCTGAGTAATTATATGGAACGTATTATATTATTGTGTTAGCCGAAGTATATATATATAAAAGACCAACACAGATCTCTGTTGCATTCTTTAAGAAGCATTACCAATTCCTGACTGAAATACGGAGCAAGTATTTTACAAAGATTACATTTTTTGCTTCTCGTAGCGGAATCTGTATTTGTAATGTAATTCTGTTTCAAGATAGAAGTTTCGAGTGCATGAGAAATGGAAAATCTTCTCAGAGGGGTCGACATCTGAATATTGAATTTCCGCAGGGTTTATAATTTCGGAGAACAAAACTCTGGATATTAAACCCATAAATTGTTCACTTTGTGCTGAAGTTTGGTCTTTGGATAAAATGCAATACAAACTGACGTGACCAGTCCATATTCTGAAAGCTAGTTGAAGTAAGCAAACCGTAGTTGCATTCGCTGAAGAATGATGTTTTGTTCAAGGCAGACTTGGCGAGTCATTACCATTTAGATAGATTCTTCGGTTGTTTCAGGTGAAGCGCTGAAAAAGTTTGTTAAATTTTAAAGACATAAAGGAATTCGGAATACAAATAGAGTGATCTTGCGAAGGGTGGTGTATATATATACTTCTTATATAGAAATATTTTTGAGAATTTTTTGTTTATATTTTATAAGCATTATAAAACACTTTCCCAATTTTTGTTTATTTGATGCTATAAACAACTTTGCTTTTATATTGGTACATTTTTGCACACTAAATAGAAACTAAATAACAATATTAAGGTACAGAATGTTTTTGAAACAAATATAGATAAATATTATTAAAGCAACACTTTTTCATATTAGCCGATGATGTGGCAACAATAGATGTTAAATTACTCGTAAAGAAAAGAATGATTTTCCGGCGCCTGGTGGGACCCGAACCCACGACCTCCTGATTGCCGGTCAGGTGCTCTACTAACTAGGCAGCAGGCAAAACAACTCGCAGGAAAAAATAATTTTCGGAAACCTAGTGAGTTACGATCCTACGCCTCTTCTTTGCCGGAGAAGAGCTCTAACCACTGAGCTACAGGAAACCTGTCATCCCTCTTCCTGCGAGCATGTATAAAGCTTCTTCACTATGAACTGTGAACTTCACTATCATAGTGAAGAAGCTTTATATATGCTTGCAGGAAGAGGGATGGCAGGTCACCTGCACCTTAGTGGTTAGAGCATTTCTCCGGCAAAGAAGAGACGTAGGATCGTACCCCACCAGGATTCCGAAAATTCTCTTTTTCTGCGAGTTGTTGTACCATAATTTTCATAAAACTTATATATATTATATATAATAATTGAATGTTTTGTTAAAAGATAGCGTTTTTTTAATGCTTGTCCACTTTCCACACATTATAGATATACATAAACTTACTTTTACCTTGCAAAAAATGTTCAAGTCATTTTGCTGTGACGTGATATCACACACAAATGTACATCATTTCTATAAAAAATGTTCTCTCAATAATTCAACACATTTCTCTCATTCTGTTCTTAATAAAATTTAACTATTGCTTTCTCGAAGTGATATATTTTTTGCTAACGTCTTTCCCTGCAGTAGTCAATGCACTTTTGACTGATACAACAAATCCATACAGAAATCAGTATCGTCCGAAACTGTCGCTGTTGTGTTGCATTTTGCATGAATATGATGGACAATACTTGCAACTTATTCTTTGTACAACTTATTATTTCACTGACTCTGCTTTTACTGTTTTTTCCCTATTTCAAATACTTTCATGCTAAGGTTAAAATAACAAAAACAAAAACAAAATCCCGAACCAAAATATATTATTTAAAAATAAAAGGCTTTTTTGTCCTGAAAATATTTTCTTCATTCAAAAGGCCGCACTTTATAAGCTATAGGATCAGATGCGGTTAAGGCACAACCCCTCGCCTACTGCATTAAGAATTGAAAATAACAGAGATTTAAAATAATAGATGAAATAAAGTACAAATTTTATTCTCAAAGACAAATTTATATATAAAGATTAGAATTTTCTTGATAGCAAAACTAAAATCGGAGATAGTAAAGTTAGTCAATACATAGCTCGTGCGTATTTTTAAAATTTATATTAAAATTACATTAAAGTTTAAACTAAATTTAAAATTTAAATTAGGCCACAGATTCAACAGCCTCCTACATAGCCAACATAATTTTCTACGAGCTAGGGAATATAAAAGTGAAATAAGACAAAAGAAAAAAATGTATAGAGATATTAGAACGACAACATATATGTCCTCCTTAAAACTGTCTGACCCTTCTCTTGTATGAATTATATTCTTATAAGTTATATAAGTTATTAAAATTATTTTATTTACTTACATTATTTACATGTTTCATTATTTTATATTTTAATATTTCATATTTCTAGCATTTTATATCCATTTATAAAACTATTTACATATTTTATTACAAAACCACAAAATAATAGAATGCATTATACGATTTTTTTTAGATAATAAAACTTAAATTTTATATACCGTAAATAATCAAGACCTTGATATTAATTTCGTTATATACTATGGCCAAAAATGTTCAAAAAAATTATTTATTCGAATAATATAACCATAAAACTAAATTCTCATAATTTATTTCTCAATATTATTTTAGTTTAGTGACTAATTTTTGCAAAGTTTTTCAATCAGAAAACGGTAGAGTGAAAGATCATAAAAAGTGCGCAACATTTAGTGCAACAAAACCGCAACATTAAATTTTACGGTTGCGAATAAAATAAATAACTTAATAACGGGAATACTAAATAACTCAAATACTAAATAACAGGCGATAAAAATTCTAGTATTGCACTTTGAACAATATTTTTTTTTTAAAAAAAAGGGTTCCTCTAAATAATTAGGAAACTCATTTTAAAACTACTTTTGAACATTTAAAAAGATGAAAAATCACCTCTCATTAAATTTGTTTTAAAATATAAAAATATGTTCGGCTCGCCTCGTAAAATGAGCTACGTACATTATTTCTTATCTTTTCAATAAAATTATTGGTTTTATATTTAGAAAATTAAAATTAAATGCTATAAATTTTTGTTATAAATACATTTTCAACATTTTTCATCGAATTGCAGCATTTAATTAAATACATAAAGGTTAGCTGTACCCGCTTCCGGCTTAAAAAATAACTTTTCATTAATTTTCGGAATATAAAACGAGTATATAAAACGAATATTTCTAATTATTATTATTATTATTATTTCTATTAAGATTTAAGTAGCTAGTCTAACCTTTGGAGCCTCATTTTTTCGTTCTAGATATCTTCGCTATTTGTGTTTATTGTATTACACAAGGCATGCTAAAATCATACTGTAACAGGGCCTGCAGTCTTCCAGGGTATCCGAGCTGCTGTTACCAGGAAATTCAAACACCGGAATACGGAATGGTAGAAAAAAATACAAGCGCTTGGTACCAACGGAATCCAAACCCGCGTTTTCTGCACGGCATACAAACGTAGGTGGCGTCACCACAGACAGGGTAAAAAGCTCAACCTTACCTTGCTCCAGTACACCATCTTGCTTCGTATTCCCCTACAAATATTTCATTCATAACAATTTTACAAGATGCAACTTCTTATTAGATCTAGCGTAGAAATCGCGGGCTCGATCCACTTTCGACCTCATTATCAAGCAGTAGTTGGATATTTCCATAAGCAATTATGTTGTCATCGTAAAAAAAAAGCTTACAATGTATTTACTGATTTTTATTAAATGACTTATTAATTTTTTAATAAAAAAAAAGCAAAGCACCCAGTCAGCTATCTATATATAAGCTGTCGTGATTTCTTAAGATTCCATCGAGGTAAAAGAGGTACTATGAACTAATATCCGTAAATATCAATCACTATAAGGAGGAGTTTATGTTCAGCTTGCCCAGGAGTGGCAACGAACTCGTTGGATACATGGTTCCTCATATGTGAGTAGCCCAATAAAAGTCAACGGTGAGATGATCCACCATTAAAGTTAGTTAAATGCATTCTTATGGCGCAAAGATAGCATAGGTCGTGTTGCGCCATTCATTATTAAAAGATAAGAAAGTAGGTTTTCCACCATGATTTTCTAGATCTGGCGCAAGTCACACTTATGTATTTTCTCCGGACTTTTTGAATTATATTGGTCATTAGGCATTTATCTGTGTATTTAAATTAAATCGACATATGAGCTACAGCAATACTTGCTCTATATACCATATTGATATGAAATGTTCGTGCAAATTGCTTTGGATTGAATAATATAGAAAATAAATAAAGATTAGATTATAAATTGTTTTTTATGTATGAGAAATTATTACCTTTCAAAGAGTTAGCGCGATTACCAAATGGTCGGCACACAGTGAAGTGCGTTCATGTAGTGTTGTGTCATTTTGGAGGCGTGTAAGTGCGGTGTCGATTGCAAGTGATGTGGGAATGCAAGTGAAGAGAGAAATTACATCGAATGAGACCATGAGGTCGTCGTCGTCAAGTTGTAGGTTATTTAAAGAGGTGCAGAAGGATTGGCTAGTAGAAACAGTGTAGTCGTTATTACCGATTATAGGAGAGAGTAGACGTGCAAGCTGTTTTAACAAGTTACGATAGTTTTACAAGATAGTTTTACGATAGTTTTACAAGTTACGACAAGTTACTTGTATATGTAGAAGAGCTGTCGAAGCTAACTATTGGTCTGAGAGGAATATTTTGTTTATGAATTTTAGGTAATCCGTAGAAGGATGGTAAGCGGCCGGAAGTGCATTTTAAAGAGTCGTAGAGATTAAATGTAAGTTTTTTAGATTTAGAGGCGTAGACTTTCTAAAATTATGGGGGGCTTGAGGCGCCAATAGTAATAAGTAATTCATATAAGTAAATAATTAGTAATTTAGTTTATCATTAATAATCAAGTAATAATAATTTTAATAATAATTATTTTAGCAATTAATTTTTAATAATTAATAAATAATTATTAAATATCAATATTAAAAGAAACCTCTATAAAATATTTTGCATAAGTTGCACCTCATACAAACTCTATAAGCAGAACAATATTTTTTAAACGATCACATCTATTTCACGATTTGGGGCACAAACAGATACGTGATTGCAAAAGTATTCACAAATGGGAAGTCAAGTATTTTCTGTCCCAGTTTTTTTTTTTTGACCAAAAGTCGACATCTGTCTTTGGACTTTGTGTCGATTTTATAATGAATAATAAATTTTTACATTTCTTTCTCCGTTAGGCCCCTTGAAACCAAATGCTTCAACATTTAGGGGAATAGTAATTCGAAAGTATTTTATGAGGTGGGGGGCGGATCCATGTGATTTTAGAAAAGATCACGTGTTCGGGGTTAAGAAAACGCTTCTATGATATCAATTGAGGGAGCGAGGTACCTTTTTTTCATACCAACATTAGACAGATGTATGTATTACTTACCATCCAGCAAAAACGGGAAATTGGAAGAAACTAATCCCAAGGTCGTAGCCATGGCGGAAGCAGACTTTCATTTTTTGGGGGGGGTAGTCACGGACAGAATTTGCCATGGTCTTGGAATAACACCCTTCATTTATCATGCAAGTTGGAATTTTTTACAGTGAAAAAATATATTTTGGGGGTCATGACCCCTGTGACCCCCCATGTATCCGCCCTTGGCCGTAGCCAGGACTTAATTTCGAGGGATGGTTTAAAAATTTTTACAAAATAACGTTATATAAAGATCTGTTGCTTTTATCGCAAAGAAGAAATGTATCGTACAAAATTAAATGAGAAAATAAAATCTTTGCTTCCAGGTATCGTTGTAAAGTTTTGCTTGTAGTTTTCCCATCAAAATTTAGTTTTTTTATGATGTAACTCTTTTAAGGAAAATAGTTTCTATATATTTTTTTCTTTAAAGTATTCTCGAACTAGTTAGTAGTGTACAAAATAAGATCTTGTAGTCAGAATTTTGAAAATTATTCAAGGTTTGAGAGTTTTTCCTCGCCTCTTTACAAACTCGACAAGTAACTATATACACGTATTTTTACGGTCCTATTACAAATTTAGTTTGGGAGGCTAATTCCAACGATCCCCCCTGGATACGGGCATGAATAATCTGATTATCTAATAATTTGTTAAAAAATCTTTTAAATCCCAAAACACGAATGACTTAACTTAAAATATTTTATATTTAATATACTCTATAAAACATTTTAACAAAAAAAAATATTTAATGACGAAATTTTTTCTGACGTATGTGGAAGGGGGCATTTTTTTCGTAGAGAGCGGATTGACGGGTTTTCATAGTAAACGGATGGCACTTTGAAAAAACATACTAACCCGCCTTATGAAATTTTACGCTCCTTAAAATGAGACGCCCTAGGCCAGGGACCTTCAACCTTATTTAGTCAAAAGGCCAATACTTTCGTCGTATCGAAATGCGTTAGAGATAATATTAGAATGTAATATATATTACAATATATTCGTATTATCTCCGTCTTTTACCCTTATGCTTACGTAGGTTGTTACTCGCATGTTAAAAAAAGGCATTAAAAAAGATATGTTTATATATTAATATACAAAGTGTAATAAAATATTTTTCAATTTGATTTTTGACATTATTTAGTTTTAAAAAGTATGTCGATGTCAGGTCTTACTTTTAATGTTGCAACTTTAAAAGTGTTGTCAAAGTAGACATCAGTTATTCTGGTACTAATTTTTGATTTTAGCATCTTTATTCGTGAAAATAATTTTTGCCAAACATAAATTTTCCCAAATTGTGACATTATTTTTAAAGCAGGAGACATAGCCTCACGTCTGGCAGAGCACGCTTTACATCACGGACACGAACCCGACTGGGACAACAAAAATACTACACCGCCATATCATAAACAAAAATAGTAGACTCTTCTTAGAATCTTGGGAAACTTAGAAACTACATGGGAAAGCCATTAATACATCACAACCACTTCCAGAAACTTACAAACAACTCTTACTCTGAAATATATGGGATTTTCCCAACATTAGGTGCCCCGCAATCAAATCCGTAGCCAAGATTTAATTTCGGGGGTTCATAAATTTTTACAGCATGCATCGATACAATTACAGTATGCAAGGCCGTAGCCAAGTCCCATTAAAAATTTAGTTTTGGGGGGATCAGTGCCTAAGATCCACCCCCTGGATACGGGCATGTCCGCAATACAGGTTTCTCATTGGTTCCCATTGGGTTTTTCCATGATTTCTATTGGAGGCCTCCCATTGGTTCTCATTGGGTTTTTCCATTCTGCGGGACTACTCTGATGAAGGGTTTTCCAGAAATTTCAAGTACCGATTAATTAACTAGTTACTGTAGGGTGGAGATTGGTTCCCTAAGCCTTAAGAGGTTCGGATTCCTCAGAAAATTGTGGCCCCGGTGCAGCATAATCCTTACTGACCTTGCGCCGTAAAACAAACAAATATAATAAAATGAAAACAATTTTACAAGAAAAAAAATATACAAGCTACTGGACTGTGATTTTTCTTCCTTATTCTTGAAAACAGTCAGAATTTAATTTGCTGAAATCCAACAAGATCCATTCCTTTTGTTTGTACGAGGCTAACGAAAAGCATGGAACATGTTTCAACTTCTACAATTTTTAATTCAAACTCGAATACAATTTGACCAGTAAGTCTTAGCTTGGAAAAGAAAGAGGTTCACATGCTTTAGGTGGATTGGAACCCATTGTCTTAGGGTTACCAGTCCAACGCTATGACCACTTAGCCAAAAGATACTCTCGGTATTTTGTGTTCGTTTCTACCAATACTTTTTTACTCAGTTTAAAACATCGATCGAAACCAATTTCAGTTTGGATTAAGAAATAGTCAATCTCGGGAAAATAATCCCGATTTATATTTAATCCTCTACAACCCCCACCTTTTCCTAAGAATAAAGGAGGATGCCTTTGTAAAGGATAATTAAAGTTTAGTAATTTACTGTTAAAGCCTATCTAGCAATTAGAAATCTATTTTAAATAATTTAAAGTAAAAATCAAAAGTATCGTCAAAAGTGATATGTCTCTATTAAAGTTAATATAAAGTGCTACTGTATTTTAACAAATTTTCAATTTTTACTTTCGCCACGTTCTTGTATGATACTTACTGTATTTTGGACCCACAGTGGAGCGCCTCGTCTTTATCAATTTAATAGATATAATCTCTCTTTCTGTACTTTAATATATTTGAACTGGCTATAAGATTTTAATTCTCGTTCCATAAACTGTTATTAGTATTAACCTAATGTAAACTTAGCTCTAATACATATAGATCTTCCCATTCTCGATTATAAATAAAGATTAAGCAAAACTGTGTATTAAACGCTTGCGTTCATTGGCACTTTTATGTTTATATATGTCGTTTTTAAAGTTTATATGTATTTTTTATTTATTTAGTTTATGTTTATATATGTTGGATTAAATTTAGTATCTCTGGCTTGAACTTTGTTGGTTCATATCCTATATTTTGAGAGCGTATTTAAATTAAAATTGCATTTGAAAATCGGAAATCGTGTCTCTCTATCTTTATATTCGAATAACCTAACTTTCGCTGCTTTTTTTGCACCATAAAAATTCAACCAGTCTTGTCTCTATGTTCGCTTAGCTGAACAAAGTCTGCTTTCTACAGCTTGGGTATTATTCGAAAATGGACCTTACAAAATGATTGTACCATAAATACGCATACTCATACTCGAATTATATAATTAGAGATCCTTAACCATACTTCGCGCGATTACAAAAATTCAATTTTTGAAAGAAATGCCCTTAAAGCGACGGTTTGTAGTAATCTGTAGGATTCAAGAAATAAGTTAACAGAGAAAAAGTTAAACCTTAGAGTAAAAGAATATAGTAAACCTTAGAATTCCCAAAGTTCGATCCGTCAAACCGGTGCCCGGGGCAAAAAAGGTGTCAACGCTGTTTCTTGTGTACTAAGCGGAAAATTTTTATAAAAAAATGTTCAATTTCTTGAAAATAAATAGAGCTCAGAAAATAAACAAGCGTGTTCTAAACTTTTAACCTGTTATCAGTATGTCAAAACGGAGATGGGAAAAAATTCAATTTTAATCAAACAAATTTTACATATTAACAAAAAAAAACCAAAAAAAAAACCTGACTGTTCTGATTTAAAACGTACTTTCGTAATAATCTTGTACTTCAAACGTGCTTTATTATCATGGTGACAATTGTTAGTAGGGTGTTGCCAAGTACAACTGCAATAAAAAGAAATTAATGATTCGGACAACTAGAACATAAATCAAGATAATTAATGTAATCTTAAAGAAATTAGACCAAAAATAAGCAAGCGGGGGTAAGTTTAGAGAAAACTAGGGTTTAAAGAAACAGAGATTAAACATATAAGTGATTTTTGAATGATGATAATAAAAATAAATAACTAATTAATAAATATTAATGATAATGATATATTTTATTTGTTTTAAACCATATGTTACGTATACATACCAAAATTATAAATTGCACATATATTTACATCCGTATATTTATCCGCGAATTTTGTTAATGATTATTATTTCGTATATTTAGCTAGTGTTCTCCAATGTAATCGTGAATTACAGTATATTAATTTAATAAATATATTTTGTAATCTTTTCAGTCTTTGAAGTCTCCCTTTCCCCAACTTTCCTCAAACACCATTACAGTATTTAGCTCTACATTAATGAATAATATAATTATATTTTTGGTTTTCTAGAAAAAAGTTGTTTCCATAGAAATTAATATAATAATAAGATACTCACATATCGCCCATAACAGACGTTCATATAAAATGTATTTTCTTGAATTTTGAATAAAATTGCGGATATACAATTGAACTTTTGTATATTTAATTATATTTGTGTATATGTGCCTTAGCGTCACACATTTTCTTAAGTTAATGAAATAGGCAGCTATTACGTGTAATCAAGGGAAAGTTTTGACGAAATCATAAATACCCTTATAGAATGGTTTTCTGCATTCCTTATGGTGAGATTTTGGAGTTTCAGTGGCATAAAAACACACATGAAGTAAACACAACATTTTGAAACAGATTTTACTTATACGTATAATCTCACGTAACAATGCTGTCCTAAATTTGCAATAAAGCAATATAATTCTTCTCGTGTGGAAATAAAAGTGAGAAATGGTAGAAATATTACAAAAGGAACAAATCTGAAAACATCCCATTAATTACTAAATGTTGGATTATTAATGAATTTACAAGAGTTCGCTTCATCGGTCCTAAGTTTTTTGAAGAAACGGGACTTAACTTAAGACGTGAATTAGCATTAAACATATTTATGTAAACGAAATCTAATACATTTGTCTCCAGGAAACTGACTTTCATTTTTGTGGGAAGCAGGATCACCTTATTTGGCGACGATTCCAAAAGTTGCTATTAACGAAAACATTAATTACTCACGAAACGCAATGAATTGAAATCCAATCATTTTTAAATTTTTTGAATCAGTAAATGTTTTTCTTCCATTATTTCTCTCTCTCTCTTTCTGTTTGTGCGTGTGTGTAAGTGCTTACCACGCCTGTAGCCAAGCCGGGGCCAGCAGGGGCCGGGCCTCAGTTGTCCCATCGAGCTATTCATATACATATAATCCCCAGGTGTCTTGTGCCCCATATGTCCTTTGCCTTGCCCTAGTTGCCCCTTCATCGCTTAAGGCTGGTACAAAAATATTTAAACTTACAAACAGTAGGCTACATTAAAAATTTAGAAATGTAGTTTTTAAATTGCAAAAACGTTGATAAAATTTATATTTATAAGATATAAAATATATCGTAAGATTATATTTTTTAATAAAACAATATAAAGATTCACTAGGAGAGTTCACAATACGAACTTTTATTTTAACACTGGTGTATTTGAGTAAGTACAACATTTCGGAAGCTCCCTGTTCTCTTCTTTAAGCAAGGCTGATTGAGTGGAGAAGATATTCGAGCCATATAAATAGATATATGTGAAATATTATTATTATACAGTTTGGCTAACTTTCACCAGGTTAAATCTCGCGACACAAATACAAACATCTCAGGTTTATTCCATGATTATATATATATATATATATATATATGATACATATAGCGTCATTCCCTCTCTTCACCCTTAATTGAAAAAGGAGCGATAAGCTCCCGAAACGTTATACTTGTTCAAACACGCCAGTGTTAAAGTAAAAGTTATCTTCGCATTTTGTGTTACTATTTGATTCAGAAACATAGCTCAATAAGACGCGGAGAGTCCGAAAGTCAGTGGTTTGAATCTCGCTTAAAATGTGTAGAGGTCCTCGACTGAAATCATGATCGCCCCTGCAATAACTTTGTGTTTCTTTTTAAACTTTAACGTAATTTTGTATTGCGTTTCAAATGTATAGAGTGAAACGACTTTTTATAACATCAGTGACGACTCAAACGTATGTCTACGCATCTGTTGAATACAATATATTTTGCCGCTAGATTCACAAACTTTATTTTTAAATTTTATACATTTGCTGATTAAACCTTTTGTATATTTAGCTATTGCTTTTAATATATTTTGAATATTAGATTTAACATAAATTTCTAATACATTTATACCCTGAAATTAAGATATATTTATGATTAACCTATTTCAATACCTAATGCATTTATATATATATATACAATTTAGAGCATACCTATCTAATATATTATGAGACAAAGTAAATATATATTTTGCCTAAAATAAAATTAATTTATTGATTGGTTGATTCGATCATTCAGAGATATTTTAATATATGTTATTTCACTAAGAGCGATACGCATTATTAATTGGGGTGTAAAATATTTCTGGCTTACGGATATATTGAAGCAATTTGAGTTGTATGACAGTACGCCAGAATAAGTTAGGACATTTTATGAAACATAATTATTGACCACCTCCGGCCTTGAATTTAATTTGTGCCTAGCCAGATTAACGATAGCCAAAGGGTCGCTGTGAGACAATCCAGTCCTTATAATCAATGGATATTGTGGGTTTATATTCTAGCACGAAAGTTATCCAAGAGTAGAATGGAAGCAAAAATTACACAAAATTTATTGGTAAAGTTAATTTGTAAAACCTTGTAATAAAAACGTCATGGATAATAATTTTTGATGTTAAAACTATTATTCATAAAAATTTCTCCTCGAAAAAACTTAAAAATCATGCCCCGGTTACTTTGTGTGTTGACCATTTGGCAATTGTTTTAACCTTGAAAAGGGTGATAATATCTTTAAAAAAAAATAGAAACGTTGTTGCTAATAGCTATTTCGATATCACATAGCTATTATTATCAAAGCATTGCAAGGTAACTTCTGTTTAGCTCCGTGATGTCAATACGGGTTGCTATCTCATCGGTTGGAAACTTGGCCCTTAAATGGGATTGGGTTGATGAGGAGATGTGTTTGTGGTGTTGGCTCTAGCCGTGAGAAACGAAGTGGGAGAGAGAGAGAGATTTACTCGGGAGCTGGTCGTTAACTGCAACGTTGATGTTTGGTAAGATATGAAATACCTCAAAGAAGCTGAGATCAGGCGTTGAGTTGACTTTTTTAATAATATGTGCATTAGAGAATAAGAACTTGTGTTCGAATTCCCATGAGTGTTTTTCCAAAGCCGATTTATGAAATTACTGTATTGTGTTATATCTTTTCAATGTTAAATTTTCATTCAAGGATGGAGCAATATTCACCCGCCCCTTAAATCCGCCCCTGAACTCGTGAAAATTTTTCGAAGTGGTCCGCGGCTTAAATTGAGTTGGGAAGCGCTGATTTAGAACAACGCAGTGTCATTTCTCATAAGAAAGACGCTTGTTATCTAACATTTTACCTTTACAGAATAAATGTATATGTTCAGCAATAAGTTATCAAAGTGACTTTGGTTATCCAACTCGTTTATCTTTCCTTTGCCCTACTAAAATGAGCACGCGACCAAAGGAATCCGCCGAACAGTTTGACACTATCTTTACAATTGGGACGCGCTTCCCGCTTCTCACAAGTGAGTCAACATCAGCATCATGATAATTGTTGTCATTCACGCCTTTCCGTATCAATCAATCTGACTAAGAATATAGCCCTGCCAATGGATGACCAACTTTACACGAATTTATGCATAATATAACAACATCAGGGCGTACGTTTCTAAGAATGTACACCTGTCAATACAATAATTTATTAACCCGACATTTATATAGTAATAAGCACTTACATAGAGCTAAAGATCACTTAGCATCACATTTCACAATGAAGAGGGTTTTCAGGTTTGTAAGAATTCGAACCAATATATTCACACTCTACAAGATCATTCTGGTCGGCCATTACTTCACAGGAGAATACTATATGTTCGGAATCCATTCCTTTTAAAGTGACGGAAGTAGGGGTGCCAATCGGAAGGGTAACTGAGGTATACTATTTGTTATATCTACTCTCGGTCACACAGAAGGAATCACTCGCAGTGGCGGCCGTTGGCGAGATTTAAGGGAAGTTGCTTGAAGCTAATTCACCAAAACGCATCAATTTATGGCCTCTATTCGTCAAGAAACTGGTTTTTACCTCATTCAGTAAATAAGAAAGAAATTTACAGTAACTTTGGGTTTTGGTGAATTGGCTTCACGCAGCTTCACTTAAATCTCGCTACGGGCCGCCATTACAAAGGGGTACAACTAGGGGCGCCGAAAGCCAACGCGGGCCCCCCAGGCTCACTTCGATGGGCTCCCATGACCCCTTTCCTGGGTAGTGGCATAGGTATTTTTTCTTTTTGGGAGAGGGTGGTTAAACACCCTCTCCCAAAAAGAAAAAAATATCCCCCAAATGAACAAAAAGTATGAAATAAGAACGCTTTTTTTTTTTTGTACTTACTTATTACTTAATTATTTTACAAGATCACTGCTGAAAAAAGAAACTAACGTAATCTACCATTTTTCAATGATCAAGGCAAGCTAATGAAGAATAAAACCGTCGCCGGAAAATTCTCGGGGCACATTATTATAGAATAGTAAGAATATCGTATAAAAATATTTTGGAGGCAGAGCCGGCCCCCCCACAGCACAGATCCTTGCCAACGGGGGCCCCCCTAGACTACATCCGGGCTTCAGCCCCTGCTAACTTCCTCTTTCGTTGGTCCTAGGTACAACAGCTTCATCCAATCTTCAACCCCTGCGCTTCAATTTCAAATCACGAGCGGAAGCAATGGGCTAAATACGAGGAGCCCGTAAAACAGTCTACCAGAGTGCCAATCCAGCATGCGCGGTTATAAGCTGGCTTGAGGAGGACACTTCTGTAATGAAGAGCACCTACCGGAATTAACTGACATAGCCCCGTATAACGAGAACGATTGAGAGGCTAAAGCATAGGAATTGACACGAGCGACAAACTAACCGAGACCTGATTGAGTAACACGGGAGCAAGCAGATTTTCATGACTTCCCGCAGCATTTATGTAACGAGCTGCCAATCACATTTTGATAATTGGCCAGCCTGTCCATTTATTACTTACAACCGTAGAGCTGTACCTGAAAGATGGCCATGTGTAATCTAGGCAGTAGATCATTACCGTTACAAAGTGAAGGAAACTTTGAAATGATCTGTAACGGTTAACTTGTGAGCTCATCAAGCATATGCCTATATTTAACATTTACTGTTTGATTGGATTATATCTATGCAAGGAACTACAGACACTGATGGATGATTGATCATTCTGTTGAATGTTAGAGGCGCAAAGATGGTAAATTAATTTTTAAGAAATGAGTTTCTTTGTATTAAAAAAATTTCCGACCGAACACTTGGTTTAGAAACGTTTCAGTATTAGGTGCGATTCATGATGCTTGTTGCCTTTCTTTTCTTTGTATGTGGAAACGATCCTAATGTCACACTAAACATTAACTGAAAGAACGTTCTACATGCGACTTTCTCTTTATTTTTAATGGACTGAATTAAAATGTTGCTAGACTTCTATCGTGTCATGCATGCATTAAGTTTTTTATGAGGTATTCAACCTATCTTTTTATGAAAAATTAACCTTAACCCTACAAGCACGCTGGCGCTGCCACGAAAGTCCATATTTCGCTCAGTATACTGTTTGGAATCATAAAGTACAGACGAACAGCTACGCCAAAAAGTGACTTTTCTCGCTATACGAACGTAGTTACTGAAACTGGTTACATCAACATATGTCGCTAATCCTTATAAGTTGTTTACATGTTTCAGAATCGTAAAGTACAGGGTGATCCAAATTAAACAGGTGTTCATACCTCTCTGTTGGGAAAACTACTTGCCAATTTCACCCAAATTTCGTACACATGCTCTCCTGAGTATGCGATTTTGATTTCTGAAAGAAAAAATTGAGTTCATATTTCGCCCGCTAAGGGAGGAAATGGCGCTGCGGAGCAGGCAATTTATTAATATTAACAACGAAAAAGTGTTTTAACATGCAATAACCTTTATTGCAATCACATGAAATTAACTACAAATTACAGTATACCATAGGTATGGCTAAAAACAGATTTATGCAATAACTTTATTTCTACCACATGTGGAACCACACTATCATCACAGATACGGCCCGATATGTCCTTCGTCTCTTTGCTCTAGAAATTGCATTCGTTGCATAACACATTTCACGACAGTACGTAACTCATTCGCTTGGAGGTGGGATACATGTTGCGAAATTCTCTCTTTTAAGACTGTTAAGTTCGGAACATTGCCTTTATAAACGCAGCTCTTTAAATGTCCTCACAGCCAAAAGTCACAAGGGTTAAGATCGGGAGACCGAGGCGGTCAAGATGTTGAAAATGACCTGCTAATCACTGCCATCCGAAAAGTTTTGCCGTAATAATGTTTGAACAGGCAACACGATGTGCAGGGGTGCACCATCTTGTATGAAGATTCCCCAGATGGAGATTCCCAACATGCGGGTATATAAGCTTAGGACTTTCACGAACTCTTCATTCTGCCTTCACTTGACAAAGGGAGCAGTTGGCTCCCGAAACGTCGTGTTTTTAAACCTTACGCCAGTGTCGAAACAAGAGTTGTTATCGTCTACGTAGTTTGAAAAAGATAAATAAATAGGTTTCAATTTTTAAAAATTCACTGTCGCTAATACTCAATAATTTGAGCGAAGTAAGGTTATTTATTTACCCTTCATTTTAGAAATGCTGCAGTTCTCAATATTCTTAACACTATAACCATTTCTTAATTCAGATAAGAAGGGCAATCGACACATTAGATTAGAATTTTCTTAAACGTAGGGATATTTCCCCGTTATAAGTATAAATACTTTCGCTTTCTTTTTGGTTTTACGGCTCAAAGACTACAGTGGTCATGCTGCGCCGGGACCTACTGTTTTCCGAGGAATCCGAACCTCTTAAGGCCTAGGGAACCAAACCCCGGACTACAGTGAGCAGTGCGATCTTTATGAGATCTCTGAGTAAGCGTTCTTTTTGCACTGCTGGGAGTCGAACCCGGATTAGCCGCGCAATAGGAGAACGCGTTACCACACTGCGCCACCGCAGGGCAATTAATATAAATACAGATGTTACGGAAATATATGAATCCATATTTGCAGCAACAGATTAAAATAATTAAATCTTTGCAAAAAATTGACCTAACTACTAGTAATTATTTGTTTCAATAAACACTAAATCTGAAATATTGGATTTTCTCTGTTACAGGGTGTCTATTTGATTTTAGTTAGCAATGAACTTCCACAACTCGAGGTATTCTATAAAGTCTTCGTTAATTTCAAAAACCCAGTCTATGCGATCTAGAATCTCATCATGCACCTAGACCAGTGGTTCCCAACTCAGTTTAAGCCGCGGACCATTTTTCCACTTCAATTGGACTCGCGGACCACTTTGAAAAATTCTCACGGGCTGACTGCAAGACCTTAATAAAAAAAAGGGACCCGGGTCCTTTTTTGGGGGAAATGTGTTTGTAAAATTGTTCTTTTTAAAAAAAAGTAAAGAAATAACAAACAAATAAAGCCAAGATCTAATGATAATACAATCGAACCCCGTTAAAACAAACACACTGAGGACGAATTACTTTTAATACGAACCGTTTTCTGACATTCCATCAGATTGTAAAATACTACAAATATACCATCAATTTCATTTTTATATTTAATTTTAATATTTAATAATAATAATATTTTTATAAGTGTTTTTATTAATTATTATTTCTTTTTAAATAATGACCCGTCTCGCGGACCACTTGGGACTCCTTTGTGTGGCCCACCAGTGGTCCACGGACTACCAGTTGGGAACTATTGATCTAGACCGACTATTACCGATAGTTTTCCCGGATGTGCAGTGCGCCTATGCTTTAATAACTTCTCAAATTCTAATTAACAACGTAGTTGAAATTACATTGTCACGTACCTGATTGTAAACTTGTAACAGAGTGATTCGAAATCCAACACTTTGTATCGTTAGTCCACGCTATATGTGTCGTTAGTCCACGTTATATGTACCGTTAGTTGCTAGTAACTATTGAACTATGACCTTAAACATTAGTGCCTCGAAGAATGGTAGTATACAGGTCGTCTCTTAACCCCCAAACGTAACCCATACAGCAGTATTCTTTGAAAAATTTCGATAAAATATAATGTCAATATATAATGTAAATCAACATTTTTGTTCTAATTGCAGTTAAAGTCTAACCAATCAGTTTGCATTTGATAATGCTTTTCATGGTCAATTTAAAACGAATTATAGGATACTTGTTTCTGGAAAGGCATGTTATAAAAATCCAAGCAGTCTATTCGGTAATTTAAGTTTGAAATTTAACGCGCATAAACATTTTTCAACCAATCGATGAATATATGAGGGCGTTTTAAAAGTTTTGTCACAGCAGTATCCCTCTCTTGGAAACACATGCCGCTTTCTCGGCCAACATTTCCATATCATTTCTTGCACACAAAACAACAACATGCAATAGTAACATAAATATCGCAAAGCTAAGTAAGTGATGTCAAACGGTGGACCATAAAATATTAGTAGAAAGTAAAATGATGATAATATTTCGTAAAATAATGTTATTTTATATCTCTCTAACATGTCATATAACAAGAATAATTCCAATTAAAATTTCAAATAGTATTGCAGGTATTTTGAAATATTATGGAGACATATGAAGGGCAGTTACAACGCAATGGAAAAAAAGGATTCCTCTGAAGAAGAAATACATTAAAAATATTTAAAAAATTACACCGCACCCTTAGGATTAATTGCGTCAAAATATACTATTACAACAAGAATAGTAAGTTTTAAAAGAGTCCATGTTATTTGGCCACTAAATTCTTTTCAATGTAGAAAAATTAGATTGCATGTACCTTATCACCTCATTCCCAAAATTCGAACATGCCTCACAGAATTTTTTTTCTTGGAAACAGTGATTCATATACTCTGAAATACAAATTTTTTATAACCAGACTGACTCTTCCAATTGAAAGATTTAAATTCTTACTCAAAAATTGCGCTACCTTCTAGCCTGTACTTAAATAGACAGACAATTCATACATTGCTAGGTCACACCGTGGATTGCACTGTATTTCACTTCATGTATTGCTTAATTTTTATGAATGCCATACTTTTGTCTTAATTGAAAGGTATGCAATCCATATGCACAATACGTAAGTGCTATGTAATGTCTGTTTGAAATAAAGTTATTAAAAAATCTGTATTTCATCGTAATCGCATTTCAATTCTTATTTCCAGAAGAGTAAAATGCACGAAGACCAACTCAGTCAGTAAACTATTATACCTTCCAAAACATAGTTTTCCAAACCATTTACTGGAATTCGTTAATGGTAACAATAAGAAAAACTGCCAAGTGTATGTAGTAGGCCGTTCTTGATTAGCATAAAAAACGTAGTATGTGCATGACGTCACGATTACAGTTCTCTCGTTAAATTTTAGCTTTTATTAAATAAGGTAAGTTATTTTTAATCCAATAGAAACCTTGCATTTCTACTAAACATCACTTTACGTAGAGGGACTTAGA
Organism: Dysdera silvatica; assembly: GCA_006491805.2. Lineage (NCBI taxonomy): Eukaryota > Metazoa > Arthropoda > Arachnida > Araneae > Dysderidae > Dysdera > Dysdera silvatica. The sequence continues at coordinate 20,060,336 of QLNU02015360.1, forward strand.
GCTTTGGTTTATAATTAGGTATAATTATCTTGAAAATGAGTATAATTCATATCTTAATAAACGTAAAAAAAGGAGTATAACGCATAATTTAAAAACATCCAAATCACAAAACATTGACAGGCATTTACTTTAATTAGTCTCACAGTTACAAAAACTGCCAATTGCAGAAGCAGTTAAAACACATAGCATATATGATGACACGATTAGATGTTTCTTTACTGAATGTGTGTCGTGCGCAAGTGATTCAAGTTTTAGGTCCAATCGAAAACTTGCTTTTCTACTGAAAGTCTCCGTATGGGAGAAGTTCAAAACTTTTGATACATAAGTGGCTTTCACTACGAATTAAGCGTAAAATTTTGTTGTGATAGCCTAATTTTAATTGCAATTAGCGAAACAAAAACTGATTTTCAACTATTTTCGCGATCACTTTATTATGTCAACATTCTTGGAAGAATATCGCTATATAGTTTTCTTTCGAGAACACACTGTACATACATGTGACAGTATTCAGGTCTTCGAAGGATTAAAATAACTACATGGGCTAATAGTACAAAAGTGATGTGGTAATTGACATGCGTTTGAAATCAGACACGCTTTTAACTCTTTTTAAATTAAGATGATCTAATGCTTGCATGTTATAATCGTGGTAGCTATTGGATTACGTGCTAGAAAATCCTCTATATTACGAATCAATCAATAATAAATGAACCTCTTTTTCAGTAGTCTCGGTTGATGTGACAAAGAGAGTAATAACGTCGTTTAGGAGGTCATGATAAGTTATAGTTTCTGAGAGACTGGATGTGGAGAGCGAGAAACGACGAAACTTCGCTCGAGGTTATTTTTACGATATACTACAGTTTTATATCCCTTGCCTGAGCTATAATATCAAAGAATAACAACGCAAACGCATCTTCGTCTGCAAACTCAATATTATCTTTAATAATATTAGTGCTGTCTTCGGGAGTTCTTTTACTTCAAACGAAGAGACAATAAACCAACGTTCTATTTTCTTGATTTAGAGAAAAGCAAGGGTTGAATCTTTTACACTTTTACCATGTCCTTTCGCAGAACTATTATAAACAATTTTGCGGCTTATGATGAAGGAATATTATTTTTTGAGTTTTCATTCCGAACTATGCGGAATATTTTCTGATGAAAAGGGATCAAGTCATCCCCTTGTAACACGCCTCGACTTTTTCACTCGGTTGCCCAGCTACAAAATGATGATGATGGAGAAAGAAATACACAGATGTTGTTTGTTTTCCTCAGTCTTGTTTATGAACAAATGATGCCGGGCAAATTGTCCTCAACTAGCTGCACTGCATTTCCAGAAAGGATTCGGACTCAGTTATAAATATGGCAAGGCAAAAGATTGATACATTGACACAGAGAGAGAAAATGACTGAACGCAAAAAAGACGGAAAAAGCGGAGTCATAACGGATACAGTGTTGTCCACAAAGAATGACAAGGAATCAGCCGGAGACACCCCCAGACCGAAGACATGGGATATTACAGATAAACGTCACAACAGAGACTAGCTTTTACGCAAGGAAAGAAAGAAACAATACAATGTGTAATCAAAATGAGACTGAGGAGCTTGACAAAGGAAGTGGTCCATTCCAGAGGAGAATTTATCCAAGTGGGCTATTGGCAGATATTAAAGCCGGTCATCTTTATGGAAAGAAAGGAGGTCGTTTGGATCACGAAGGAGTTCTCTGAGTCTTCTTACCACCAGAACATTAAATTGAGAGTTTCATTGGTCACGTGTTGTGCTGCGACTGCTGATCGTCGCTAATTGATTGAAAAGGTTCAAACTTTCATAAATAAGTACAAGACAAGGATATGTCATAGTCAAATTATTTGACATAAAATCAAAATATAGATAAGTAAATGAATCGAAAAGCACAATAGTTACGTTTACCTATGCTTCAAAGAGGGAGCATCTGAAGACTGGCAGGCGTGTAGAAAATGTCGAAGACACTTTGGGTATGGTCCAGAAGTACACTGTTTTAGGATTTTTGGAACGAAAAATTCAAAATAACCAGCAACAGGAAGGAAGCCACCTCTATTTTTTTCAAATACAATAAAACTTACGGATACTACTGAAAACCCTACTTATGAAATAGTATACTTCTAAACATGTGTTTTTTATTCATATGCTTAAGTGGCAGTAATTAGTAACTTTTAAAAAACTTCTGGATGAAAATTGTCATGAAAAAAACACACAGAGTTATACAAGTTTTCTCGTCGTCTTCATTGCTATAGCCGCTTCTGTTTTTCATTAAATATAATGGACAATGGAGGATTCATTAAATTATTGCATTATCATAATTAGGTTTGTTAATAGGGGAGATCAAGGCTGAATAACTTTATGGGCTTTCGCAAAGATTCAACTTAATCCAGGCACTCTTTAAAGTATGCTAATTTTTCGTATCTTATCCTCTCGATGGTACGAGATTTAAAAAGAAATCAGAAATTCAACTTTTTTCAATCATGTGTGTTTATGCATTGATTTATCAGAATGAACTTTATCTCTTACATCATTACCATATTTTCTCCTTTTAAGAGCGGAGAGTTCGCTTGTAAACACCGAAATCTGACAGAAAATGAAGTAGGTTTTGAATTCGAAAATGTCTTTTCTTAATTTTGAGCAAATTACTGACTTTGAAATTTATTTCAAATATCTCAAAGCATTAAAAACATATTAGCATCTAAAGTCAAAAAGTAAAAGTATTTCAAAATGTTTGAATAATCTTTCCAAATATTTTTAAAATCATGGAAATTTTCATTCCCATATGTTATTGACATTTTTTAATTTTAAAGCAACCATTTCGGAATATTAAAATTGATTTCGTCAGTAAGAATTGATGAAACGAAATTTTAGTTTTTTATTAGTTTCTGGAAAAATGTACCCCGCAGGCCGAAGATTAATATATCTTATTAGGACAGGCGTTGTTCTGGAACTACACTGATTTATTTCGATTTCTTAATAAATTGCTGATTATTGATTACTAATGCAGTTTCGGAACAGTAAATGTATCTATTATACACGTTGTAGTAAAAATAAATATACGTTATAGTAAAAGTAAATGTAAGTTACAGTAAAAATAAATGTATGTTATAGTGAAAGTACTTTTCATTGAAGAATCATGTACAATAAGTAACGTATAAATATATAAATACTATACTATAATTTTTGCCACCCACGTTTTAATTACAGCTCAAACTAGAGCTTGTGTAATTTTGGAGAAAAAGAGACGCTTTCCCCATCCTGGATTCGAACCAGGGTCCCTCCGTTTAGCCCGGAGTGTCTTGGACCGCTAGACGAATGAGGACAGGAAACAACGCTCTCTTTCTCCGTATGTAAAGATGTTAAGGTATTATTACCCTCCGCAGGGATAACACAATTGCCAAATATGGTCAACACAAGAAAGCCTCCGGGGCGAGATTTTTGTGAGTTTTCGTGGGGGAAATTTATTATACTATAATTTTTGCCACCCACGTATTAATTACAGCTCAAACTAGAGCTTGTGTAATATATAAATACTGCTATTATAATGCCAACATTACTTCTATAAGATAATCAATTATAATTTATACAAAATTGTGCTTATATATAGATATTATTATCATCATCATCATCATCATCATTATTATACAATAGCTGTTCCGGATTTTTAAACGCGCATTTTCTTCTTCTTTCCACACTCATGCACTCAAAACATTTAAGTGTGCAATTGAAATTAGTAAAACCCAGCTTATTCTAATGTCAATTAACCGGAATGGTTTGTGCACTTAGTTTTATTTTATTTGTCTTTAGTAGACACTCGTTCAATGTTTTCGGTAAAAAGCGTTGATATTTGTTTTCTGGTATACTCCAGTCTTAAGAGAGAAATTACTATAAATGGTAGATATACGACATATAAAAATATATGTATATTATTTTGTATATATTAGATAGATACAAAGATATCGGATTATTTCTCAAAGTACTTAATGTCACGATTAATGAAATTTGTAGCTTCGTAACTTTTTCGCTATTAATATACTAGTTTAGTAATCTGTGATTAAACTTTTTCATTTTATACAAAGGTTGCAGTTTCTTAGCACCTTTATACTGAAAAAATGAATTTCTGGATTATCCGATCTCCCTTTTTATATCGGATAATCGGGATTTCGCTGCATGGCAAGCATTAGAATCTGTATTATATCTAGGAATTTCGCTATCATACACGACGTTGATGAAATATATAATTTTATGAGGTTTTCCTTGGCTTACCTTCGAGGCGAAGACTCACAGAATTGTTCAAATATCTGATTACTAGATGTTTTTTCCTATTTATATAGTGTAGGGTTGCCGCAATTGCGTAATCCGGTGAGTGATTGTGTACCTTGATCTATGATTTCGAGTTTGCTTTACGAGTAAAAAGTGGAAATACTATTCTTGGGATGTTGGGATTAATCCAGCTTCATGCCAGCAGACATAAATCCAAATTTCAACAGACCATGATTTGGTGCATAAACTAAGTAATCGACTTCGGAGTATTAGTGTTTACTAACATTCCAAAATCCACAGATAAGAAGGAATGTGGTAATATGTACAGAAATTATGATTACTGCATCAGTTGCAGATTGACGAAAAGGTTTAAGGTTATTAATTTAGATATAATTAACGTAGGAAAATTCGATACATTGCTTGTGAAGCTCCCAAAAGTAGTTACACATCAACAACAAGTTTTAAATGTAAAATTTTGATGAACTCCTGAAATTAATTTTCTTATGATCATTCATCATTTTATCGTAAAACTTTTCTAACATTTGAGTTTTCAAATAATCAATCAATAGAGGAAAATCGAGTTTCTCAAGATGTAAAATCTCTAGTACATAAAAAATACGTTTCTCTTGTTCCCTTGACGTTTTCGATAATGAAGTGGTTTTGAAGGATTAGGAATTTTCCTAGTTTTAGTTCTTCAACTTATATGCTTTTCATCCTTTTTCTCCATCCCCAAATTCAATTTCGTATCTCTTTTCATTCTCTCCAGAGTCTGGCGATAAGGTTATTGCTGTTTTCGTCATGTTATTTCTGGTCACCAAATATTTACTGCATATTTAAACCTACATAAAAATAATAACATTGCAATTGTTTCTGAAAACTTGTGGTTAGAAAATTTAACTTACTCAAATACCCCTCAAAACCAACATTGCGTAGAAATAAAATGTTGAAAATGCAATATTCACGATTTGAGATAACACGAATAAGAATAGTTGTGTCTGCAACTACCATTAATAGTTAAAAGCATGTTTGTGCTAGCATAAAAAAGCTTAGTAATGTCTCTCCCCTTCCATTCTAGTACGCTTTCTCACTCCAGAATTAATGGCCAGTTCAAAGTCCATACAAATCTACCTTCAAAGTACCGAAAATGTGGATATACGTATTTTCTTAGAATTTTCGCCGTCTATAGAGTATTTTAAATAATTTTTTATTGGCGCAATTTGATGTGTCAAGGTAGTCATTCTTTTATATAACTTTGATTAATACACTGATATTGAGTTAAGGGAGTGGCAGACCTATTTGATTGCTCCATTTATACCACATATCTTCTGTAAAGCAGACCTATTTGATTGCTCCATTTATACCACATATCTTCTGTAAAGCAGACCTATTTGATTGCTCCATTTATACCACATATCTTATGTAAAGCACATTTTCTTTACAAATTGTGTACAGCTACGAGTTTTCGGTTTAATAGTCAGGATTTGCTCATTTCCTTAGATCATAAACTTGATTTCCGCCTACTTCCGGAGCATGCTGTTTGTGGTGATTATTACACCACTTCTAAAATTGCTAGAAAAACTTTCATGTGGGTTATGTACAATTATGTCTAAAAGTTAAGCATAATTGCTGTTTACGGTTTAAAGGAGCTGTTCCTTCGACTATTTCAATGTCTTCGTTTAATCCACTGTTACTTTCGTATAGATTTTTGTAGAATTCTTCAACTCTTCTAAGTATTTCTTCCCTATTTCTTGTTACGGTGCCATCCTCTCCTTTTAATGCAATGATGTGTTTCTTCCCAACAGATAAACTTCCTTTAACAACCCTAAGGCTCTTGTTATTTTCAATGGCCTTCCTTACTAACTCACAATTGAATTTTCTTATGTCTTCTTTCATGCTTTTGCGCAGAGTTTTACAAAGTTCTATGTACTCAATCCTGGAACTGGTATTTCGATTGTCCACCTTCATATCTCTTCGCCTTTTCATGAGCTGTTTCGTCTTCTCAGATAATTTGCTATTGTGCTTTTTACAGGTTACACCACCAATTTCCCCAGCAGTTTCAACTATTGTCTTAACAATGTTTTCATTTGCTTCTGAGATATCACTTTCATCAATAAGTCCTTCCAGTGCAGAAAAGCGATTTTTTAATTCCAACTTGAATGCCTCGGTATTTTCTTTTAATTTCTTTAAATCCACCCTCTTACTTACTTGTTTCCTAATGAGCTTCTGTCGTTCTAATTTAGTATTTAAGTGCACTTTACATCTCACCATTCGATGATCACTTCCAGTATTAAATCTGTTCAGTACACTGCAATCTTCAATAATTGATTTCTTGTTTGCCAGGATATAGTCAATTTCGCTAGTTCCCCCATTTGGGTGTTTCCATGTCCATTTTCTTTGCGGTTTCTTCTTAAAAAATGAATTCATGATGCTAAGGTTTTCAGCTTCTGCAAATTCGATGAGTTGATCGCCACGTTCATTCCTTTCCCCATATCCGTATTTACCAACCGATGTCTCTCCTTGTTCCTGTTGTCCAATTCTTGCATTGAAATCCCCCATGATGAGCTTGATATGTTGTTTCCCTTTGGTGTGTAACTCTTTGATTTCTTCATAAAATTCTTCAACCTCTTCGTCGGTATGGCTTGATGTTGGTGCATATACCTGTACTATTTGAAGTTGGTATCGCTGGGTTAGTTGAACAACGAGCCTCGCTGCTCGATCTGATGTACTTTCAACTTCCAGAAGGTAGTCTTTAATTCTTTTGTTGATTAAGAAGCCAACACCACTTGTTCTTCCAGTTTCCGTTCCTCTATAATAAAACAAATGTCCACTTTTAAGTTCCACCAACTCTTCACCTTTTCTTCTAACTTCACTGAGTCCTACAATGTCCCATTTGATCTTGTCTAGTTCCTCTTCCAATTCCTGAAGTTTTGCTTCAGAAGCAAGGGATCGTCCATTATACGTTGCCAAGGTCAATAACAAACGGCAGCCTGGGCCATTCCAGTGATTCTTAGCACCCCCTGCTTTCATGCCACACTGACCGCTGCCTTGATCAGGAGCACTCCAGCACCTGGAGACTAGGGGCCATGGTTTCTGGTGTGTCAACATAATGGAGGAATTAGCCATAATTTCACCACGCTGGCTAGACGGGTTGGTGAATTAGCCCTCCCCTTCCGCCTTTCTATCCGTGCAGCAAATATTAATTTGCCACATAAATAGAAAGCTCAGCCTGCACCACTTGAAGGCGGGGTAGGACACTAGGTTACTGGCCTGGCCGGTTCCACACATCGTCACATACGTTCAGCGTGTGGGTCTCCTTCCAGTTAGATACCAGCAACCCTTTTGCAAGCCCCCACACGCGCGCGCACACACACACACACACACACACACACACACACACACACACACACACATATATATATATATATCGTGATAACAGAAATCAGTGCATCTTTAAAAATTGTCCTATTTATTCGTGTTAACTTTTTTCGAATTAAATCGATTTCTTTGTCGCACAGTATATACTGTTAATTCAAAATCGTTATATATTTATTATATACTTCATTAAGTATAATAAACGGATGAAAGTATTGTTAAAACTTATTATGTATATACTGATATTACATGTGTGAATATATGGCGTTTTAGATTTTTAACCCCCTTTATAACCCTATAGCCCCCCTCGTGGACTTACTCTGCACGCTTATGCATCACATTGTATATGAGGCGAATTTCATGTATAAAATGTTATTATATACAAAACTAGACGTTTTAATTAAAGTAATAAATTTGGCAAATCTATCACGATAAAAGAGATCGCTGTATAGGAAGGGGCGTGCATGAGCAAAATGAATGCCCAGTATATGTCTAATTCTTACTGTCTAAAATCAAAATTAGAACCAATTTTAAAATTCCTACGCCAACGAAAGCAAACGAATTTTAATAGAAAGCCCTTAGAATTTCCTGCGAGCAGGCGATATGTTATATATAAATAAAATTTTCATACATGTCGTTTTAGAACCTTTCTCTGTTTGACTACATTAGCATTATAACTGTGTACATACTGTGTATGAGTATGTGTATGTCGCGTAAAAATAGATACATCATCGAAAGCCTATTGACAATGAAGTTTAATCTTTGTATTTGTCAGAAAGAAAAAAAACCCATTTCGATGTCTTTTATTGAAATGTGAATTTTAACCACTGTAGAGAGATTACCATAATGTGGGAATCATCGAGTGCTTTGGCGCTACATTTCCATTCCGCGCGTTTGAAAACAAATCGTTAAATTGTTCCATTGTATATTGTTATGTTTTTCAAAGCTTCAAACCGTTTCATTTTATTCGAGGTATATTTTATTCGAGGAATGTGTTTGACTGGATTTTCAAGTAATAAAAACCACACTATGTAAAGCCGGCAGCATCATGGCCTTCTATGGAAAGCATGAAATCGTTATATTTATAAACTATAATCAATAAACAAATCATCAATTTTATCAATATCCCAAATGTGGATTTTGCTTTTTTGTGTGTTTTTATGTGATACACGCAACACCAAGAAGTACCGACATTCCTCGTTTCTAGTAAAGCAGGAGAACGTGTCTAAAGACACTTGGTCCTGTGCCATGGAAAATATTTTGCAGAAGTAAATGTTTGTAAGTAGATCTCTTAATTAAACCGAAAACTGGTCCACAGAAAGGAAACTTATGTTTAAAGTTTAAAAACAGTCCATATAAAGCGTGTTATAAAGAGTTTAGATTTCAGACACTAAATATATAAGAAGGAAATGCCTTACAATGTTTATACATAACGTTTGTATGAAGGAATGCTAAGATGTGTCTTCATATTCTATAACTAGTAAAATTTTATCGCAGGTCAAAATGCGAAAGGTAAGAAAACTAGATAATAAAGTACAAGAAAAATAAATAGAATAAAATTAAGGTAAGAGGATGAGAGTAGGAAGAGGGGAATAAAATAAGAAGTAAGATATATTACGAAGACAAAGAAAAGGTAAGCAAAGGTAAATATAAACAAATAAAGAAAATGGTAAAAGTAAGTAAGAATAAAGCGAAAAGGAGAAAGTTAAAACATATCGACTGCATATACAGATCCGCAACGTTTCTAGACCTGCTGTTCCCTTTATCAAGAACAATATCGTGGAAGTGTAAATAATATATATCTATCCCATTTTTTGGAGTTCCGGTAATCTCACAACTGGATTCCCTTATACACTGAAGTGCCAGAAAAATTGGCACACCTACCTAATATCGTGTAGCCTCCTCGTCCACGCACGCAGAAGTGCCGCAACACGACGTGGCATGGACTCGACTAATGTCTGAAGGTATCCTGGAGACAATTCACACCAGGAATCCTGCAGGGCAGTCCACAAATCCATAGGAGTGCAAGGAGGTAGAGATCTCTTCTGAACAGCACGTTGCAAGGCATCCCAGATATGCTCGATAATGTTCATGTCTGGCGATTTAGGTGGCCAATGGAAGTGTCTAAAGTCAGAAGAGTGTTCCTGGAGCCACTCGGTAGCAACTCTCGATGTGTGGGGTGTCGCATTATCATGCTGAAATTGTCCAAGTCCGTCGGAATGCACAATGGACATGAATGGGTGTAGGTGATCGGACATGATGCTTACGTATGTGTCACCTGTCAGAGTTGTCTCTAGACGTATCAGGGGTCCCATATCACGCCAACTGCACACGCCCCATACCATCACAGAAGCTCCACCAGCTTGAACAGTCCCCTGTTGACATGTAGGGTCCATGGATTCATGAGGTTGTCTCCATACCCGTACACGTCCATCCGCCTGATGCAATTGGAAACGAGACTCATCAGACCAGGCAACGTGTTTCCAGTCATCAACAGTCCAATGGCGGTGTTGGCGGGCCCAGACGAGGCGTAAAGCTTTGTGCCGTGCAGTCAACAATGGTACACGAGTGGGCCTTCGGCTCCGAAAGCCCATATCAATGATGGTTCGTTGAACAGTTCGCACGCTGACACTTGTTGATGCCCCAGCATTGAAATCCGCGGCAATTTGAGGAAGTGTTGCACGTCTATCTCGTTTAACGATTCTCGTCAGTCGTCGAAGGTCCCGTTCTTTCAAGGTCTTTTTCCGGCCACACCGCTGTCGGAGATTTGATGTTTTACCGGATTCCTGATATTCACGATATACCCGTGAAATGGTCGTACGCGAAAATCCAAATTTTGTCGCTATCTCGGAGATGCTATGTCCCATCTCTCTTGTGCCGACTATAACGCCACGTTCAAAATCACTTAAATCTTGATAAACTGCCATTGTAGCAGAAAGAACCGATCTAATAGCTTTGCCAGACATCTCTTGTCTTATATAGGCGCTGCCGACCGCATCGCGTTACGCTGATTGGTTGCAAAGCTCCGTTATTTGCATACGCACGCCTGTACCAGTTTTTCTGGCACTTCAGTGTAGCTGAATCTGGTTTTCTCCGAACTGTCTCACATATCCTGAGTTCCTCCTTCCTCTTCTTTCAAAAATTTGGTAAGATTCGGTTATATATTTTGAGATGTTAATGGACCAACTCTCTGGTCTTCCAGGATTCCAGAAAAGGTCTACAGCATTAAAAGGTAATATTTTTATGAAAAACTTTCGCACCATTCCAATCAGCAGTATGTTCTCTCTTGTAGGTGTGCTCTACTAGAAGATAAGCTATCTCGTTCTTCATCACAGAAAAATTATGATATCTCTTTTCCGATTATGAATAATAATCGACCTTCATTTTCTATATACAGAAAATTCTCACTCTTTTAATTTTACCATATTAGTGTCATAACTTTAACGAATACAGTTACTTTTTAACACCCAGTAGTTCCTACTAAAATATTTTATTACTGACATTGTGCAAGTTTATTTTTTCGAACAAACCACTGAGCAAAGAAAAATGTTAGAATATTGCATCATTTAAAGAATAATAATTAGTTTTACTTAAAAATACAATCTTCCATGTGTGTATATATTTTAACACTATTTAAATTATGCCAACGGGAAATAGTGCATTTTGTTCAGAAAGAAAAACGTTACTTCCTGTTTTTCTCCATCTGTTGGTGAGATGACTGTGGCTATTTTTGAAAAATTGCTTAAAATGTTTAGTTCATGACGTTGTTGACAGCGAGATGTGGGCGTGTAAGAGTTGACGAGTGGTTTATTTGTTAAGAAGTCCTATACTTTTGGCTGAGAGCCGCCCGCGGCTGGTTGAAAATTCGAGTCATGTAGAAACCTTCTTTAGCTTTGAGATTAAGACGAACTAAACTTCCCTAAACTTAACAATGTTAATTAGAAACCTACTGTTGTTTAAGGCGGATTAGTAAATTTAATTTATTCTTTCTTCAACGAAGCTTGAGCTGTAAGTAGATTACTTTTGTTTCGGCCTGCGGATCATTCGTGCAAAGTAACAAACGGGGTTCCTTAATGAGGAAAGTAGTAGTTTTCGAAACATTGAAAACATTTTCTGTAATTGTGGAGAATACTGCTCCATTTCTTTTTTATCTCTTTTGAACTTTTGTTTTAAATATTTTACATCTAATTTTCCTTTCTAACCTTTTTAAATTTTCGTTTCTCTTTCTCGTATTTTAGTTTGCAAAATTTTCGGTCTAATTTTCTTTAGACTCATTCGTATGCCAACTAGTTATGAATGTTCCTGTGTCATAAAACCGGATCATCCTTTGATCGTTTGATCGTCATAAATTCAGTTTTAATTTCGTGAATCTAAATATCTGCATCTTCATTGTTAAGTGGAGATATGATGGATAACATTTCCTCTCACAAATAGGACAAGTTAGAATCTCTGGCTTTGAAAGGACGTGCTATACAATAAACCTTAATGCTAACACGTAGTTCCCTTAATTAGATTCCGAGTTGCCGTAATTACTTCTTAAATTAACAGTGAGTATTCTTTTAGTTAGTGAAGCGGTGCGGGAAAGTTTTAATTTGGTGCTTTTTTAAGATTTAGGAGAGAAATTTCTGCTTGAGTTCAGCTTTTGTGAAAAATGTAATTCATTTTGGTCTCCACGGATTCACTTCGCCATTTCCACTTAAAAGTCCCTGCGCAGGGGCCATTTCACTACATCATCCATTAACGAAGAAAAAACATTCGTGCAAAATGCCGTGTTGTTTCATCCCGAAAGCAAAATCTACAACTTTATGAGAGAACTGTTGCTAATTTTTTAAAACACCACCCCACGGGACTTCTTTAAGGAAATCTAGTTTTGATTTCATAGTGTGATACATAGTAGGTATTAAACTCGTTCGAGTACCCACAATTAATTTTCAACGTTTAAGTGGTGTTTCGTTTAATAATGTTTTTTTTTATTTAAATATAAAGCATTTAATATTTTATATTACCAATACCCCAACGAATTAAGTAACTTCTACTTCAATAAAAATCACAACAAATTTTTTAGTCAAATTTTTGAAGGAAAAACTCAATAAAAAGAAAACAAAAGTATCAATTTTTTAGACTACGGCTGGAAATATAGTTATTTTTAACATAGCCTTCCAACACATGAGATTCGATCTAAAAGCATTCTTAACCCGATAAAATATCTGAACTTAAATGAAAATAAAAAACGTATTTAAACAAAATTACTCTATGGTTTCCAGTTTCGTGTATTATCACTATTCAACACTTTTCGAGCTCACGTCTCCGTTTCCGATAACTTCGCAACCCTGCGTTCCCTTTCCACTTCGATTAATCTAAACATCTCGATTAAAAAGGCACCCATATAAAACTGAAAAAAAATAAAATAGATACGAATATAAATAGCCTAGTAACGGGGTCGCTACACTTCTTAGACTGTCGAACCCTTCAAAATTTTCTTAACCTTTTGTCGACCCCCCTCTATTTCATTATTACGTCCAGTGGAGCCTAGGAAAATCGGGGTTTCATTAAATTTGGGGCTAGGAAGTGTTTGATTCGTTAATTCGAAGCGATGAATTTTTTAAAATTCCTTTTCAAAACACTTTCCAGGCATTTCTTTAAGAAGAAAAACCGAAGAATTTCAGTTTGAAAGAGGATTGGCGATTTCTTTAAGTTATGAAATCTTCTATTCATCATTATTTAAGAAATAAAGGTATGTAAGTATTTTGTGAAATATTTTCAAGTGCAGAGTCGTTTCTGGCAGAGGTTCAAAAGGCGCCCCCACACCTGGGTTCCCAATCTCAGGGTGGCCACAAACCGTTATTATGTTATTTTTGATCTTTTAGGCGTAGTAATAGTAACGCCAATGTTATGGCGTGGTTAGATGGTGAAACGTTCGTAAGGAAAAGAAATGTGTTTTGCATCTGGTGGGGTCCCACGACCTTCTACAATCCGGGAAGGTGCTATCACTAACTGAGCTACAGACGACCAAACAATCAATTCCCTACGAACGTATTTAAAGCGTATTTTCCGAAACCGGTTATTTTGAACGAAGTCCGTTTAACCCGCGAGCAGGCGCGGTGATTAGAGGAACGCGAGAATAAAGCGCGGGGTGATTTGCACCCCATCTGATTATATAGCATTATTTCATTAAAAACGTCCAATTTTACAGGGAACAATAAGTGGAATTTTCACTTTGTCACCCTACCCCAAAGATTGTGACTTTGAAGGCAACAGGAAAGAGTTTGGCCAGTTTCAGAAGCAAGGGTGGACTGTTCTTTTAACAAATTGTAAGTTGTGGGATGTGAAACACCCCGCGCGCCTGATCGCGGGTTAAGGAATATTTTAAAGTATCACAAAAGCCAGTTGCTATTTATACAAAGTCGGGATCAGTACAAAATACAACAATAATGACGGTAATCCAACGTACGCACAACTGGAAAGCACCGGGTATTGACGGCATACACAACTTCTGGTACAAGAAATTTACCAGCGCCCATGGCCCATTAGCCAAGGCCAAATTTCAATTCTCTTATTTATTATCAATACAATAGTTTAGTAATGCGGAGTTTGGAACGTGTTTTTCGATAAATATTGCAGTTTCTTTGAAATAGAAGCTAAATTTTCGAATTATCCGCTGCTATTTCGCCCATCTGTAATCAGGTCTCTCTCCTCTATTTTGGATAATATTATAAATAATATACTATTAATTATATTAATTAATTATATGCAATTAATTATCATAATTATTATATATAATTCTTCTAAGAAAAATGTCAAAAATCCTTGTAAAATAAATTTGCATTTTTTAAAATATTGGTAAATTGATACGGAGGCTCAGACCCTTATTAAAATTTATTGGGAGAGCTCGGTTCCCACAGAACCTAATATAACTGGACCATATGTAATATATAATATAACTAGGACCTAGATATATAACTCTACGCCAAAGTCTGTGTCCACGTAAAAACAAAACTTTTAAATTTATATGTTCCCACCTATGAAGAAAGACATTAGGAGTATGGGATGTAAAATAACGATGAAACTTTAATGAGCAGTAATGACGGCTGGTTCGTAAACGATTCATTGATTATCAATAACTATGGGGCTGGGATTATGAACAACTGGCTTTGCAATAAAGTGCCGTTATTCAAATCGCCATTACTTGCTTTTACTATTTCGTTTCTGTCGTTAACTTTATCGATAATTTTGCAATTAGCAAAAAAAAAAACATGGCAGAGGAGTTAACGCAACTTGGCAAAATTTACCATGTAAAAAACATTTGGGAAGGAAATTATTTAGTTTGATGTGTAAAACATCGGGTAGTGATTACATTTAAAAATAGAGCGACATCTATGAAGATTATTGTTCTGTGAAACGATTCTCGATAGGGATAGTTGAAAAGCCTTATGCACTTTCTCTGATAAATTCGTAAAGTGGCGTATGATTGTTAATGAATATTCCTTTCCAATCTCCACTGTCTTGGAAACAGTTCTGGTTTTGATTGCTCATCCGATGGTTACGAGCCCTTGTTTTTGACTTACGTATGTTCATGAGAATCTTCCTGTAATCATAAACTATTTTCATCGATACAAACCGCAAACAACAAACAAACAAACAAACAATTGACAAAGCCAGCATCTGGACCAATCACTGCCGCTTCTGTTAGGCTTAGCAACTAAGACCTATAAACCATTTTGTCCTGGAGAAATGACTATCTGACATTTTTGTCTAAGTCTTTCAAGGATTCTTTCAGTGTCTTGCAATTATTTCCAGAAACTGCAAACAACGAAACGATCCACATTTAACCATTTGGCTTTTTTGGCTTGAGAATCTTCTGTGTTTCTCCAATACGTAGATTACTCCCGTGACCACAATAAATCACCGAAATAAACCTTCTCAATTATGAAGACGTCTTATCAGGGTACTTGTCATAGAGTAGGTTTAAGACTTCCCAGATATTTACTTCTAATTGTTTATGTATGGAATCTGTTTCTCAGGCAAATTCTCTTTTTATCGCACTGTTCTTCGTTCATAAACCACAGCACATCATTCTTCATAAACCGCAGCACATCATTCTTCATAAACCACAGCATATCATTCTTCATAAACCCCAGCATTATCCTTCATAAAACTCAGAATCATTCTTCAAAAACCCCAGAATCATTCTTCAAAAACCCCAGCATCATTCTTTAGAAACCACAATACCATTCTTCATAAAACCCCAGCATCATTCTTTAGAACAATATCATTCTTTAGAAACCACAATATCATTCTTTAGAAACAATATCATTCTTAGAAACCACAATATCATTCCTTAGGAAACCATAATATCATCTTAGAAACCACAATATCATCTTTAGAAACCACACACGGCCCTTTTAGAAACCACAATATCATTCTCTTAGAAACCACAATATCATTCTCAGGAAACCAATAACATCATCTTGTGAAACCAACATCATTCCTGTAGAAACCACAATATCATTCTTTAGAAACCACAATATCATTCTTTTAGAAAACCACACATCATTTCTTTTAGAAACCAGTTAATATCGATTCTGTCTGTAAATCCAGCATATTCACATAAAGGATTATTATAATAGAATTCTGCCTTCACTTGACAAAGGGAGCAGTTGGCTCCCGAAACGTCGTGTTTTTAAACCTTACGCCAGTGTCGAAATAACTGTTTGTTATGGAATCTCCTGGTGAAACTCTGTATTGTTTCGTTAAGGATTATTATGTGCGACATACGAGTGATTTTGTGACAATGATCCCCTTTCTATTACTGAGCTTTTGTGATTACTCCTTTAATCCTGAGTAGCGGTGTAAATCAATAGAAAGGTAGGCATGAACTGTGGCTAAGTTTTCGCGCGCGCTGGAGAAAAGTTTTCGTAATTATTCATTAGCTGGCGTTCATTGAACGTTACTCTTACAAATTAACATACTTTCTCCCATAAGCGACTTTCAAGAGAGGGAGAAAATGTCATAAAATAGAAAGAAGTACGTTAATCAGAACGTGTGTAATTTTATAAAGCATTTTTCGGAACCGCAAAATACGTTGTTGAACAGAATTTGTCGTTTATTAGAAAGACGTTATTCTGGGAATTTACGGGAAAGGATTTAGGGAAGACATTGAGAGAATTTACTGGAAAAAATGTATGGACGATATTGAGAGAATTTACTGGAAAAGCTTAGGGAAGCTAAAAGAAAATTAATAAAAAAATTATCTTTTAGAACTTCCGTACTAAAAATTATATATAATACCTCAATAAGACTTATAGACGCCTTGTTGACTGCGTTTAAAACTCACTTGATATTACAGTTATAACGTAAAAGCAATACATTATTTTGGAAATATATTTGCAATTTTTAATAAATAAAAGTATTTTTATGCAAATCATTTTCGAATGACGAAAGTGTGATCAGTTTTCAATTTAAATGCTTATTTCAATATTTATCGTCAAGTAGTTTTTTTATTCTTTCTTTAGGCTATTGAACCATTTTAATGTCTTTTATAGGGTTATCGTTATTTTTATAATTTTTGGAGTAGTATAAATGGAAAAATAAATTACATTTTGCGATTAATGGAAGTAATTAATATTCAAAAGCGATTATTAAATTTTAATAATTTAATTAAATATTATCACACACCTTTATCTATGAAAGACATTAATTGTAATTAAAAAAGAAGTTATTAATTACAAATTTTCGTTTAAAGATAATAATCATGGAAGAAGTAGTATATGGCAAATATAGCATTTCAGGTTGAAGTAATTCCGTAACGTTAAAATTGTAAATTATTGAAGGAAGAAACAGACAGAGAGAGAGAGACAAAGGGAATGATTAAATACAGAAGAAATTATCCATAGGAACGTAACCATTCGTAAGAACACAATTATCTGTAGAAGCCGAATTATCCATAAAAACCAAACTATCCATGGGAACAAAATTATCCATAAAAACGGAACTACTTATAGGAAGGAGCAGAATTATCTGTAGGAGGAAACTATGGTCCATGCTGACCGTCAACCTACGAATTGAAGAAGGCATTTGAAAAAAAGGTTGAAGGAAAGTTTTTTAAACAAAGGAAAATAAATATTTTGAAATATTACTTCTTTCGTGTTTTTTTTAAACGGTTTCATTGTGATTTATAAATGTTCTACAGTATAGGAATCTGCGGAAAATGGTTTTAGCTCTTTCTATTAGAATTTCTTAAAACTTCTAAAATATGCAGCAATATGACTTTATACATAAAGTAACGCTACATGTAAAACGCTGTAAAACTGAAATATAATGATTTTTGGAACATCATGCATTAAGTCCAATACTTAGGAAACCCACTTGTAAAATAGTACTGTTGTTATCAGAAAATATCCTCGAATTTTACATCTTTATTGTTTTTAAGGATAGTTAATGTTTTTGTTACGGATATATATATATATATACACACAAAATCAATCCACCTTTTGAAAAATGTCTGTATAGATATAAACATAATGAAACATAAAACGTAAATGTACGTACTTTCTACAAATAGTTAATCGGCAAAGAGAATCAGGAATATTATTCTTATCTGGCTAGTTTCACACAGTTATCTTTCTGTTTCAGCAAAGCACAATCTGAAATGATATATTTAAACAGGAACATGAATTTTTACTAAAAATAAATACATTTTACTAGTAGTAATCTAAGTTTCATTTTAGTATAATCTTGGTTTAAAGCAAGTATATATCTAGGTTTTAAAATACTATCTGTAAGGTATTTGCTAGCTATTTCTACACGATAATTAAAATTTATAGACAAAGGCTGCTAGAATATATTAAGGATACATATATGGGTTTATTTATGTAGCGAAGCACATTGACTGGAAGACGGTATACACCTGCTTTATTCTTATCAATTATGCAGGTTATGAAAAAATATGCGGATTTTTAATGGAACTTTATGAAAAACAATTCATACGTACTACACATTCAATATCAGCACGCACATTTTTTTCTTTCTAAGCACATGAAACTAATACGAAATTTATACCATTTTATTACAGAATCACATTGTGCAATATCAAAAAAGAATACGAAAGGAAAAACCAACTACATTTTCAAAATATCTGAAGTAGCACATACATAGCAGAAACATTAAAAATTTTTTTTAACCAGGCTAAAAGCAAAAGAAACAGGTTTGAAAATAAACGCATGTATGTCTATCTACAAAAAGAAAAAGAAAACAAAATATTTATGTCATGGTAAGCTCAAACGCTTCAACTCCTCCCCCACTTCTCTAAGAAATTAAGAAATAAGTGTAACAATAGCCGACTAATGAGAATTGGATCTTACGCAGCAATTAGAACGAAACCAATTTAAAACGAAAACTCAAAAAAATGTAAGACATATGGCAATCATGTCTTACTTATCAAGCAATACTGCCCTTCCCTGTTACTAGGCTAGGTTTTAGTCGCATGGTAATACACCCGAACTGTATGAATGACTACATACGTTATATGGCTAAAAGTCATTGGACACTTTCAATTTTAAACATTTTTTTCAAATTTCTGGAGAAATATTAGATGAATTGTTATTCAACTTCGGTCATGTAAAGAGCATACTTGGACTCAAACTTTTCAGTGACGAGTGCTTTTAAGGGACCACCAACAAATTGAAGAAAAAAAAATTATGATCACGCTCTTGACTGCATTCGTCACTGAATCTTAACTGAAAAGTTTGAGTGAAATATGTTATTTACATCGCCGAACTTTCAGAACAATTCGTCTAGTATTTCTTAAGAAATTCGAAAAGATGTCTAAAATTAAGTGTCCCCTGACTTTTGGCCATATAGTGTATAAGTACAGCGCATCCAATAAGTTTATGGACAATCATTCTTTTAGAATATCAGATGAAGTATACAGAGAAAGGAATGCAAAATATTTTATGCACATAGAAAATCAAAAGACATATATGATGTAATATTTAAATATCATTTAACACTCACACATACTTTGTGGGAAAATCAAATAAAAAAAATGATGTCCCAAAAGTATATGGACATCGCACACTTTGTCCTTCCTCAGTTCATATTTTGTATTCATTATTTTGAATAGTTTTACAGATTCGATCAGGCACACCTGCAATAAGTTTTTGACGAAATTTTGGCTTCAAAAAGGACCAACTTCGTTCTATTTTCTGTTCTAACTCATCCACTATTCAAAATTGACGACCGTTGGCATATACATCATGTGCTAATATCCCCAGAGGTTTTCTATGAGGTTGAGGTCGGGGCTCAGAGTTTGCCACTCCGTAACATTATTTTTCACCAACTACATATTTATTGATTTAGAGACGTAGATAGAAGCGTTGTCCTGTTGGAATACCCGTTCACCACCCAACATTTTTCCAAAAGGTGATAAATCACTTCGAAGTACGTCCTTCATCAGGAGTAAATTCATTAGAGTCAGTACTCGACATAATTAGGTGTGGAAGACGATGAATAGATTCAAAGGAAAAGAGTTTAAATATGAATAAATGGATAAAACAAACAAAAGAAATAGCTTAACTGCGTATGTAAATTAAAGGAGTGAATACAGATGGGAGGGACTGAGAAATGGCAACTCGCGAATGTCCACCACAAACGGATGCGCCCTAAAAATTTTCGAGTGTGAAATCTTATCTAGCCATAAATCACATCTTAAAATAACGGAGGATCGATCTGTCCTCTTAGAAAAGTACTCAGCAGGGACGCCAGAATGAAGAAAATATCGGGGGCCCTGAATGAAGGAAGCCCAATATGCAGTCAACCGGAGACAAAACAAATACAAATATTAACAATTAATATATTTTATATGATATGTCTTTCACCTTCGACTACATTCTGCATTTCTTTGTTTTTTGATCATCAAGTTTGGGGGGGGGGCTTGGCCCCAAGTATTTTTGGGGCTGAAGGAACATGGGGGTTCTTAGGGTTGGCGCCCTTGCTACCCAGGGTAGCTGCATTTGGATAATTGCATATTTTCTCCATAGGAATAAGTTGAGATAATGACTCTGCCACAAAATAAGTGTTCTCCGTGGCATCTGCATTGCACTCGTCTGTTCGGGACCTAACAGCTTGAAGATATAGTTTGGGAGAAAAAAAATGAAGTTTAAAAAACAACGGAGCCACAAAGTAGTGGG
This sequence comes from Dysdera silvatica, assembly GCA_006491805.2. NCBI lineage: Eukaryota > Metazoa > Arthropoda > Arachnida > Araneae > Dysderidae > Dysdera > Dysdera silvatica. The sequence continues at coordinate 20,081,172 of QLNU02015360.1, forward strand.
TAAAATAGTAATAGGTTGATTCAAGTTATAGAAAATCATTAGCTTCCTAGAAATTTTCATAGTAGAGTTTGAAAGTCTAAATTTTACCTGCTTTACGACTAGTGTTAAGAAAATGCATAATTTATGTGTAGGGGGTTATTTTGAAACATCTTCCAAAATTTACCACAATCGACGCAATGTAATCATATCCGTCCTTGATACATAAAATTACAAAACCATCGCACGCGTATTACTAAATAATTTTCGCATGAAAACAGTAAATATGCCCTCACTTGGGAATATTTTCTACTTAAAAATACGTAAATTTACCTTTAGGAACTAAAATATATCTGTTTATATCTTTTAGAAGTTCTATTATGGCATACATAAATCTATAATTAAACATAGGAGGTGAAAATGTTTGCTTTTGCTGCTTACAAACAACTAGTTGTACGTGCCACTAAGTTGTTCAGTTCTCTTCATTAAAGTTTACCTGATAACTAATGGAAGCCACCGAAAATGAATGGCGAAGATTCTAGCTTTGACTCAATTAAGCCTTCAGCTTTCTCAGTTTTCGGGAAGTCTGCAACTACGAGAAAAGTTTGTGTGGCTTTTTCTCCCCTAAGGGTCTTAAGCGAAGAGGACGTAAATGATCCTCATTTTTATACGCGGTGGGTGAAAAAGTGTCCAAATTCTTCAGATCTACCTTTTCCGGATTGTATCTTACTGAACTTTTACGGATGTTTCGCTAGATGCACACATTAAGGTCAATGGTATTAGTAGATCAAGGAGTATTTTGTGCAAAAAATATTTATAATGAGCTTTTGATGTATTATTCCCCACTGATTTGATTTCCAAGCAAACTAATGGAGATAGAAGCACACGGGAAAAGAAAAAGGAAAATCAAACACAAAAACTATAAAATAAGATTCCAAGTAAAAAAAGATATGAAAAGAAAAATTTAATGCTTTACTTAAAATAGTTAGATATTGATAAAATAATAAAAATTATGACACTCAAGCTTTCGGACGCATTAACATCAAGCTTTCAGCAAGAGTAATAATTGTGTATATTGTGGGTTTTTTTTCTCTCTCTTTTAAACCCGGCCTTCCGGAAACACCAATCCTTGGACTGGAGTCCTGTAGTACGAAGAAACTTAGGCAACCGAAAAGGTCATAGCGAAGGAAACGCTAATGCTAATTGTTTCCAAATTCCTGATTTTCGAAGTTTAGCTACATAAAGTTTTTTGTCTTTCCTTTTGAAATGATTGCGTTGTATTAATGAAATTTTGTGTAATTTATAATTGCATCCGTTGTATGTGGGTCCAACCCAGTTAACCAGAAAAAAATAGTTTAAAATACTCATATATAAAAATAAAGTCCTATTGGAGAGAGATGATACTCTGACTTTAAAGTGTCACATATATATATAAAGTATGATTAGTTTTTCCATTCCAGCTGCTTATACTTCGATGTCCTTCTGTTATAGCCATCTTGTTGTAGCATATTGGGTATCTTCTTCACACAATACAATACAGATTGATTCAGGCGGAATTATATTACATTATGAGGTTTATACAAAATTATTAACATCAAAACAAATTTTACAAATTACAAATTGATATCTACCTGGCCACCATTGGATAAAGACAATGGA
>QLNU02015360.1:20082906-20094228 GCA_006491805.2 Dysdera silvatica
CCAACTTTATTCTTAAAGAAAAGAGCTGTTCGCAGGCGCAGTGGCGTACGCAGAAGGGGGTTTATGGGGATTACAACCCCATTCAAATGAAATTACGTATATATACATGCATTTGAATATATGATGTTGTAGCTCTGTAACTCTCCATTGTGAGCCTGTAGCCCTGGACTTTCTGCGTACATCTATGCGCTGACGCAAGTACCCTTGAATAACGACATCATTTTCAGAGCCTGCAGTCGGGTGGTTGTGAAAATGTTTTTATTGAGATATTTAGAATAGAATCCAATGTCCCGAATTGAATTTTTTTTTAAATCACTGTTTCACTACAAATCAGTTAAACTACCCACTAATGCCCATATACGCTAGAAAACTAAAGTAAAACACGATTGAGGGAAGACCGCGTATTACTTTAGTTCTTTAACGTTTTAAGATATTTATTACGAAGTGTGAAAATGTGAATGGAATAAAATACATAGATTTAACACTCACAGTCAGAGGAAGCAAGGGGAGTTATTTTTGTGTGAAGCAATTTTTAGTTTTTCAAGAGCCTGCGGGCCGCATAGAAGATGTTGGCAGCCGCGGGTTGAAGACCCTGCGTTAAAGGAGCCATAAATGAAAATTTGAAGACCGTAGATACTGTAAAACGAATAAAATAATTATAGGCCGTTTCTTGAGCATCACCAAATATTTCTAATTTTGGGAATTACCACTATATATCATTTTTTTTTTTATTTAGCTTATTATACTGAATTGCAGGTGGTAACATAATACGTTATTCAAGAAATTGTAAGCAAATTCAGAGATGAATATAATTGTGTGTATGTTGAGTGTACATATATGATCCATACAGGCTTAATTTTCTAAATTTTGAATTTTAAATTCCAAAACGAATTTAGCGACCGACTGTATAGAGCGAACGTTTTCATCGGTCCCAAGCTTCTGGCTAGGCAGATAGCTGAAGCACTGGAAATACGTGACAATTCCACATAAATATCTTATTATATGATGTTCAAAATATTTTATTTATTGATGTTCTATAAAACTGGGCATAGCTTCAAAAATATAATTAACCGTGTTTTTATTTAAAAATGTTGTAACAGGTACGTAAATTACAATATGAAAACAGGTGACAGGCAAAGTAAGAAAGAGAGAGAGAGAGAGAGAAATAATGAAGGAAATAATTCGTTTATATTAAATGGGAACAGTAGTTAACACTAGTTAACAGTAACTAATTCTTGTTTAAACTAGAATTAGCATATCAAATTTTGCGTAGTCATCATTTAAAATGCATTACCATTTCCACACAATGAAATGCAATTTCAGATCTCTTGCATTCCATTCATACATACTCTGTCGCAAAATAATCAAGGCGCGCCAGATCGAAAACATTCACATGACTATAAGGTCAGACTACCGTTTCAGAGTTTGGATTTTTTTGAGTATATTTATGTTATTTAATTTGTAAATATTATCATAATATAATGCACAATCTTTCGCTAATTAAACTTTAGGCATATTATTTTAAAATTCAAAATAAAAAATAGATTTATTGATGAAAAATCGGAACTTTAATTGTAACCTACTCTGCACTAGAGTTTAAAAAAAATCGGAAGAACACAGTTTTTTCAACATGTTCATTTTTCTTCAATATTTCAAACGGCTTAAATAAAAACGTATAAATATTATACTTGATTTCTACTACTGTCAGTTACATAAATCATCATGGCCCGCAATTTGACAATATGTAATCCGTTTACTTTTGCATTGTATATTGAGGGGGGCTAATTCTCCTTGGAATTCCCCCGACTACTCAATCTTAGCTACACCACTGAAAAATAATCAATAATTTGTTGCTTATATTCTATAAGAATGTTTATGTTAGATATTTCAAAGCACAAGCATTCTCCTGATATCGCTAAGTTAAAAAAAAAATCTATTTACTCATATCTTTATAGCTTAATAAACTGCCAAATAATTGCCAAATTTGGCTAAAAATGCAAATAATTGATTTAAAACTCGTCCATATTTTCCATAAAATACACAATCTCATTGATGTAGCTGGCTTCGAGGTCTGGTGGTGGGGGCTAAATTCTTTAAGGGAAGGACAAAAATTTTTAAAAGGAAGCTAAGCTTCTACTAGTTCCCCACTCCAAGTCATACTAGCATATGCTAACTGCTATTTTCGATTTTAACAGGTTCATTCACGAAAACATTATCGTGTTTTTCATTCAAACATTTTCATTAAATATAGTTTAACTATGATCTTCAAAATTAATATGTTTAATTCTTATCTTTATTTACTAGAGGCACTTTGGAGTCCCGACAGATTTACTGATACAGTTAATGAAAATTACTCACCCTCTATTTACAGATGAAATTTAATAAACATTGCGATAGTGAGGTAATATAATTATTATACTTAATTATGCAATTCAAAAATTTAACGAACTGTTTAAAAACATTTTAAAAATTCAAGGAATAAAGGGTCAAATAATATAAGAAGAAATAAAAATTTAATCCGATAATGGAATAGGAATAAAACTGCTTTTCATTAGAGCTCATATATTTCTATTTTTTTCCTTTTATAATTTTGATAATGATGTCTCTTTATTGAAGACAGAAGCATCTCAATTTGCACCACTTCTCCTTTAAATCTCATCTGCTTTTACAAGCATAATGGAAAGGTTAAAGCAAACCCCATTATGAGAATGGAATGATTTAGCCTAGTGCAGAGATTTATTTTCCATCAGGCACTTAACGAAAGAATGGTGTGTTTTTCCAACTCAAAATAAATTGTCTATGTTGCGAAAGGTTTTGCCAATTTTTACTCACGTAAGCTTTTCAAGGGAAAGGATTTAAAGGAGAAGAGAAAATGAATGTAAGAACACATTAAAGCTACTGGTGGCCAAAATCCTTCAGAACGAAACGAAAGATCCCAGAGGGAAAAGACTGCCTTATAGGACTTAAGTCACTAAAAAGTCAGAACATGCCTTAGTAGACTCTTTTACCATAATATATTCAAAAAGTCGAGAAGCTTTCCTGATAGAACGTTTTCAAATAAAGAGCTTAGTTATAGAAGAACGAAAGCCCTTGCATTTTTAACCAGACTTTATAAAGCTTTAGAAACGGCCGAGATGTTCAATTATTGCTGGCTTAGGAGAAATAAAACTGCTTTTTCACCCTGCAAACCGAGGACTCCTGAAAGAGACCTATAGCATCTTTTTATAATGTAATGTAAAAACTTGAAGCATCTGTATCAAATACAAAACGACTCGTCACATTATAAAACATTTGAATTTGTTTACCACTGTTTCAAATTTGAGAATCTATCAGTCCATAATAACCCACAAACATAACTATTGAAATTTACATTTTCAATGAAGCTAATGTTTTCAGCATGTTACGTAGATACAGAAAATACTCATTATTGAAGAGTAAACCAGACCCTCTGAAGCTCTAATGTTTTTTGTTTTTTTGTTTTTTTTTTGGGGGGGGGAGGGGTCGTTGGTAGTCTAACCCGGGATAATGGCGCTCTAGGCAAACCATCACCACAGTAGGGCCAATTTTTTCTCGCGCTATATATTTTTATATTTAATTATAATTTTAATTTGTAGCAGACTATTATATAAAATATTAGACATGTTCAGAAACTAGGTAATCACTCTATAGAATCTACCAGGTCGTATGTCGTCAGGGACTTTCGTATTGATGAAATGATTATTATGACATATTTGACCAAACATCAGAATAGAGGTCCACTTTCCTTGCTTAGCCAACCATAGCCGCACACGAGCCTTTTTCAGATTCTGCTCCACGGGACACTACTGTTTCTTATGACTCAAATAAGTGTTTCATGTGAAATCGAAACTTGTATGACGTATGAATTTGTATATTGCTTTCAAAAATAAAATGCAATTGAGCATTAATCATAGACTATACATCTCTAGTGCAGCAATAGTATGATGCACACAAATTATATAACCATCATATAAAATTATGTTTCTTATTTTAAAAAACAAATAATCACCAAAGAATATAGGGGTTCTCTTGACTAAAAGTAATGACGTAAAGTCTTCGGTGATTAAAAACGTTTCGAAAATTTTGCCTTATATGACTTCAACAACAGAAGACTTGTTGAATACTGCAGGAAGTTTACACCCACTCAGGTAAAATAATGGCTTCTCTTTTACCATCACTTCTTACTGACCAATGGTCCAGTAGTTGATGTTATCGCATCAGCGATGATATAATTTCAAGTTGATCGAATTCTCAGCAAACGAAAGGCTGCTTCCTCTGTCCGAGATTTGTGATATTTTAAAGTTTCCTTTAGTTTACAAAATAACTTCCCCACCTTGATACTCGCTTCTATACACAGATGGACAGAACAGTTATGGGGCGTCTACTGTCGGCAGCCATCTGAAATATTTCCATGCTGGATCTCGGAAAAATAGTCAACCCAATATAAAATTCCAGAAGGAATTTTGTTTTTGAAAACACAGAAAACGTGGACTTCTTTGATTTTTTAAACACAGTGTACAGCAATATGAAACGTACAGTAAGCAATGGCAATAATAGCTAATAACATGATAGAGTACTTAAAGGTCCTATTGAGAAAAGTTTCTACGCAAATTGTTCTCTAACTTCGATTTACAGGAAACCATAGCACAGGCGAATCCATTAAATTTCCTTTCACGTCACTCTCCTTTATCATAAAGTTAGCGTCATCTGAATACTCCACGATAGAGTTTTAAGGGTTTGCATCAGCAAGGAGTAGGCTAGATAAGAGAGTTGTTGTATAAACAGGTCTCTCTAAGCTAAAGAATATCCTTTCAATTTATTCTAAAACATGCAAATCTCAACTACATGAAAGCAAAGAGAAGAGTAGAGAAATCTACTTAAACTTTCCGCAAAAAATAACCTTCCATACATATGAAGCACATGCAGGAATATACGGATGCGAGAACGTATAATTTTTAATTTAAATTTAACCTATGTTTTCAATGAGAGATTTAACTCTTTAGTTTATTGTTAATTCATATATTATGGGACTATTACAAATGAGAGATAATTTTCTTTTGTAGTAATTATAATCAAAATAAGTTTATATACCAATAAAAATTATTAATGATTCATTACGGAAACTACAATAAAAGTGTGGAGGAAATAGAACGACGAAATGTTACCTACTTGTGCATGTATGGCCCCTGTCAAATTGCTTATAAGTTGATCAAACCAGTAAGAAAACCAGCCTTTCGTTTAGAAGTTCTAAATTTTCCAGACAAGCATTATGCTTTTGTAAAGGGGAGTATAAAGTATATTGAATTCGGTATAAATAAAATATAAACTTGGCAATCTTCTGTATGCATGCGAGAGAGGGAGAGACGGAGAAAGAATATGTGTGACTATAGATGTGTACAGGGTGTTCCGAAAACACCAGATCAAAAGTATATATCCGTCATCCTTGTGCAGAATGGACTATACCCTTTTACACGGGGAGGTCGGAAATGAATACCCACGGAGTTATGCATACTTTTATTTCGCAGAGGCGGGATCTATAATGACCGATAGCGCTTACAAAACCAAGGAGCTGCCTGCCCCGAAGTTTCCAACTCTGGCGCGTAATTGCCTCGTCAAACACCTTCCGGGCGTGTTGGTTATTTTTGTGGTTGCCGAGATTGGCAACTTCCATTTATACTGGCGCATAACAAAGACTTTAAGGCTCCTAAGGGCTGGCAAATTCCCCTGTTGCAGCAGTGCACCTTACGAATATAGGGGGCAAGATCCATGGGAGCTCTCTTTATTCCAAAGCAAGGTTTAGTTTGAAAAATAAATATCTCGAGACTCGCAACACCGATTAAAGAAGTTTACATAAGGAGCGTTTCAATTTTTGCTACGAAGGGCAGGTGGCAGGAGATAGGGGAAGGATACAAATTGCAATATGGCCAAGGAGTCGGGTACTAAAAGGACCAAATCCGCAAGTTCACATACGTTAGCAAGATCCACCTCCGCAGTTTAAAAATTACTTTGCGCACTTTCATACAAGTCGCACCCCATCTCTGGGGTTCGCACTGTATCCGTCAATGCCCTCCACCTGCCAATCATAAACTTTTATGCTCCAAAGATTCTTTTCTTTTCGTTCATGTTTTACCGTCCAAGAATTCAAAAGTCTGTCCTGCAGGTAAATAATAAATAGCTTGATAATAAAAGTTAGTATCGAAAAATTACCCTTGATCCAGTAGCGTACGCAGAAAATTCCTAAAAGGGGTTGGTTCGAATGAGAAGGTTTACCTCTATATCATAGCTTCCCAGAGTCCTATTTAGGGGCCGACTGGGCCGCCGGCTAACGGGCCCCCGGTCCGGTGCGCCTTCATGGGCGATAGGACTCGTGCCCTCCTATAATCCAAGCTATGCGCCCTTTGAGAGAACCCAGTCCGCCCCTGCACCTAGTGTTAATATTCTCCCAATTGCGGGAGATTATGGCCCACATGAATCCCTCTCCCGTACGCTTATGTCTTGATCGATTCTGAATTATTACTATGGTGGCCGGGTCGCAGGACTTGTATTTCCATTTACCATGGAAAAAATTTAACAGAGAGCGTTCAAGTACTATGTAAGCACCTTCGGGAGGGGGGTTGCTGTTGTGCTTATTTTCCTATGTTAGTTTATTTTCAACGTTAATTTTTGCTTACCTGGGGGGGGGAATAAAATGGCCAAAAAGTCAATGGTTTGATTCTTAAATAGCTTGCCAAAAATTCGCCATTCTCGCCAAAAATTGGCGACGGACAAATTTAGGAAACTAAATTCAAGGGGCGAGCCAAACTTTCAATCACAATTTTCATTGGCTCGAAATTGTTAACTTCCACATTCCAGAGACAAACGGAGAAAAAGAAACCTGTTTTTGGATAATAGAGCTCAGATGCAGTCTATTGGACAAATACGTTCATCATAGGTGTAACTTTCGCTTTTTATCCAATCATGCTTTGTTATTTGTTTATAGCCATAACTCCGTGGTTATTTATTTCCGACCCCCCATGTAAAGGGCCATTATGGTCCATTTTGTACAAAGATCATGGCTATATACTTTTGATCCGATATTTTCGGAACACCCTGTATACAGGGTATTCGGATGATAAGCATCCAAAATAATGAAATTATATCGCAGAAATATTTATTATAGGCATTTCTGATTAACACTATTATAAAGGAAAACTATCTACACTTTTCCCACTATAACTGTTTCAATGAACTTAGACACCCCTGGAAGCACGATAAACATTCAAACGATAGTTAATCTTACTCCGCCTTGTTTAAATCAGTGGTTCTCAACGGGAGATATATGTCCCCCCTTGTGGGGCCATGGCGAAATTTTGGGAACGATTGATTGAAATTATGAAATTAGGGGGCCACGAGCATTTGATTTGCAAAATAAATTTATTCCTAAAATAACAAAGAAGTAACGTTAATGCTATGTTAAATTATTTAATATTTAGTTATTGATCGTTTTATTAGTAACTAGATATTGTGAGAAGGTGATCTTCGATTATCGCTAACAAAGCACCAGCTAGATAAACAAAAACTTGCTTGTTCTCACCAATCATAAGAATTTCACTAAATTAAGGGGCAAAATTTTAATATTTGTTTAGGAAATATTTTTATTGTTAATATATCTTGTATAATAAATAAAAAGTGTTGTTTATAAAGTATATTGATTTGAAATATTATATTTATTAAAATCAAAAAATACTTCAGGGTATCCATGGTCGTGAATGACGTTTAAAAAGGGCCTCTGACCAGAAAAAGGTTGAAAAATATTGGTTTAAAATATGGTCTATGTGACTGCAACTATAGTATCCATTATACGGGCTTTTAGATGATAAAGGTCGTAGTTCTTAATCCAGTAGACAACGTTTTTACCATAAACTCACAAGACAGTATTTAATAGGGATAAATCTGGCTCCCGAGGAAGCCAATCGATGTTTTTTATTGTCAAAATTTGGTCAGCGTCTATCAAGATACTTTTCCTAGGTATCTGGCGATTCAATTTCATTCATTCATTGTTTCCCTAACAATGAGGCGGATAGATGATGTTTTTAAATAAGAGCAGCACATAAATATTTTTTGTAAGGTTCCGTCTGCAATGGTTCAAACAAGAAGTGTATATAATAAATACTCTCTCTCTCTCTCTCCAAGTTCTAATTCTTTAATTTTATTTTTTTTTTAGGTACCGAACCATCCGGGCACTCTATATCTACAATTCCTTGGGTATTGTTTCTCGGTGTCAATAAAATATCATACACAGAATTTCTAAGTCAGATCGATTCTTGTTAAGCATATTAGACCCCTGGTCTCAAGTGTTGTGGCTAACTTGGTCACGGAGTCATTTCAGGAAACTGCTTTGTCTTCACCGAATTTTAACATTAAATTCTGGAAAAGATACGTCGACGACACGTTTGTTGTACTTAAAACTAATACACTCCAAAGCTTCTTCCATTACCTTAATAACTTAAACTCACATATAAAATTCACATACGAAACAGAACAGAACAATAAACTCCCTTTCCTAGACGTTCTTGTACACAGATCTCACGATAACTCAATCTTCACCTCAGTTTACCGTAAACCCACACATACAGACAGATATCTCGATTTTAAATCGCATCATCCAACATGCCACAAAGCTTCCGTTGTTAAAACATTAAGTCTTAGAGCGAATTCTCACTGCAGTAATGAAACACTTTCAAACACAGAAACAAAACACATACACACGGCACTTAAAAATAATGGATACCCTAAACGATTCATTCTCAGAAACTGTAGACCCAATAGTACATCTTTAAACAATACATCTCACACCCGCATATCTATTCCATATATTCACGGCATTTCCGAAACAATCTCTCGCATCCTTAAAGAGGCAAATATCAAAACATTCTATTCCCCTGTCACAACACTTCGCAAACAACTTACAAAAGTTAAAGACCCAGTTCCACCAGAAGATCTCACAGGCGCAATATACCAAATACCATGCAAAGACTGCAACAAACATTACATAGGACAAACAAAAAGAATGATCAAAACAAGAAAAAAAGAACACAAACAAGCACTCGCGAAAGGAGACATAGCCTCACGTCTGGCAGAACACGCTTTACAACACGGACACGAACCCGACTGGGACTCAACAAAAATACTACACCGTCACATCACAAACAAGAATAGTAGACTCTTCTTAGAATCTTGGGAAACTTACAAACTACACGGGAAAGCCATTAATACATCACAACCACTTCCAGAAACTTATAAACAACTCTTACTCTGAAATGTATGGGACTTCCCCAACATTAGGTGCCCCGCAGCACAGGTTTCCCATTTGTTCCCATTGGGTTTTTCCATGATTCTATTGGAGGCCTCCCATTAGTTCCCACTGGGTTTTCCCATTCTGCGGGACTACTCTGATGAAGGGTTTTCCAGAAATTTCAAGTATAAAAAGAGACAGAAACATAACATCGTCATTACTCCTGATGAAGGACTGCTGCTGATGCGTCCGAAAGCTTGAGTGATCTTTTTCATTGCTATTTTACCAGTGTTTAACCTTTTGTATGTAAATTTCCTCCCTGGTACCCTGTATTTTATTTCTCCCTTGACCAGATCTTTACTAATTAAAATGGGTACTATCAGTAAACTAACAGAATAGTTTAAGCACCCATGATATAATTTTTTTTGGAATTTCTTATACGATCTTCATTATAACAATTTTTCTTTCTTGGCTATATCTCTTACCCATATTTTATACGGAATTTCTATAAAAAAATTTATACGTGGGTAAGAACAGTCTAAAACTCTCTTCCATTTTAAATTCGAGAGAAAAGAAATACACAACTGTTTTAATAATTTAATGTAGATAATTCCAAAATGTTCAAAATATGTATCCACGCTGTATGCGTCATAGGTTCGAAGAACTATATTTTATGCAAAAGAGCAGTGTTGGATTTGTATATGTGTGTGAATTTACTTATCACATTTTTACTATTGTCTTCGACTGAGAAATCAAGGAAAGTGCAAAGCTCTATAACTGAAAATTATTGAGGAATCAGTTTGATAAATTATGAACGTATTCATTCATATATATATATATATATACAGGCCTGCACAAAAGTTTAGACACAGAGGCAAATTATAAATAAAAGCGAGAATTTGCATTGAACTTCGCCGATATTGTATCTAAATAATCCTAGAACCAATAATAAATTGTGCAACTTAAAAGATTACCAAAAGTACTGAAACAAAATATCCCAACACCGTAATATTGGAATCTGCATGCCACAAATGTTTAGGCACATATGTCAGATTTATGCAAATTAACGGCGCGAAGTTCCCAAGTGATCGAAGGGGCGTTTCCCAGAGTTGTTATATAAGGCCTGAAATAATTTAGAATGCTTAGAACGATGCCGAAGTCAAAGCAATTTACGAATGACGAGATTTTGAAGATTTGGAGGCTGAAAACTAAAGGTAAATCTGTTACTCAAATTTCTGTTGCATTGAACCGTTCAAAGCGAGGCATTTATCGAGTGTTATCCCGGGGTGATCAGTATCAACCAAAATCACGATCTGGGAGGCCTCGAGTGACCAGCATTCGGGATGATAGACAAATACGAAGATTGGCTTCAAATGAAAGCCTGTCTGCAAATCAAATAAAAAACACGTTAGCAATGCGAGTGTCAAGAGAAACCATACGTAGAAGGATTGTAGAATGCAGGCATTTGAGATATGCAAAAATGCGCCGCAAGCCCTGCTTGCAATTACATCATAAACAAGCACGACTACAATGGGCAAGGCAGCACATATCATACAGTGACGAATGGCTGCAGGTGTTATTTAGTGATGAAAAAAAGTGGAACTTAGATGGTCCCGATGGCCTTTCGCACTACTGGCACGATCTTCGAAAACGCCCCTTAAGTCGGTTCAGCAGACGTCAAGGAGGAGGTTCAGTCATGGTTTGGGGAGCCTTTAGCTTCAATGGACAGACTTCTTTGGCGTTTTTGAATGGAAAACAAGATTCCAAGGCATACCAGGCAACTCTTGAAAGTCACCTATTACCTTTTGGCGAACTTTTATGTGGACGAAACTGGGTTTTCCAACAAGATAATGCGTCCATCCACACATCCAGGTCAACAAAAGAATGGATGAGCGCTAAAAATATTACAGTTCTCGATTGGCCTGCTCTTAGTCCTGACTGTAATCCCATCGAAAATGTATGGGGCATACTAACGAATGTTGTGTATGCCAATGGAAAGCAATATCCGTCCGTTTTAGAACTTAAAAAGG
>QLNU02015360.1:20097722-20123351 GCA_006491805.2 Dysdera silvatica
TTTTCGAGGCGCAATTTCGTCCTTTATGCGGCGCCTACCAACAAAGTTGTGAACTTTTTAAATGTGATGTAATTAAGGTCTGTTATTAATTTTTTAGTATTTTTCCATCAAAATAGAGGAATTTCGTCCTGTTACACCACATAATCGCAGTTCGCGAAATAAGCGGTCGTTAGTCGTATTTTGCATCTATAAATTTCCATCCAAAGAAATAATATGTCTGCAGTGGAAATTGGGCAATTTTTGTTGACAAAAGCTAATTTGCGTATTTCAACAATTTTAGCTTCTCAAGAGGAAATCAGGGAAGAGGTTTCAAAATTACAGAAAAAGAAACGAAGAACTTGATGTTTATGAACTTTTACTTTTTCAATAAAACATGTGACTTTTCATCTTTATCATGCTCATTCTCATTCATTTGATTAAACTATTTTTTACCTACTACAAAACTCATGTGAAAACCAATTTTCCTGTACAAAATATAAAATCGTGGTGTTTACCTTCTACAAAGCTGGTGCAAAAGCTTTTTTTTCTACAAAATTGATGCAAAAGTCTTTTTTTTTCCTACAAAACCGATACCGAAAGCCATTTTTCCTGCTACGAAACTGATACAAAAGGTAATTTCTCCTGCTACGAATAGTAGTGGTGAAATTGTGATCACTGTGTAAGTGCATAAACGTGCAGAGTTGAGCCACATTATTGGGAATAGTTGCATGTTGTTTCAAATTTGTGGGGAGCGAGGGGGGTGGAGGTACATATATTGCTCTGTAACAATGCAGGTGCTTTACTTATAAAAAATCTTTTTGCAGGAAATAAAAGAATGCGGTTTTACGAAAAACTCTTGACTTTTTTACGGACGACTACTTTATTAGGTTTGCATCTCTGACATATACTCGTAATGAGCACGAATCTTTCGGCGAGGCATTGTTACAGTCGACGTAAGATATCCACAGTCAAAATGCAACAGAAATTTTGACCACATATTGAGAATCGCTCCTTATATACACCTGCTGAATGCGCAGTTCCGATGCGCTGGAGTTCCCGCTATTCATTCATTGGACACCAAATTTTAATCATTTGCATGTTCGGTCAAAATGTCTTTGCATACGAAATTTCATTACAATCGGACAACTCCTTCTTGGTGAGTGGATTTTTTTGTTATAGAGTGTATTTACGTGTATATTTTTTGTCTTTGGTAAAAGAAAAGCTTAATTATGCAATATATATTTACTGAATAAGTGCCGTTTTGTAAGTGTTTAATAATAAGAAAACCTGTTCTCAAAATAGTCTGCAAATGGTATTTGACATTCCAATATGCATACACGTTTTTCGGAAACACTTTCTCAGCAAAAGGAAGCGTGAAAATCTATTGCATTTAATGGAATAAAATAATAATATTACTAGTATTGAAACTATATAGTGAATAATATTTTGAGTGAAGTAGCATCTCCTCGTAAGCGAAAAACAGTGCAGCAACGTAATTTAGCGGCTGATTATTTAAAATTCATACATATAACTCAACTCTTTCAATCTAGCTGCATGTGGATCATAAAAACAGATTAGTTGATATAATTAAAAGAAATTGAAGACTTTCGTGCATATGGATTTTAAGCTCTAAATTATTGGGAAAATGATCTGGAAAAAGAAAAATGTATAGAATATAGCGGGTACACTTACGTTTAAGAATCAAAGCAGGGAGTAAGCTGCCAAAGAGATTTTTGTAGCTTTTCGATTAATTTGCACCTAAAACTTCCAGTCGATTTAGAAAAGTTGTAGCGAATCAAAAAGTTGTTTTCAAGTTTATAAAAAAATTCTGGTCAGAAACAGTCAACTCCATGCAATGTCATTTAATTATTTTCATACTCGTACTGGATTCTTCGTTGCTGGCGCCTACACCACGTATGATATACAGCCCTAAAATCAAATTCCCTCTGGCCCATTGATTGATATGGTTATCAAATGGCTTAGGTTGGTAACATGGAGTCTATTACGAATATCCATCACCTTTTCAATTTTATTTGAAGTTTTCGGCGAATTGCTCAGCAGTTTTCCTAGTCGAAGTTTGGTTAACATCGCCTTTCGGCGAAA
The DNA here is from genome assembly GCA_006491805.2 of Dysdera silvatica. Classification (NCBI taxonomy): domain Eukaryota; kingdom Metazoa; phylum Arthropoda; class Arachnida; order Araneae; family Dysderidae; genus Dysdera; species Dysdera silvatica. Next base: position 20,099,805 of record QLNU02015360.1, read on the forward strand.
AGGCTAGCGACAAGTTAATACCCGAATCAAAGATGTATAAATTCGGTACGTATCTAAAATTCAGTATATACAGTGTGCCTCAGAATCGCTGCATCACCATTATTAACTAGAGTTCTTCTCAACAGAAAAAATTCGTTGGTATCTCATTTTATAAATTTTTGAATGTGCTATCTTCCTATGCCATGTAAAATGCTGTAAAAATAATGAGAGTGTGTTAAATATACAAAATGTACTTTTTCTCTTATTTAATCTTACACTTTATGCATTATTTTATATCAAAAGAAAGGTCATTTATTTATGGTTCTGACAAGATCAGAATGAATTTTCTACGGCAAATAGAGCTGACGATATTACGAGTTGAATTATAACAAATACATCAAATTGCATAGCCTCTTCTAGATCAAAACAAATGCGAATTTTCGTGGAAGGTCACTAATTAAAGCACAGTTTAAAGAAAAAACACAAAACAAATCGTTTAATACCTAAAATAATTTTATTACTGCTAATTTTTAAAATTACGCAAAATATTGTCTTCAGCCTCTATGCAAATATTTTTTTTTTTTCAGAAAGCCTGTTATATACCCTTAGCTAGATAGCGGAAGAAATATTTCTTCTGACACCTTGTTCAGTTACCAAAAGGTTTTAGCAAAAAGATTGAATTACAACATTTTGTTTGTGCTTTTAATTTATCTTCGAATTGGCGACCTTTCACGAAAACATGCATTTATGTTTATCCACGGGAGGTTGTGGGATTTGTTAAAGTTCAGCTCACAATATCTTCAGTTCTATTTGCCGTAAAAACTCGAGTCTGATCTTGTTAGAACAGTAATTGAATAAGCTTTCTCCAGTATAAAATAATATAGGGTACAACTGGGAATAAACGAGAAAAGGCACTTTTGTATTTTTTGATAAACTCTCCGTATTTCTTCGGAATTCTCCATGACATAGCAAGATAGGGCATTCAAAGATCTATAGAATGATATGCAAACGAGCTTTTTACCTTGAGAAGAAATCGAGTTACGGCCATTCGGGGACACGCTGTATGTCGGCGCTTCCATGTTGTTAAAATCTAAAACCTGAACTCGATGTACAAAGAAGACAAGAGGGAGATTACAATAAAGAGATGATAGATTGGAACAAAAAACGGGGAGAATTATAAAAATGTATAACTTTCCGTTGGAAGTTATTTTTTTCCCTGTGGACACGATCAATTAATTCGTAGAAATAGTTTCCGTTACACGCAAAATTTATCGACGAAAATTTTAATTATCTCGTGGTTATAATAAAAAAATGGGGCGAATAAAAATAAAGACTCGAACTATTTCGAGATCCAAATCCTTCTTTAATTTAGCTTAGAGCTTCGCACGTAAATGATCGTTTATTAATTTAAATAAATGAACTAGCTTAAAATTATTAGTCAATGCTGTTAATTTATTCATTTGATGTAGAATTTGAGGAGAATTTTATTACTGGAGTTATAAAGTGTTTTTAGCAGTAATACAGTAGAACGTCCATATATGAAAGTCGACGGTTCCATAAGAAACTTTGAAATATAGAAGAGATATTTTTTTGCACATATGTGTTATGTAACGCATCGTATTTAGAGACACGTTTTCTATAATCAACGCATTCTTCTTTATAAAAAACTAAATATAAGTCTCATTGCTTAAAAATTATGTTCATATAAATATTTATAAATAATAATTAATGAGTAAAGAATGAGCGTACTTTTGAATTATAGAACGTACTTTTAAATACATCATTTTTTTTGTACATTTGTATGCATTTATAATTGTGTAATAAACTTTCAAATATCTTACAGCACAACTAATTCGATACTGATTCATCGTAAATGTATTTCCAATAAGTCAGCAAATTACATATTCTAAAGTAAGTTTCTGGAGAATTGAAAACCATGACAGTTTAGAACGTTTAACGAAAAATAAATCGACATATAGAATTTTTTTTTGATATATAGAAACGATTTTTCCATGTAATAATCAAGGGGATCCACGAAAACTTCGATGTATAAAATTTTTCGATATAGGGAAGTTTTGTACTATATACAGGGTGTTTGTAAATTGTTTTGACAAATTAAGAGAGGTGATAGTACCCATGAAGAAGAACAATATTTGTCATATAACCTAGGGTCGCAAACCACTCACAGCTATAGTTCTAAAACCATCCAGCATGCACAAATATTTACAACCAGTGCATAAGAAGAGCAAAATGCGGCGTCACTTATGCACTTAACCAGAAGATCTGAGTGGTATCTGGCGCTTCTCATGCACTGGTTGTAAATATTTGTGCATGCTGGACGGTTTTAGAACTGGCGCTGTGGGTGGTTTGTCTTAATGAGGTCTATCACCCTTCTCATTTTGTGGACCGATGGCGTTACTGTCGCCTAAATTATCCTATTTCCATAGAGTTCACTGACTGATTTTGCAAGAGCTCCCACTGTTTTCATTTTTTATATCCAGAATATGGCTTGTAGGAAACGTTCAGCGAGTGATTTTTATTAGTATACATGCTTTATATTTGTATTCTATAAAGTAAACCGTAATTTAATCAAAATTCATTTTCAGAATTTTTGAATTTAAACGATTACTCTTAAAATTGATTTTTATGAAAGCCTGTTCTTATGCACGAAATTTATATTAAAAAAATCTTGTTTACAAAAATGTGCTACATATTTTAACTCTCAAATACTGTACCGTGTCATATAGTAGTGTTAGTGTTAAAATATTTATTACAGTTATTGGCTGAAAATATTTATCTTAGAATAATATATAAATAGTTAAACGATATTTAATTTCAATATGCGTTATGTGACTGAATATGAAATGCCAACTTTTAAATCCCAAATTTGCATTTACTTAATTTATACTCATGATCCAAAAATCCATTCAAGCAGAAAGATAAACACAGGATTGATCATAAAAGGAACACTAGTTTAATAACAATAAGGAGGTTATAGTTTCTTTTCCCGAGAAAAAAACAACAACAGCTAAATATGTTACTGGGAGTATTAATCAAGTGATCAGTGCACAATTTGGGTCAATGCTAAAACGATTCCTTCATTAAAATTTATTAATTCACATAATAATATTACATACTGCAACACACCAAAACGATTTTTTTTTAATTAAGAGGGTAACATTTAATAAGCATTCTCATTCCTTTTAGGAATTAATACTATTGAAACCAATAAATATTACACTAAATCTCGATATCTTTCTCACATTATTACGCAAAATATCTATCAATAGCCAATTTCCCAAATTTTAATAACTACTTAGGGAAGGGGAAATTTGGAGAGAAAGATTAAAGGGAAATAGAGGACAAAAAATTCATGACTCTCACATAAAGTGAATTCCTAGCATCCTCTAGCTGGATAGGCCCCTCGCCGGAATGTTTGGTCCACCAGAAGAGCTATTCAACGTTCATGCTGGCAGGTGGTAGATGACTTTTGGTTCTCGGCATGCTTTAACCAGGATTCTGCTGGCTCATCAAGTAGATTCTCCATTTATTTATTCATCGAAGTCCAGGTTATTAGTAGATCAAAATAGGTGATGAACCAAGGCTAAGTTTTCATCTTATGATGCCCAAGTCTTTGTGTCCTAGGACACCATTCCCGCACAAACTTTGGGGAGAAGAGTGTCCGTTTAAAGACTTGGCTTAGGTCCCCACGACAACATCTTAGGGCAGATTTTTGAAGAGTGACCGTTGAACTCTCCTCTAGTCCAAGGGGCCCGAATGACCAATTGTCGCCAAGTACTGTCCATTAGCTCGTCAAACCATTTAATTTTGGCGTAAAGAGAGGCTTTGTCGCCAGGAAGCTGGAATGCTGGTCTTCCTTAGCAATGTTTTCTAATCGTGAGAAAAGTTATTTCCACGTGTAGGCAGGGTCCAGTGGGGTCGTTACATATCACTATTTATGTGACAGAAGTTTATGGAACTTACATTTGCATCTGTGTCCGTAGAAGTTTCGGGTAATTACATACAACTGAAGTCGACTGGCAGAGATAATGAGAGTTTCGTCCGGTTTCTTGTGGCTGGTCGACTGGGAGAAGTGCAATTTTATGGCTTGAGAGGTCAAAGGTGAAGTAAGGTCAGGCGTTCTCACTATACCAGTCTCATTAAACAAGTGAGCATTGCGCAATCATGGAGGGGCCTGTGTAGCAGAAGACCAGGGAGGACGCTTGACTTAAAGTTTGAACATTTTAATGGCCATATGGCCTAGCTGCACTTCAGAAATCGTTGGGAAGTAAATGTAAAAGGGCAAAGGTTATATGCCCGTTTTAAGGCGGTTAAACGAGGGTGAGTCTTACATGAAATCAAGAACGTTACACTTTTTAGGCTTTAAGTCAATACATTGGGATTTTTCAGAAATGATTGTTTTAGAACTGGTGTTGTCAGTGGTTTGTCTTGATGAATGCTATCACCCTTCTTATTTTGTCAAAATAGTTTAAGAACATCCTGTATATACATATATATAAGTGAGAGAGCAAACTAGAGTAGAGGACATCATTGTTAAAGTAAAAGGGCTGAAATGGCGATGGGCTGGGCATATTGCAAGAAGAACTGATCAACGATGGACAACAGAAATTCTGAACTGGATTCCAAGAGACCACCGAAGACCTAGAAAACGTCCTCAAACTAGATGGGTGGATGAAATAAGAAAACAGGTTGGGGTGACGTGGAAACGAATGGCCCAGGATAGACTTGTGTGGAAAGCATTTGGAGAGACCTTCATCCAGCAGTGGATAGATAATGGTTGAATATGATGATGATGATGATGATATATATATACCTGTATATATATGCGGGACGAGATATGCGACTTAGCATCTGGCAAAACGACAAGGGACTTTCAAGTAGCGCCATCTACCGCGAAATACAAGGAGAAAGAGAAGCAAGGGACTTTCTTCTTCAGATGAGGGAGTACCGAAGAAACGGGACGTGCATGTCTCCAGGTCGACGAAGAGTGGGACAAGGCAATGGCAGACGAATAATCATTCTTGTCATAACGTTACTATTTTTTTATAAACTATAACTGACAAAGATTAACACTCGATACCCTTTTTAGTGTGTTAGTGGTGACAGGATTGTGTTTTGTTGAAAGCCAAAAAAGTCCATATTAAATATGTAAACATAATGTTTAATTTCACAATTACCGGACCATTTAGAAAACATATCTATGTTTCCTTTTTCTAGATTTATAATTGAATTTGTGAAGAAGAAACGGAATGCAACTAGCAGGGTTTAAGCTGGACTTTTTTTTTCCTTTAGCACTTTAGCTAAGATGTAAGAAAAATTTTAGCATTTTTAAATTTCTTTTAGTTCTCTTTTTCTACTGTAAATATTTGTGACAGCTTTAAAAATGTTGTGCTTCACGAGAATGCTGAACAAAATAACATAATTAAAATTTAGAACTACAAATAACATTTTTTATTTTGTACAAAATTATATAATCGGCGATGTTATTGTACAATTCCCCTTGACTTTGCTACACACCATAGTTTGTAAGCATTTTAAAATCAAATCGATTGCGATCATCTGTTTATGGCGTCACTGAAGGTCTTCAAAAGTGCCGTACGGAAGCCTTCAACATAAAATTGTAGAAATTTTTAATTTTCAGGTTTTTCGTTTTTTAGCGAAATTTGTATCAATTTTTTTTTTCGCAAAATACAATATCTCGCAAAATGCGAAAAAGACTTAGGCAGCTTAAACTGTGGTGACTAGTAACTTGTCAGTTCTCACAATAACGGGACAAATAGATAACTGATTAATGACACTGATAAAATTCTATATTTACAAAAAGATTGGATTTGCATTGTTTTAAATGGGGGGAATACAGTTTAGGAAAGAGACTGAAATTTTTCTCTTGAGAACAATTAAATGAAAAGAATTAAAGTATCAGATTGCGTGGAATACTCTGTAGATTTAGGAAAGCTTTAAAAAATGCACTAATTTTAAAGTCCCACTCTCCACAACTAGAAAGATAGAAAAGGAAAATCGCACATAAAAATAAGGAAAATTAAGGAAGATTTTTTGTAATTATGTAAATCCTTTATACTTTAACTTCCCATTAAATACTAATTAAGTCCACTTTCATTCTTACGTTTGTTCGTGGGAATTGTTATTCAAAAAGAACGGAATGAATAAACATACTCACGGAATGAAAATAAATTAAGGCTTTTAATTATATTTTGAAAAAAGGAGTTAATTCTGAAGATGGGTTTACTTTCAAAGAAGTCTATATTGAACTTTATGTAAATTTTAAAATGATCTTAATATTATAGCGAGATTCAAATCAAGATAAATAGTTTCAGTATACGGGTCAACATTCAGTCGCTAGAATTAGAATTTGTCTATTCAAAATAATAAAACATAATGAAAAAAAATCAGCGTTCTCCAAAAATTTTTTGTCGGATATTATAAAATAAATAAGAAGTGATAAAGAAAGCATATTATTTTAGTTGGGATGCAAATAGAAGTTGTATTAATAAATGTTCGCAGGGGAATTTAGAAAGGCGTGTATTCGCTTGCGAATTTAGTTTGATTCGTACAAATGTAATAATTTTATGCGAGATTTTTTTTGTAGGATATAAGGCGCATAATGTAAGCACTTTTCAATTAACAGTGGTCTCGAGTTCGACTCCTACATGGAAATTTTGAGATTTTTTTGGTCTTCCACATCTATTTGATGATTAAATCTAATAAATTTTACGTCATTTAGTTCAAATTTGAGTCTGAAATAAGCTGTAATTACTGGCAAATGCGTTGTAGTCCAGTTAAGCCAGCTTAACAATACGAAAGTTCTTATGACGTAGCTCTAAGATAACGGCAAAAGTTTTTGTGAACAAAAACTATTTGGGAAAAAGTAACTAAATCCTAGAATTGATTACTTTTAAAGTCCTTGCTTCGAACCAGAATAAAGATATTTATTCTATTTCTGTGATTTTAATTATTTATTATTCTTTAGAGACGCTGTTTCGTTTTCTGTAACGTAAGATTTTATTGCCATCCTTTTATTTATTTCTCTTAAAAACCGCTTTTTAAGTCTTAAATTACTTTCGAAACAGGTCGTTTTAAATCGAAAAAGTATGAGCCACATTTCGGTAAATATCCTAACTTTTATGAACGTATATTTTCCGAAAAATTTATTCATAGTTTTTATTTAACGAACTCTGTTATAAACTAGAAAGGAAAGTTAACTTTTATTTTATGTTCTCCGGAACTTAAAAGGAAAACTGCTCTTCAATAGTGAATTTATAAAGATTATTTAAAATGTATAAGGCTAAAGTAGCAACGTGCCGTTTTTGTAGTAAAGAATGACTTCCTGTGGATGTTATCTTGCTGTTTTACATCCTAAGCTTGAATTTTACACACACGCTTAACCAGTGGCGTAAGGAAAGGGTCTCAAGCCCCCCATTGGGTATCAAAACATATTATTTTCTCCAGGACCTCATCACATAATCTTCTTTACAGCCACTTGAGCCCCCCCCCCCTCCCCCGCGAGTTTTGAGAATTGCTACGCAACTGAGCTTAAGTGTACTAGGACTTGAGTTTGGTTCTGTTATCTCGAAGGTCATATTTGGCTCATAGATACTGCCCCACTGAGGCGTAACTTTTTATCCAATCACCTGCATTTATCGTAACCATACAAAGAAAAATTGTCAGAGATATTCTACAAAGTACTTTGTCTGTGGTTTACTCCATCACTACAGAACAACAGAATATCAACGTCCCCAGTATGTATGACTGCATTTTCAAATCAAGGTACGCTGCCGTGTAAGCTGCAGAAGTGATTAGAGGCAACCCACAAGCACAAAAAAGGAAAATTCGCAGCACTAATTAAAAAAAACCTGAATAATACATTTCAAACAAAACTAATCGAAAAAAGAATGTTTGGCGCAAGGAAAAAAACACATTTTTTTCATCCTATTCCAGATAATAAAGATCATCTTAGGGATGTCCAGGACATCTTAAAGACAATCTTTGGTATCTGGGATGGGATTGACAACTACAAAACTGGCAGACCTCATAATATTGGGAAACCATTGCGATTTATCTGAAATTTTAACCATCATGAACAAGATTGCACATAAAAATACTCGGATCGTTTCTTTGAGCAACCAGCCAATATCGAGGCGTTTTAATTGAAGAACAGACGATGCAGAAAAACACTCAGTTGCACAGCTGCATGCTAATTAATTCGATGTTGACATTGTATTACAAGAATATCTCAGTGAACTGCAAAGTGATATAGCATGCTAAGCTAGTTTGCCTATAAAAGGTTAGCCCTCTAACTGCTTATCCCGCGATTTCCACGGGCAACATGAAAGTAACAAAATTTTTCATCCCGCGATTTTCGCGGGTATGCAATTTTTCCATCTAGTTAAAAGCGCATGCCGGTTTTCACCCATTTAACCGTCAGTAATGCATTTCTATAATATATAGACTTTGAGTCGCGTTTTGTTCAACCGATGGCATTATTGTTGCCTAAATTTTCGTATTTCCATAGACCATACTAACTGATTTTGCAAGAGCTCCCACTGTTTCCATTTTTTATATTCAGAAGATGACTTGCAGGAAACGTTTAGAGAGTGATTTTCATTAATATACATACTTTAATTTGCATTCTATAAAGTAAATCATAAGCTAATCAAGTTTTATTTTCAGCATTTTTGTCTTTATATGATTATTCCTAAAATTGATTTTTATGAAAGCCGGACGAACCCCCAGTGTTATAGACTGGGGTGTGATTACGTATCATGGACGATCTCAGCTGCTACGAATTGTGGGTAATCTTAACAGCAACCGGTACATCAATGAAGTTCTGGAGCCCGAAGTTGTTCCCTTCCTTCAAGGCATTCCCGGAGCTGTATTTCAACAGGACAATGCCCGCCCACATATTGCCAGGAATGTTCAAGACTTCTTTTCATCACAACAGATACAGCTTCTTCCTTGGCCTGCCTATTCGCCGGATATGTCGCCGATTGAACATGTGTGGGATTTCGTTGGTCGGCATCTCACTCGTGATCCTCGTCCCATAGCTACTACAGATGAACTTTGGGGTCGCATACAAGCAACCTGGAATGCTCTTCCTCAGGCACACATTCAACATCTGTTTGATTCCATGCCACGTCGTATAGCATCACTTATTGCAGCGCGTGGTGGCTTCACCAAATACTGATTTTCGACATGTAATATTGTTTTTTGCTTTGTAATTTTAATCGTTTATTTGTATCAACACGGGTCGTTTGTACATTAAATTTCATTCAATTCGGACGAGTCCTTCATGGTGTTGCAATTTTTATAAACATTAGTTTAGTTTCTTCAATGCTTAATAGACTGCAAGCTATTCTTGATTCAAAAGTAGAACCTACAAAATATTGAATGTACCTTATCAGTATTCCTTAAAAGTGCTTTTTGCTTTCAACATGATCTGTATGTATACTTTTTTGACGTAGTATTAAGAATAAATACAATTTTTGTTGTTCAATTATTTTATCCTTTTCTATTTCCTATTTCTTCTTTCTAAAGGCTTGTGTTTCTTTTAAATACTAATCATGTTTCAGTATCTTGTGGTTTTTTTCGAAATTGGGTTTTCTCGTGGTGTATGAAGGCTTTTGTGACTCTCTGTATAAAGTATCTCATTAAGCAACTTGTTTGCAATTCACGCTATTTCAAAGAACTTTCGCAACATCTTGAATTCGTCGAACGCCAAATTATGGGGTTAATGGGAGGTAAGTAATTACAGAGATCGCTTCGATATTTTACTGAAAATCTATTAAAGGCGTTCAAGAATTTAAGAGAATATTTAAAATTATTTGTTGGATAATTAGAGACTAGAAGTTTAGGGTTCGTAAACAAACGCAAGAATTTTTTGCAACGTGAAAGCATTCAGAAATTGGGGATTTACATTTCTAAACTGCAGATGCGATTTTTTTCAACACTGATGCTCTTATATGACGCTAAAATATCTGTTGTACAACTGTGTCTTTTTACCTTACGCTTTTGCAGAATCCTTTCAGCTTTTCGGAATACTTACACCATACGCGTTCGTCCATACGCCATCGATATAATTCAATGCTGCTTTAAGGACATTGAATCAATTTTGAACTATTTGATTTTAAATTAAACGCACCAGAAAAGCAATATTGACAGATGAGTCAAAGATTTATGGTTATTCACAGCAGTTAAGACTTAGTGTTCTGGATCAGTTGATTTTCCTATGCAAAGTAATTATAGTTTAGGGTTTAAAAGTTAAAGAGCTGCATATTTATTTTAGTATTAATTTCGTTTATTTAATTTTCCTTGGATGAAATATTATAAGAGGTAAAAGTAGATTACACACATCGGTAAGATAGTGTTAATTGGAGCAAATTTCGAATATAACGACCTCTAATTTGTTGCTACTCTTCTCTTGAATACGTTCAGCAATTGAGGAAGGGGGAATTCCGTTGTCTAGGTTCTATCTTCAGAAATGTCAATGGCGTGTTCGCATTCACTCACAGGCTGGCTTGCATTTGCTTCGAAACCTAGGAGTATCCGTATGTACGGTCTTGCCCTATTTAGTACAGAATGACCCTCGCCGTCCTTGCTCCATAAAAATACGACCAACGAACCATACACCAAGGAGTGGGTTGCTTAATGTTAGTTTGCGTTCTACGGTCCAAGGAGAGCTAAGGCCCTGCTGCCCCGAAACTTAATTTTGAGAGGTCCGAGCCTCTGTTGTCCAAGGAACCAAGCACCGGACTACGATGAGCAGAAAAAGGGCACTTGTTTTACGCTATCGTTGGAATCGAACCCGGGTTAGCGACGCGATATATGAACGCCTTACCGCTAGACCACCGTCGGACGGTTGATTTAACCAACTGATGTTTGCGTTAGGTGGGAAAAACACTTCTATCGTCGTTTGCCAAGTCGTTAGACGCTGCTTCATGCTTGAAAATTATATTTCTGAGAAAGAGGAATATTTCCATTTTGTCAAATGCTCAAAAGAAGCTAGGGGTAGCACTCTTTCTTCAAGCTCGAATCTTGGAATTGTCTTTTTCGAAGAGCTAAGGCAATTTTTTTGCATGTGATAGTGTTATGATGACGGTATGTGTTTGCTTTTTACTATGCAAGGACGACAGAAGTCATGCTGCAGTGAAACCTTCGATTTTCCGAGGAATCCGAACTTCCGCTGAAAATGGGACTAAACCCTGGACTACGGTGAAGACAGAAACGGCACGGGTTCTACGGTACGATTGGGAGTTGAACCCAGGTTAATAATGCGAGAGATGTATGCGTTACCGTTAGCGTAGAGCATTGGGCCTGCATCTTCCCCAGGAACCGGAATCTCTCAGGACCTGGGAAACCTATCCTCACAAGGCGTGGGGCAAAATCTTATATAGCGAGTTTTTTCAGATTAAAATAGACTCATGATTCTCTCTAACATTAACTTCGTCTATACAGTATATATATAAATACAGGTTGGCCATAAAATAACTTACCCTATTTTGGACGTTCTAGAGCGATGAGGAAAAAGGATATCGCTAAGGGATTTGAAGGGTAGCTTAATTAGACCACAGAGACGCGATTTTAATTTAGTTTCAAATTTTACCACCAGGGAAAAAGTGGCGCTTCCGAAGCCATATCTGAGCCAGTGTGAACATTCTAAGTTTTACGAAAAGGTTTTATTTTGCATAAGGAACGTGGTTTTATGCAAATGAACAAGATTTGCACATCTAAAACGCCATTTCCCCTCTGATGTCGAAATTTGGAGCTAAATTCAAATCGATTCCTTATGGTCTAATTAAGCTAACCTCCAAATCTCTTGCAGGTATCTCTTTTCATCATCGCTCTAGAGCATCTAGAATAGGGTAAGTTATTTTATGGCCACCCTGTATATATATTATACAGACAGTATATTTTCACAACAATCTGTTGTGTTCAAAATGAGAAAATATTTTTCTTTTTCTACATATTCTCATTTGTGGTACTTGTTTTAGAAATTGCTTAGAAAGATACTCTTTCAGTTTTACTGCATTATAAGTATTGGACACACACGTACAGTGTGTTCAGTAGGTCTGAGTAAGTAAATTATATAATGACATTATGGCAAAAAACAGGTTAGATTTTTATTAATTATTTTTTATTTTGTGTCAAAAAACATCTCATATCATGTAAAAAAAATCGTTTGATAACTACGCATTAATTAAGGTTTTCACCAAATACCCATGAATGCTATCTAACACAACAGGCTTAAATATTTCAGCATTCACATGTACTTGTTCAAATTAAGTAATGTAACAATTAAGATTTTAAAAAATGTACTACACTTTTTAAATCCTCCACTTTTAATTAGCCCGTTTTAATCGGCCGCCACTTCAACCGGTCTCTCTGTCCGCTTGACCGACACCGGCTTTAACTGGTTCTTTCTAGCAGAATACCTGCTCGCAGCTCAATTTTCGTCATAGTATTTAAACCAGTATTGCAATATTTTGCTGTTGCATGTCATTGTTTAAATAATAATTTTAAAGCAATTAATTTAGAAGTTTGCATTATAATATCTCAATTTTACTACTTTTATTTCTATGAACAGCTCAATTGTTCGGATTAACGGGGTAGAATCCCTGTCCCGAGGTGAACGGTTAGGAGGGATTCTGCCTTATTCATTTGAGAGACTTATAGGGAGTAAAATACTCTACGTAAACCGGCTTACTTTGGCGAACCTACACTATTTGGCTCAAACTACAGCCTTTTGATCTTGACTAAAATAAAAAGCGATTATATCCTATGACCCGATTCGAACGAGCAACCTTTGATTCACCACCTTAGTGCTCCAACTACACGTTAAAGTTAGTCACAAATAATCTTACTTTTACGTCCGAATTAATCAAAGGGACCTATCTCGTTAAAATTCGTGTTTTGTACCCATTGCCGCCCGAAGTGTGATTCCCTAGACAATGGAAGTTCGGGATCCTCGAAAAACTGGATTCTGGCGCACGAGGGCCTTATCTGACCCCGCGTCGTGAAACGCAAACGGACAGCTCCTTAAAAAGCGGGATTGTGCGGAAATTGAATAGAATCAATCAATTTCGACGCATATCCACGAACTTTGAAATAAATTAAAATTTTCACCTTGATTTAAAAAAAAAAAAGGATTTTCAAAGGGATTTTCACCCTTTGATGAATCTTTATATGAGACCAAATAATGCGTGGCTGGCCTTGGTAGCTTAATAACTAGAGCACTGTGACGATATTCCAAAGATCGGTGATCAAAATGTAGACTAAGCCTGATAGACTGACTTTTTTTATGGCTCTTTACTGAAAGGAGAAAGGCAACTTCAGTTTGAGCGAAGAACTATATTTGGTGCGTCGAAGAAAGTTGATTCAATTTCATACCCTCGCTGTCTAACAAAAATGATCACACTTTGACAAATCTAACATTTTTTAACAAGTTTTCAATTCGAAAACATGTTTTCATTTTCAAAATTCAAGTAACTTACTTACTCTTCTAAACATTTATTTGTTTATTCTAAAGCAGTTTTGTGAATTTGCGGCCGTTGGTTAATATTTTTCGGAAAAGAAGGCGCAAAGCGGCTGTGCCATCGATTTTTCCACCCACGTAAACCCGAAAGATAAATAACTTGGATCGCATTTTCGGGTTTTCAGAGTTTTAAGTTTGCTGTCATGACTAAGCCTGCGCCATCACCGATTCTGACATCAATCTCACTGGCTTTGCTTTCTTTTCTCCCAACGTGTTTTCGCACTTTTACTTTGCGATCATTACTCATCAAAATAGATACGCGTAAAAGAAAACACCAAAATCACCAAGCTGCCATCAAACTGTAGTGTGCTTAATTAGTAAAAGTACTGGCGGTTCTATAAACTGAAGACACATATGGAATAATGTTCGTTGTCAGGAAGAATGTCAATTCGTATGTTTTTTTGTTTTTTTCATGGTGAAAGGTAGCGATTCCCTTCTTGAATGTTTATCGTTTTACTCAGGCTATTCAGGTATTGGCAATTTTAATGGAAAGTGACTACTCTCAGACACGAAGTGGTGCCTAAACGAATATAGCCTTAATTAAATAGAGAACTTTTACTTGTTTCCTGCAAATTAGATGTCTTTTTCACAGAGATAGTTTGCGTAACGGTTCCGAAGAATTGGACGAAGGTACTTCAGGATTTGGGTGCAAAAACAAGCGCGAAGAGAAAAAAGAACATATTTGACAGAAAGCACGCATGAAGTAATAGATAGACTGGATTTAGTTGCGAGAAATTATGGGCGGAACAAAAATATTATCCATGAAGACCGAGGAATGTTAGATAGAAATCATTAACATATTTAGGAGTAAAATTTGTGGAGAGCATAGCGGATTTTTTCGAACCAATCTTACAATAAGTGAAATTTATCACATTTGATGCAAATGGATCAAGCAACATAATCAAAGCAACGCCTTAAAACACAAATGATTTTTTTTTTTTTTTCTCAAGCATTACGGATTATTATTCGAGAAATTTTAAAAATTTGTAAAATACCGTTTGCTGCAAATCAATTAATGGTTGCTGCAAATCAATGGTGGTCATCGACAGTAGTCATATGGCCCCCTTAAGGACCATGCTTTATTTCTGGGGAGGGGGCATAGGTAAAGGTAGTAAAATTGAGGAAGGACATGAAAATGGTTAAGTGGGACAAGGAAAGTATACTTCTAAAATAGAATTATTACTAATATGAAAAATAAGTAAATATTATGATATAGTATCTCAAGCTAAATTAAAAACAAATAAATAAATATGAAATATGAAATTGTAAATGACTTTTCACAGTTTTGTGGAAGAAGAAATTTTTTTGTCGTATTTCTCACCTTATATATTGTTGAATCTGAATTTTTTTTCAAATTGTTAATTTAAAATCAAAATCTTCTTCACGTAATATCAAAATTTTCTTCATGTAGTATCAAAATTTTCTTCATCTAATATCAAAATCTCATAACCATCTTGCCGTTGTGAAGAAAGGAGATTTTTGATGTCACCTATATAAGAGCGCTGCAGCTATATTAGAAAAACTTATTTGTTCTTATCAGCCGCAAGGATCTAACTAAACTAGGAACAATAACGTGATTGCATTTCATTATAAAATATTTTATAATAGCTCGTATTATTAAAATTCTTACGTTGTAAGCAAATAAGTGTGTTATAAATAGAAAACTCATTTGATAATGTACATTCATTAGAAATATCGCATTCATTATAATTAAAATATCGAAGCGGGCTCACAGAAGTGAATGAAACTGGAAGTGGGCCCCGAGCAAAAAGGATCGAAGACCATTGCTTGAAATTCTCATTGCGGATTGCTCATTATACTTTTGTGAAGCATCACAATCATTAAAATGATATATATAAATAAATATACTTTTATATATATTATTAAACGATACAGTTGTGTTGTAGTTGCCTAAAAGCGCATTTACAGACTAAACAGAATAAAATCCCCCCTCGATTTTACTGTAAAGATTTTAAGGGTTGTTGGGTTTTATTCAAAAATTTCTATAGAATATATGTAGCCTGAAACAATTTTTATATGCGGGTATAAAGCTTTTCAATTTTTTAATAAATATTTAGTTTTATACTGTGAGCTTTATTTGCCCAGTTTCCAATACAAATTCTTTTCCATGCAAACTAACTAAAATTGCGCGCTAATTTTTGACAATTGCTCCGATACACAGGTGAAACTTTAATATCATTCCTTTATGGGACTTGTCATAGTACGGAAGGTCAAGTAATACTTTTTTGTTGTTAAACATACGTATCTATTTTTACAGTTACGTCCTTATTTGATAATATTTATTAAATCAGTTTTGCGTAGCAGTGGTATTTTGAATATAGGTATTCTATAACCTCGTGTACAGATATAATATAATACAGCACACAGTTGTGAATTTTATATATATATATATGGTTTTTTTAATTTAAACAATCTTGTATCTGGAAATGAATTCCTAATATAACTTTTTAAACCCTAATTATTACCGTTCATTACGTGCTTATTTCTTGATTATTATATTTCGAAGCATAATCAAAATTACTTTTTTATATTGATTCTTACTAAATGGAAGTATCTAATTTTGTAAAACACATTCGAATTTTATAGAGAGAGAGAGAGAGAGAAACAAGCGTTCAGTAACAGAGTGTTTTTATGGCTTTTATTTAGCAGCGTTTCCGCTTGACAGCTCAAGTAACCTTCCATGTCATCGTTTACTTGAATAGCCTTAAAGTTTAGACAACAGTAAAGAGGTTTCCACCAGTGAAAAGAGCAAAATGGAGATTGCTTTCTTAACGCTGTCAACGCCTAGCCGCTCGGCTTTCTCGAAAAGAAATATTAAAAACTTTTCTGGAATCCATCAAGATAGCGAAATAAAATGTAACTAGCGAAAGAAGAACAAATAAAAAATCCACAGTTCTTGAAAATCAAAATCAAAAATATTTTATTGCGAAATACTAATTGAACATTGGATCAGTGATAACATTGTACAGAACAAAAATGGCGGTCTTCATTATGTCTTTCATTTTAAAACGGCTCTTTTAAAATATGCAGTGGAAATTTTGTTTTCAAAAATATATTTCAGGTGTTCTTGAAATACATATGGAAATTTACCTGCGAGTGAAATAGACATGGAATTGGAGAAGGCTCCTCATTGACAACAATGCCTAAATCAAATTTCAAAATAAAAATTTACATAATTATGTAAGCAAAGTTGTGAACAGTTTTAATTTAATTTGGATCCTTTTGTTTTTACTTTTTTTCCTTGAAAATGAATGCCGAAAATGAAAGCCATAAAAAATGTCATCAATTGAACGTTGTAATAGAAGTACTTGAAAAATATATTTTTAGGTATCTGTTTTAACTATTCAAATATTTTAATTCCATTGTCCTTTTTTTTTTCAATTATTGTTTTTATACGTCCTTATAAAAATGAATTTATAGCATAATTATTAATTTATAAAATTCACTTTGATTATTTTATACTAAATCATTGGGAATAGCTTATATCATAACGAAACAAAGCACAGGATTTCATGATTTCAGCGTATCAAGCGTTACGCCAATAATACACATGCAACACATAAATGAACGTTACCACATCGCACTGCATTATCGAAATTAAAACTATACCTTAAGGGATCCTAAGACACTTAAAGCTTTCAAAAAGTCGACATTTTTTATTATTCCCTAAAAAAAAATTACATTATTAAACGTGTTTTACAACAAATCTGTGCAAAATCCGTCCATAATTTAGCTCACAGTTATGAAAGTCGGGAATCTTGAAAATATTATTTTAAGTACTTGCAAAACTGTACAATGGTTTTCGTAGAACGTGTTTTAGCTTGTACGCATGATAACTTCCAAATCGCTGTACATGTTTGAACGAGTTTTTTTCTATATTGTATGGCATTTTGTGACCTTTACTTTTTCTATTTTTAACATATTTTTAAATACGGACCAAATAGCCTTATATGCTAAACGTAAGTAAAATAAAAGAAATGCATCAAGCACGTTTAAAGAAAAAATTCATATGAATATATTAATGTTAAATTAGGGACATTATAATTATAAAATAGCTACAAATAATTGAAGCAGTATTCTAGAAATATTCTAGAGAAAAATTAGAAAATATGGTTTGAGATTAAGCGTGGGTGTTGACATATCATTCATCTTAACTTTCCCCACGAAAAGCCATAAAATAACTTGCCCCAGTGGTTTTATGTGTTTACAAATATTTGGTCATTGCCTTATTCCTACGGAGGGTAATATCCTATCAGCAATATGTTGTAATGCTGTGCGTAGTTTGTTGCAATTTAGTATTCAATACGACAACTGTAGTTAATGTTTTTAAGATTAAAAAAAAATGTTTGGTGCTTTAAATCACAATTGGTGATGTAAGTGAGATAAAGAATATGAGAATAGATGAGTTGTTATCGTTGATCAAACATTTTTTAATTGATATTATATTTGCTGAGCAAACTGCAGTCAAATACCATTGTAAATTTCACTAATTTTACAACTTCAGAGGTCTCCTTAAATAACTGCAATAGATAATGCATGATAGTTAATAATTCCGACACCCACGTTTTTAGCTCAAACTAGAGCTTCTTGTTACAGGATAAAAAGAAGCATCGTCCCCGACCTAAATTTGAACTAGGGTCTCTCCGATGAGCCCGGAGTGTCTTAGACAACTAGGCCATCGGGGACAGAAACGAAACTCTCTTTCTCCGTATGTAAAGGTGTTAAGGTATTATTACCCTCCGCAGGGATAACACAATTGCTAGATTAAGATCAAGGCGCTTCGGACTCAACGGAGAGTCCCTAGTTCGAATCTAGGTCTGGAACGATGTCCCTTTTTCTCCTATAACGAAAAGCTCTAGTTTGAGCTAAAAACGTGGGTGTCGGAATTATTCCCTATAATGAATTCCAACGAAAAACACAAAAATCTCGCCTCGAATGCTTTGTGTGTTGACCATAATTTGGCAATTGTGTTAGCCCCGAGGAGGGTAATAATACCTTATATAAATAATGCATTCTTGTGCAATACCCACTCAAAATTTCAAGGACTTTGGAAATGAATATTTTTGTACTCGTAAAGGCATACTATTGCAATAAAATCGGATAAATTTTCCATTTTGCATAATTTACACTTTTATAAATAGACTCCATGCTTCAAAATCTTAAAACATGCATTAAAGTCAAATAATGCATGAATGCTGTACGTTTTATATGCATGACTTAAATGAAGAAAAATGTTATTTTATACGTTCTTCAAAACTACTTAACTAGGTAATTTCCGATGAACCAATGCTTTAACTAGATGTAATTGTGTCTACACTGTTTTTTCATGAATATGGTAACTAATACTAAGAGTGCTTGTCTCGACGACTTTGTATTTGAATTTTTGTACTTATAATAGTTATTTAAATATTCAACAGAATCTCTCTCTTAAAGTAGCTTTTAAAAGCGAATGCAGTTATTGAAATATCTAAGTTTATGAATGATTAGATGCCATTTTGCTTCAGTGAGAGAATTCTCAGCAAGTCAATTAAATCGTCTTTGTTTAGACAGCGCTATAGTTCAACATTACAAAGACGTGACTGTTATCGTCGGTTTAAGATAAGTATAAGCCATTGCTAGTAAAAATTATATGCGTTTCTTCTGAAGCAATTATATTTTGTTCGTGTTAAGAGCTTATTCAAATATTTAAAGAAGATCGCATCAATAATGTGTATATTGTTATAATTATTTTATGAATTAATTACTTATATTGTGAAGTTTTAAATTTAAGGTATTGTTACTTTGTTTTGAAAGTTTGCGATGTGGCAAAATAAATATAATTTGGGGTTCCTAGTTTCGTTTTAAATGGTACTCGCTTGAATGAAGCCCATCGTTTTGATTCATATTCGTGTCCTTCATAATAATTGAAACGCAATTAATCAGATTCTGGTTTAAATAAATTAATTTAAGAAGAAAAACGTTTTAGGTGCAGGAGAAATTTTTAATCGCATTAATCGACGTACGTTTCGGACAGACGTTGGCCGTCCCTCGTAAGAAATTCGAGTGATCCAAAACTAAACAGCACTGAAGTGTTGTCTTATCCAAACTGAAGTGTTTTCGCAATCTTAACTCTAAAAATATCGTTAATGATCACAAGACGACTCCGAGTTTCAGCCAAGCGTGGAAAAACTTAATTTCTGTCTTCCAAATATCAAATTTCTCCTCAACTTGTTCTAGTTTCCTTTTGTCACCAACAAATGGGGCTAGTATCGTCCAACTAGACCTGTAAATACGGCAACACTTCAGTTCCGATACAGAACGACAGTTTAGTTTAGATCACTCGAATTGTCGACGAGGGACGGCCCCTCCGAAATGTACGTTGATTAATCTGATTAAAATTTTCTCCTACGCCTAAAACGCTCTTCTCCTTAAATTTATTTATACTGCGTAGTGTTACCTCACCAACCAATCTTAGATTCTGGTTTGGTTATAGGAAAATTATGTTCATTATTCTATCAGTCTATCTTTGTGCAGATAGATGTATACATTATTCCCTAATTCTACAATAGCATCTCATTATTTTGATTCGCTCACAGATACTTTTAAGGTTGCAATCAGTTGAAGTGCAGTAAATTGGAATTTGTTCTCGATTGAAAACATAGAATTGATGTTCTTCGAGAGAAACACTCAACATATGGTAGGATTTTAGCTTGATGAATGGTTTCCGGAGCAAAACAAATGCAGGCGAAAGGGACTTGGATTTTCGCGAGAAAAAACAGCAACTTCTTATAAGGCTTAATTGAACCGTATTCTCGTAAAAGGGGCCAATTTCCTGACATTGAGGGATGTATTTTCCTTGCAAGAACGAAATAAAGAAACGAAATTGAATGATGCTTCCAAAAGGTAAATTCCCGGGGCATTCCGACTTGAAAGACGTATAAAGCGCCTGACAGATGGCTTCACTGTGGAGCTGCACATTCTAAAGGAGAAGAGAGCTTTCAGGGGCCACACATTATAAGACGCGTAACAAGGAATTGAGAGAAAAAATAAACAAATTTCTTTTTTTCCCCCTCCCTTTATCATTTTTTCCCTATACGTTCCTCTGTTTAGATTTCCTTCTTCCTTAAAAATTCGTCCAAAGATACCTTGTTGGGATCTTATTTTCCAGAAAAACTTCATTCATTAAAAGTCATTCATTCAAAAGCATATTATGTATTAACATAAATGGATGCGATTTATGATGGATAAAAACCGTTAACATTCCAGCCTGTGGTATTTTAATAGTTTTTAGGTAGCCCGGGCCGTAAGTGAGCTAAACGAGCATTATAAATTTTGTTAATTATTTTGGGAATCACGTGCTTTTGACATTAAATAAGTGAATTTAAAAAACTGCCTTCACTGAGACAAATATGTGAGTATATTTCGAAAAGGCAAGAATCCAAGTCACGAGCCGTGCACATGTTGTTTCGAATTCATAAAAATAATGCAACTCGGAAAGTCAGTTTAGCTTAAAATACGGATTTGCAAGGAGAAGGTTGGCGACAGTGATTCAAATTAATACGTTTCGCGTGTAAGTCGTTTTAAATACATGTTAACGAAAGAAAATAGTTCAAATGAATGTATTAGTGTTTGCTGAAACAATCAGAATTAAATACATATTGTTTATCAAGAAATTTGGCTTTCATATTTCAGAATTTTCTTAATTAAAAATTTCGCCGATCAGATAAAGAAGATTGGGGGCTTCTCTTTTGTCTAGAAATACTATTCAAAAATACTACAAACAACGTAACACGAAATGCTTGCATGTTGCTATTTGAAATAGACGTGAATTTTGATCTTAAAATTTTATATTAAAAGTTCGGGTTTTTAATAAATATGTGTGAGTGGGATAAATCAAGTAATAGACCATAGTTCTTTCTTCCGTTAACTGCTTTTGCTATGAAGGTTTAAAGGGAGTTTCTTGCCTAAATTGTACTTTTCATCTTAAAAGGTTGCGGTCTGTAGGTGTTAAAATATTGGCCAGGAAACATAACATGCAAACACTAACACGTTTTCAGTTAAATTAAGAGTAAGGCAAAGATACGCATATTTATTTATCTTTATGGGTCCAAGTTGCATTAAGGAGGCAAGATGCCGCCTCAGACGCGTTATTATAAAACAGCGTTTTTCAAACTTTTCTCTTACTCACCGACCACTTCAAATATTCCTTTACTTTCAGTGTATCGTCAGAAGAGGGGGAAGAGTTGAAAATCTAGGTACCTTTAATTAATAGGACATTGCAGCCTAAGGTAGAGTTTTTAAATTAGCTAAACGTTCGCGAAGATATCTCCTTTAAAATTTTATTGTCCGCATCAAATTTTTACCCGGTTGCGGAAGGGGCACTTTGTGAAATGAAGTTAATTTCATTAATTTTTTCTTCTGAAATTTTTTGAAAATCCTGCAAATCATTTGATAGGATATCACAGACCACTGTCATGACAAGAATGACGGGGCATTTAAATGCCAAACTAACGGAGCAGCAACAAACCGTCTTTCCACTGAGCTTACTACGCGCCTTAGCTTCACAAAGGCCTTTTAGGCCGCGTCCACACACGCAACAGAACCCCGTACCGTAACGCCGTCGCGTCCGGACGTCAGCGCGTATCAAGACCGCGTAACATTTCCCCGTTCCACTAGTTGTCGGCTTTCCCCCGTCGCTTCAAAGCAATGCCACGGGACTATGTTGCCCCACCCACCCCATGTTTGTGTATTTGGACCAGTTTACGAAGAACAGCATTTTGTCAGTGTAGACTGGATATCGGTTTGTTTATTATGGAGTGGACGGACGGAAGAGGTTACTCTTAATTTTATCGCAACTTACAGGGGAAAAGAGATTTTGTGGAATACCCAGCATCCTAGGTACTATAGTAAGGCTTTAAAAATTGATGCATGAGAAGAAATCGCCGAGAAATTACACACTACTAAGAAATTTGCCAATTCATTTCGAATTTGTTCAGCATATGTAGCTGGTCGTCTGGGAATACTTCTTTTAGAGGAAGTAGTGAAGACGTAGGTTCATTATAGTTCTGTATGTTCCTTCTACAAGTCTTCCCTCTGTGCCTGTTTCGAATGACCTGCTTGGTGTATACAGGAAACAGGAGGTAGAGCTTTTTCTTAAGAAATTGTGTAAATGGGCTATCATCATTACAATAAGCTCAGCTTTTTCAGGGGCTAGCAACGTGGGTTTACTGAGTACTCTAAAAGTCGCTGAGGTGATGCCAAATATATTCTCCACAACTCTTCGTGCACGAGATAATCTTTGTAATGATTTTTAGGATGTATACCCAAAAACAGTTTCATTGATATGTCAGTAAGAGCAAATGCTTCGTCCCCAATGAAAAAAATAAGAGAGTTTGCATTGTATACCATCCATACGTTCTGCTTGTGGCAAACTTAATTCATCTTTCTGTAGTTTGTTATACAGGGAACAATTTTTAAATATACTACCATCTGAGATTTGCTCCTGACCTCCAGCATCGACGTACAAAAGATGTAATTAGCGTTCATTACTGCAAAAATAACTATACTAAATAATGCCGATTTGTAATTAAAAAACTCGATTTCTGTGTTAATGGGTGCTTGAAAAACGACGTGTTTTTCATCTAACCTCAATTGGAGGCAATGTGGAAAGCTACAAATATCGTTATATTGTTTTGATACTATTAACCACCCTTCTGCTGTGGTTGGTATCTGAAAACAAAGTTTTTTATTTAAAAATTATATAACAAAACATTGCAAAGTGACGACAAAATCTGAAAGAAAAAAAATCAGTTTCCCTGATTTGCGCCGTTCAATTATTACGTAAGCTTCTTTGAGGGAGGTGGGGACTCTAATACTAGGATGTACGACACACTACGAGTAAAAGATATAAAATACACCTAATCACAGTTAAATATTTATTTATTTAAACCAGTGGCTGGCTGTCAAACTTTTTTCGCTCGGGGGCAACCTTCTAGACTCCC
>QLNU02015360.1:20123451-20143215 GCA_006491805.2 Dysdera silvatica
TACCAGAACCGTTTCTAGGTATTTTGCCGCCCTAGGCGAGAATTAAAAATGCCTCCCTCACCCTTTTACTACCATTACTCTTTCGACTAGATCTCCCTCTCTACCACCACCAACACCCAGCGGTAGAACAATGTAAATCTTCTTTTATACTTTTAATCATTAAACCCGTTAATTATATTTATATTTTAGACTTATATTAGTTATTTTGTAATATTAGAATATTGTGAATAGTAAAACAATTGCTACATGTTATAATTGTTTAATTTCAACATTTTATATTTTTGAAAACTGTAATATTGACGGAGTAATATTTCAAAACACAACGTTGTATTATCAGAGCTAGAAGGCTTAAATGTATTAGATATAAAAGAATCCGTGTGCAAAATTAAACAATGAAACACATCAAACATTTTTACATTCGTCAAAGTAAAGACTTACTAAGTAATTGTTCCGTATGCTTTTGAAAACAATTATATGTTTTAATTTTTCCTCTTTTTCATTTTTTCTCCTCATTTGCTCAATTTTTTCTTTGTTTGATTTAAAATTAAAATTTTTACGCCATTTTGCCGCCCTAGGCGGTCGCCTACTCTGGCCTAATGGTAGAAACGGCCCTAAGTGCTATGTGAAATTACATCTTGCATTTAAAACTTGTTTTCTAACTAAACTATACTTGTTTTTCCTGTTTTATCATAACAGGACTTACAGATTTTAACACATCTTTTATACTTAAAAAAACTGTTACTGACTGGAATGATGATCAGGATGAATAATGAGCAGGAAAAAAAGAAGGATATAACAGAAAAGAAACCATAAGAGAAATAAAAAGTATAATAAAATCACACACACAAAGTAAATGAGTAGTAATCAATCGGCAAAATAAAATGAATGTAAAGACAGACGATGAAGTTAAACAAGGAATGCAGAAGAAAAAAATATAAAAGAAGAAAAAAAAATACAAAAGAAGACGAAAGAAAGGGTAATGCATACTCACATAAGAAGTATTTGCAACGTTACTACTTTACTTATATTCTTTTTTCTTTTTTTCTTTCACATACAGACTATTGACAAAACTGTACTCGTTATGGTAAACCTTGGTCAATCATGGTATTCTTTTAATTGGAAATTTTTTTCTCCCTTTGAAAAGCGAGTTTCATTATATCTTTTGGTTATTTTGTTTTCGCATTCCAGTCTGCGAATATGATAAAGGAGACCATCAGTACAAGATGAAGTGAAACGATGTCCAATTAGGTTGGAAAAACTTAAAATAGAAAATTCCAAACCAATTGTGATACACGGCACTTACGCTTCGCTTGATGAAGAGAACAGAGAGTCTCGAAATATTATGAAAAAGTTTCTTTACTAATAAGCAGGACTCGCCAAATCTGGTCGCTCTTAACGTCCAGTTGTTGGCGCTCGCCAACGGCCTTACAGTTGGCGAGTAAGAAATCTTCCATTTTCTCTAGCTTTTTAGGTTTTCTTATCGAGGTGGACGAGAACCTTTCTTGTTTAGCGAGGCGAGTACGTTTCACCACAATCTGTGGAGCCCTGTTCTTTAATAAGTATCACTCTTCCTTTTTACTCCTATCATATTCTCCCTCTTTCCGTATTCTCTTCATTTATGTTTCATTCCTTATTCTTCACCAACTTTCTCTTAACCTTTACTCTTATCTTCTCGCTATGGTCTTGTTATTCTTTTATCCCGATTTTATTGCACCTTTACTTCGTTTTTCATTTTTCTTTGCTTTATTCCATTTTCGGATTGAGAGCAGTGACTACATTTACTAATTCTGTTAGGCTGTGATTAATATTTCTTTCCAATCTATCTTTACAATTATTTAATTATTTATGGGTTAGAAAATTTCTCTTTCAAAGATAAATTCCATTTTTTCTCTGGTCGAACGCGTTTCAAAATTTAATAAATGAACTAAAATAAACAAAATTCTAGCTAATTTTAAGTAAATCAGATTTAATCCACCAAAATAGTTTTTGACTCTGAATCGAGCGTACACACATTTAACAAACTTTAAAAAATAAATGGCAACGAAAACATTATTTTTCTGCGAACGATATATCTTACTTTGTGGATATTTTATCAGATAGAAAGAGAAAAGATTCATAAAAAATTCATTTATAAAAATAGTTAATGCACTTGAATAAAAATTTAGTCATTTCTAATAATATTATTTTTTTCTAACATGACTTTTTAAAGTTCAGTTTGAAGTTATGCGAAGACGAAAATATTCTGTTTACCAGTTATTTGTAAAAATATTTACATATTTAGCTTAATATATAATAATATTATTTATTCTCTATATATACATGACACAAAATGAAGCCGTTTAAATATTGTAGAAGGGCCCAAGAAAATACAGCTGTATAACAAGCGCAGGACCTGATACAAGCGCTTGCAAAAATTATCTAATATTTTTCGAAGTTCACTTAATGGTTCAAAAGTGATATATTTTGTAGAAATAGTACATCGCTGGATTTAAAGCGAAGATATGTTATTTTTCAGCATTTAAACTACATAATGGCAAAATTTGCATAATGTAAAAATGGCATTTGTGGTACTAAATAGTAAAGGGAAAAAATATACGTTGGAAAAAATTGTATAACACATTTTCTATGTGGAAAAACAGCCTGACACTTACCAAATGTATTGAAATAGTATGTGAAAATGAAATTTCGTAGGACCTCAGAAGAAATACTGCGCTGTAGCTCTGCAGCGCAGAAAGATTGTATCGTTATATTTCCTTTAATGAACAAACAAGAATGGCTCCAGCACACAAATATTCAGACGATATGAGGAATCTTATTGTTAAACATTTAAAGGAAGGCAAAAAACAGAAAGAAGTGGCTACTATCACGGGATGTTCTCAAGGTATGATATCCAATTTGTGGGCAAAATTTAAAGCCACTGGCAGTGTTAAAAATAAAACGGGATGTGGGCGTTTTAAAAAAACAACGAAGCAACAAGATGTCACCTCATAAAAATTTGTAAAAAAATGCGAAAATCTTCGTCAAAAGAACTCAGTAGTGTATGGGGCTCACGTGATGTGTCTCTGGCAGAACACTTAGAAATCGGTTGAATGAGCGCAAATTTTCATTCTGTAAGGCTAAAACAAAACGCTCACACGCGTTCATTGTCAAAAGCGTTTACAATAGCAAAAAAAGTATCGGCATTGGATCGCTGATGATTGAGAGAAGATAATTTTTTCGGACGAATCCAGAATATGTCTTCCCAGCGGCGAGGATGTCGAAAAATTTGTGTGGGGACGTCTGGGAGAAAAATTTGATCCAGGCTGTTTGCAATCTAAAGCAAAATTTCTGCATTATTTTATGATACGGAGCTGTATCACAGCTAAAGGAGTTGGTAGGCTATGCATTGTTAAAAGTACTGCTAATGCTGAAGTTTATTGTTCAATTTTAGAACACTTTTTGATACCTGCGATGGAAGATTGAAATTTGAGGATAAGGATGAGATCATTTTTCAGGATGATAATGCATAATATCATCGCGCTAAATTAGTAAAAAAAATTTTGCACGAAACTTCCCTTAAAACCACGATTTGGCCTGCGAATAGTCCAGATATGAACCCTATAAAAAGTGTTTGGTGGAATTAAAACGAACTCGTCGATGAGCAGATGCCAATGAGCAAACAAAAACTGAAAAAAGCGATCATTAAAGAGCCTGAGAAAAAATTGAACCTGATACGTGTAAACATTTTTTTAAATCAATACCACGACGAATCCAAGCCCTCATTAAAGTTCGAGGAAGAGCAATGTAATATGAGAACCGAACCCACGACCTTTTGGTATTCGGCCAAGGGCTCTTCCAACTGGGCTATAGACGACTTATCGTCCTTCCCCTCTGCAAGCGCATATAAAACTTCACTATAGGCGAGTTTTGAAATATGTGTATGTATACGTATATTAGTTATTTTTTTCCCAATGACCTTTCAAGTTTGAGAGAGTATCTCTGATATACTTCTATTTTATTTATGCCTGTATGTTTTTTATCGCCAAGATATGAAGTGTAAATTATTCTTTTGTACATATTCTTTTTCTTTATTTTCATAAATGTAAAAATTGAGATAAAGAACAATTCAAGAAAATGTAAAAAATGTTAGATAATTCTTGCCAGGGGTTGTATTTTAACGCTTAGGGGCTCATTCACTCATTTTCTTCCTCATATTATCATCAACGGAATGTAACTATTTAAACTCAAACAATAAAACAAAAACTATTTCAATAATGACATTAATATTAACATATTTCTATGTCTCTCTTATCTGTATTTAACATAAATTAAATATTAATGAAACTCAATTTCACTTAATATTTGTTTTCTATTCATTTTTTCTTCAATTTATTTTTCAATAACTTCATTTCATTCAAATGTTTTAAATCTGTTGATAATTCATTCAACAATTCAATCCGTAATTCATTCCACAACTTTCACCAGAGATATACTAATTTTCGAAAATTATAGATTTTCCGACCTTACGTTTTCTTGCACCGTGGGTCTACCCATGCTGCCAGACTATTCGAAGGATGATCATTTTTTCAGAAATATTGAAAGGAAAAAAAAAGAAGAAAATGTGAAAACCTATGCAATCATGATTCCTGAGAGAAGACGGTTATTGACGCATTCTAAAAAGCTTAAATGTCTCACTTCTTTTGCTATTTTTCCATTGTTTAATCCCTTGTACATAAAATACATAATATAATTCATGTGGGAATTATATCCCAAGTACAAATATATTTGTTTACTGCCTCCAATAAAGAATATCACCATGCGCTTGAAACGAAAAAGGGGCTTGATGATGGTGATGATGATCAATAATGCGCCATGCGAATAACTGCAAAATGAAGATTTGGGAATATGTAAAACAAAGTAAAATTAAACAACAATATCAATCAACGTTTATTGGCGTAGTGATACCGACGCCGATGGTATGGCGTGATTAGATGGTGAAACGTTCGAAAGAAAATAAATATTTCTGCCTTCGGTGGGACCTGAACCCACGACCTTCCACTTGCCAGTTATTTCGCCAGTTATTTATATATACGTTCGTAAAGAGATTATATATTGTCCTTCGTAGCTCAGTGGGTAGAGCCTCCGCCCGGCAAGTGGAAGGTCGTGGGTTCAGGTCCCACCGAAGGCAGAAATATTTATTTTCTTTCGAACGTTTCACCATCTAATCACGCCATACCATCGGCGTTGGTATCACTACGCCAATAAACGTTGATTGATTGACATTGTTGTTTGATTTAATCTGCGTAGTGTTCGATTTATATAAAATAAAAGACGGCACTGTAACACTAGTGGAACGTGATTTGCAGAAACGGAGTCTCTGGGTAATCTATACAAATGAAGAGTCCGATAAATGAGGAAGACAGGCGCTGCATAAGTAAGAGTTTCGAGTTTGCTGCACAAGTACGTGTTTCCAGTTCGTTGATGTACAATGCCGCCCTTGAGAGACAAAACTCTCTTAGTGAAGTTTTTCTAACAGAACGACGAAAACTCTGCTGCTGTGATAAGAGCAATCCGTCTGGAAAAGAATGTACGCCGAGGACCAATGACCACGCGCGCTCTACGCGACATGATTAAAACATTCGAAACAATCGGACAGCTCGGAATTTTACGAGATAGAGAGCGGAAACCTGTGGACGCTGCATTCATGGCATATTAGGCTACGGTGGTCGTGGAAGCAGCTAGCCAATTGCCACATGGTGTTTTGAGTGTATCGGCTGTTTCTCTTGATATTCCATATTCCATCGTTTGGCAAGTGATGTGACGAATCGTGGGTTATTATCCTTACAAAATCCATAGTCTTCACCAGCTGTATGACCGGGACGCTGAAGTTCGGCAAACATTTGTGCTGCAATTCCTTGCGCGAATGACAGTCGAGGTCGCTTGGCCTTCGGACATTTTGTGGATGGATGAGGCCCACTTTTATCTGAATCGTCAAGTGAACCAAATCAAATTCTTTATTTAGGCGAATCAAATATAAAGATATGTTAAGTATAAGTTTGTTTGGGGTTTTTATGGCGCAAGAGCATCTGGGCTATACTGCGCCAAACATGGTAAAATCAAAGACTGTTGTTAAACCCAGTCCTTTGTAAAAATTTAAAAAGTGCGTATGGTCAGCATGGTCATTTAAAATGTCAGAGAGTGATGAAGAGTTAAAAGTAAGAGCGCGGGCAAGTCTATAATAGGGGCATTGAGTTAAAATGTGTAAAAAGTACCAGTCATGAGTACGCACAACTTCCGTATTTGGGCAACGGAAAAAAAAAACACGCAATCCATCATATGCCTTTGTACCCCACAAAAGTGACGGTATTGTGCGGTTTCACTGCAAAGTTCATCATTGCCCCCCCCCTTTTTTTTAAGAGGCGGCTCCAACACTTTAAAACCTGTTCCGTCAATGGACAACGCTATCGGGACATGTTGACAACTTTTATGATCCCAGAACTTCAGTAACGTCACCGCGTCCAGGACGCAATTTTTATGCAGGAAGGTGCACCTCCCCATATTCATTGTGGCGTTCAACAGGTGTTATGGAAAACTTTCACCGAAGCACGTGTGAACAGCCGTTTTTTTCCAGCAGCTTGGCTCCTCGCTCACCTGATCTCACCCTGTCTGACTTCTGGTTATGGTGATTCTTAAAGAATCAGATCTACCGAGAACTCAGACCAGGCAACGTGTTTCCAGTCATCAACAGTCCAATGGCGATGTTGGCGGACCCAGACGAGGCATAAAGCTTTGTGCCGTGCAGTCAACAATGGTAAACAAGTGGGCCTTCGGCTTCGAAAGCCCATATCAATCATGGTTCGCTGAACAGTTCGCACGCTGACACTTGTTAATGTCCCAGCATTGTTCAAAATCACGCCACGTTCAAAATCACTTAAGCCTTGATAACCTGCCATTGTAGTGACAAGAACCAATCTAACTGCTTTGCCAGATATCTCTTGTCTTATATGGGCGCTGCCGACCGCATCACCTTACTCTGATTGGTTGCAAAGCTCCGTTATTTGCATACGCACGCCTGTACCAGTTTTTCTGGCACTTCAGTGTATATGTGTGTGTTACTTTTATAAAATATATAAACTTATTTTTAGCTTAGGAATTTTCTTAAATATTTTATACTTCCCAAGTCATTTCAACGGCAAGGAAAAAAAAAAAAAATTTCTTGCGCACTTTTCTTTTTTTTATCAATTTCAGCTGTCGTACTCGTCTAAAACATAATTTATAGAATCCAACCAAATACTTCACTTTTCAGGTTTCGTGTTCTGTTTCACAAATTATCTGTCACATAAAAAAATGTAACCAAAAGTCATACTCAAATTTTCATAGCCTGATCAATGACCACACTTAAAATGCGTATACATATTACCTTTTAAATAGTAAAATATTAATAGAATACTGGATAAGAAATAATAGTATTAAAATGTAGCTATTTTTATAGCCATATCCTACTTGTATTTAACCATGACGTGCAATTGTTATCATCATAGATAGCGTAAGTCTTACGGAAAGTTTAAATTTAGCCTGTTTTCAATTGCGTTTTACCTTCTCACAATTTCTTACGACTAAAACTAGTTAGTTTTTATTTTTTGCATGCCTGTTTCTTGTTTACCAATATTTAACCGTTAATGAATAAACAAACAATTAAGTGTTTTAAGTGTTAATCAAGTTTCATAAAGCGAAATCTGAAAAATATAATTTTTATATCGTGGTACAAATGTGAGAAAAATATAATGTTTCGTGAAACTCTTTTTTACCTATAATACGAAAACATCGCAAATTTTATTAACAGAATATCATTGCACAACCAGTAGCAAATTTATTTAATCACAGGGCACTCTCTGCATGTTTTGCAAAATCTAGATTTCATGTAATTTCGAAATAAATCTGGATGTAGAAGTAAAGAACTTGAAGGCATTAGATTTATTTAATAGTTCAAATTTAAATTGTGTTTCGAAATATGATTTAAAAAGAATGTTTTGAGATTTTTTAGCTCATTTTAGTAAAAGTGAAACTCATAACTGTGTTAAAAGTTTGCTCTTTTGCAAACAAGATTTAAAATAAAAAAATTTAGAAATCGAATTACAAGCTTGAATTTGAAGTAATCTCGTTGAAGGCATTTATAACGATTTCTGAATTGCTTCCAAAACTATACGGAAATGCGCTGAGTAATGAAAAAGTAAATGAAAACCGTTGATTTACAACTGGAGAATAAACAAGGATAAAGGAATGGAAAAAAAAAGAGAAAATGACAAGTTAAACAGGTAGTGATTATAAGGAAGGTGTCATGCATGTATAAACAAGGGATAGAAAAGACTGAAAATTTAGGGAGAATGACTTTTGACTAGGAAATTGGATTATTACTAATCAGAATTATTCAACGTTTACTAAATAGAAGCATTCAATTATCTGAAATTTCCATTTCATTGCTTATTCTTTTGATTGTTAGCATCGCTCAGTCTAAGTGCAAAATCTAATATTCTGCAACTTCAATAATCAACTGATGTAGACAATGTACACGTATTGTAAAGTACAGAAAAATAAAGAATTTTTGTTTATTATTCCGAAAGTATAGCTCGGAAAAATTAAGAAATAAAAATGTTAGTTTAACAGCTTGAAAAGATTTTTATGGAACATATGGAAACCTAAATCCTCTTCCGCTAAGAATAAAAATTCGTAATTTTATTTTTCGAATTTGAAATATTCGTATATAAAGCTCTTCAAGTAGTAATAACAATACTTTTAAACATTGAAAATAGTGTGATTTCTAATAGTTAAAACATAAACTATAGTTATTTTGGTAAAGAAAATACAGGAATATATTCTAACGATTAGAAATATTTTTCAGTATAATAGCAATTGTATTTTCACATAGTATTATTATATGTATATATAGAAGGTATGTATTGTTGATAAATCCACTCATTAATTCATGTAAAGAAATTTCCAAAACGTATAATCCAACATAGTAATTCACAAAAATCTACTATAATAAAACAATTCCAATTCTCTGCCCACAAATTAGTTTACTAACGCGTTAACCGTTGTCATTAATTTTAACGAATTACTATATTCACAGTTACTTTTAAAAAAATATTAGAACCATATAATAATAAACTCATAACAGTTGCAATAGTTATCTGGAAATGAAAATTCACATTTTACATAACGAACTTAAAGATAACTTGATTTAGCTGCATTACGTGCACCATGTAAAAACGATAAGGATCGAAGTGAATAGATTATACGAACTGATAATTAAAATTTGATTGATTTCTATGCCCATGAAAAATGCAAGACTGTACGGATTGTTACTTTTTAGTTACTACAACTATAGTACAACTTAATTAATTTTAATAATTGCTAATGAAGTGCAATAGCGTGTTCAAATGTAACTGAAGGCACAGAATCACACACACACACACACACATACATGCATACCGCTTAACAGAAAAAAATGTTACACTACATGAAGGAATGCTCAAAAACAGATCAAACTGGATGCATAGATAGCCAAACAGGTGTAGAACAACTTATCAAATTTTAACATAAAGACAAGGTTCCAGTGACCTAAAATACAAGATGATCAATAAGAAATGGGACATCTATTTTGGACGATACATTGCTGAACACGACGTGGCATCGATTCAATACGCATCTGAATATAATGCAAGCATCCTGGGGTATTGTTGACAGTGCAGTGTTGACAGGATGTATGTATAGCCTGTATATGTAGCCTTATAGCTCGATAACGGCAGAGGACTCCTTCCGATGGCCATTTCTCCACCAGACTCTCACACGGTGATCGTCATTGGTGCGATAGAAACGGGATTCATCACTGAACTATTCCATTCTGTACCCCACGTAGCTCTGATGCGATATAGTTCCAAATGATAACGGTAATCGCTTGCTGTTATGTGGAGATCTCGCAACGGACAGCTGGAAAACAAACCTGCTGCAGCTAATGGTTGCGGCACTCTCCATGTTCATATTGGAGCAGTTAAAACTCCTTACACACTTCACAAAATGATGCCATTTGCGGATTGTTGTTGTGCTACGGCATAACGTCTGAGGCTGACGTCCGTCCACGATCTCTTATCCAACTATGACGCTTCACATTCTCTTCCCAGGACCACTGTCTCCAAATGTGACCGACATCGTGGCATCGCGTTACTTTTCTGCCGCAATGTGATGCTGGGACCAACCGGCGGTACGAAGGTCTAGAAGGAAGCCTCTATCGTGAACTTACCAGATTGACAAAATTGCCTATGACGCCATCTTCAGAGCATCAACACTACTTGTTCGTTCTCCAAACACAATAACAGCAAAATTACTTCTCGCAATTGTGACGTCGAGCCGTTTTTAATGAGGACTTCATGTGCTGGCTGTCTACTTATATTACGTGTGCGATTCGTGTGGTTATCGAGAAATTTTTATCATTTGCGTAACTTGCACATATATATTCACTCGGCAATTTGCATGGCAATGCATTCACTGTTTCATGTTCTGGCAGTTTCTCTGTGAGTAAGTTATACAGTAAAATCTCCTTTAACGGTCACCTCTAAACGATGGTAACCTCCGAAGATCGGCCACATAGCAATGGAACCGAATACGATTAACATTAGTGCTAAGCTCCAAATTACGAATTCCGGACAACGGCCACCTGAGCGTCATCACGAAAAAAAAGTTTTATTCAAATTTTCAAATTTGTCCGTAGCCCAAATTGTCAACAATGTAAAATAAAATTTACTTGATGAAAAATGCAGAAATTGGTATCTAAAATGTTAGATGCCATATTAGTTAAAGCTCATAGGAAATCGCTTACTGTATTGGGTACAAGCAATGGATTAACATAGTAATGAAATAAGTGGAGAGCTAAACAGTGCAGAAATGCTTTGCAAAAACTGGAATCAAGGTAAGTTTTACTTTATTCAGCTTTATTTAAACTTACGTTATTTACTAGACAACTCGACACAATTTCCACGTTTTACGGACATTTCTCCTCGTAATGTTTGTAATCTTGTAATAAAAATATTTTTTAATTGCAGTATTTTTCCTCATCTGATGAACCCGGAAATATAGACAGAGATAATGATGGGGAAGGGTTGGATGTCATCCTCTGATTAACAGGAAGGTCAATTATGAAAGCCAGCGAGTTTGTTTGCATGCACGAACAGTTAGAAGTTTCTGCTGCGTATTTTAGAGTTGTTAGAAAACACGATGAAAGGAGAAAAAAATAGCGAGGAAATGGAAGCTGAAAAAATGCGGACAAGCTACAAAATTCTAACGTTAAAACATATCCTGATATTTTATCAATTTTTTGGGAGATCGAAAATTTAGCTCGGAACAAAAATAATGACAAGATGTACAAAAGGGTTATAAACATTATTGTTTCCTTGGAAAAGAATGTTTGCCATAAAAAAGCAAAACAATTACGCATCACTGATTTTTTTAATATAAATTAAAATAGGTGAGGATTAATGTATTTGTAGTGACTAATGTTTTTATCGCTAAGGTTATTTGTTTTGATTTTTGATACTTAATATCTAAATAACAGCCACTTCCGAAGGACGGTCACCTTTGCAGTGACCATTATTCGGAGGCACTGCACACATCCAATCATCCATCCATCCATCCATGTGTGTATACTTTAAATAGAAGTGCAATCTTAGCCATGTAATTAATTAATAATAATTAATAAGATATAAAATAATAATAATAATAAATAAGATATAATAATAATTAATAAGATATAATAATAATAAATGAATATAATAATAATAATTAATAAGATATAATAATAATAATTAATAAGTTATAATAATAATAATAATAATAATAATAATATGAAATAATAATAATAATAATAATAATAATAATAATAATAATAATAATAATTAATAATAATAATAATAATAATAATAATAATAATAATAATAATAATATAATAATAATAATTAATAAGGCATAATAATTAAAATTAGACATGTCATTTCTCGTGACAGTACAGGTGTAGAATGTATTAATGTTCCATAAAATTTAACATTGAAATCTGAGATGGAGTTATTTTGTCGTGTGCATTTCACATGTTTGATTTTCCAGAATGCAAATAGAAAAATGTTTTTTCCCCAATAAACTGCTCAAATATTTCCTATCGCCACTCACTATATTTTATTTTTCAACTAAAAGAAGAATAACATAAATTATTGTTTACATATCAAAGCGTATATATATAGTCCTAATCTCTTTCATCTCTAAAGTGTTGCAGAATAGGGCAATAACATATTGCAAAAGTATTAAATTAACCAAAGAAATAATCCACAGTTTCTTGAGCTAGCTCTAGAAATTATAATTATTTTTCAGGAAAACGAAACGGAGAAAACACATCCAACTGAATCACGATATAATTGGGATTAATAGTTCATTGACCTTTACGCAGCGTAATAAATTGCGAAAACAGAAAGGCCTTGATAGCGGAAGTCGCATTCTTCACGTACGCCATGAGTATACAAATAAATTTTCGAACATATAGCTTTGATTATATGTATTTTTCATTACATCCTTAAAATATATAATATGCAGAAAAAGTCTTTTAACAGTACCTTGAATTGCCTTTGATTTTATTAATATACAGGGTGGTCCTAAACTATATGTCAAAAATGTAAAGGCAGGTAGAGGGGACCTAAATAAGCAGATTTCGTATAGGATTGTGTGTGTGGTAATGCCGCCTTGAGCCGGTAGAGAGCGCTGATGACTGCGGCGTATAAAAGCGCTTCGCTAGCTGGATTCATCATTTCCCGCACGGATCTCGAGCAGCATGCATCGTTTCACCAATGCGGAGCTGGCCGACATGCATTTCATGTATGGGGCTGCACAAGGAAATGGATTAGCTGCTCAAAGGATGTACAGGGAGCGATTCCCGGATAGGAATCAGCCGGATCGTCGAACATTCGAGCGTCTGCATCGGGAGTTACGCACGAATGGATCATTTTATGCTTCCAGGCGTGGAACTGGCTTTGGAAGATATCGCAGAACTCCTGCAGTGGAAGAAAGAATACTGAACACAGTCGAGGATAATCCTTCGACAAGCTCGAGAGCTGTAGGACGTGCGTTGGGTGTGAGCCATCAAAGTGTTTTAAACTGCTTGATTTAAGATTTAACCTGCTTGGATTTTTTCTTCTGGGGTCATATTAAAAGCCTGGTGTACGAGAGTCCCGTCACATCTGAAGAAGATCTTGTTGCCCGCTTCTCTGTTGCTGCTGGACATGTGATCGACATGCCTGACGTCTTTTCTAATGTACGCCGATCCATGCGCCGTCGCTGTGAATCTTGTATCGCTGTTGGTGGCCGCTCTTTCGGGCACCTCTTGTAAACTATTAATAAATTTTTGTTTTCTTTTGTCTTTACTTGTCTTTTCAGTTTCCTGTGATTCATACTGCTTTACAAGCTAGCGCTTTAATGTGTCATTACCGCACACACATTCCTATACGAAATCTGCTTATTTAGGTCCCCTCTACCTGCCTTTACATTTTTGACATATAGTTTAGGACCGCCTATACTCGCAAGTGCCAGAAAAGCGGGTACACCTGTAATATCCGTGTAGCCCCCCCCCCTCGCGCACGCAGAAGTGCCGCAACACGACGTGGCATGGACTCGACTAATGTCTGAAGGTATCCTGGAGACAATTCACACCAGGAATCCTGCAGGGCAGTCCACAAATCCATAGGAATGCAAGATGGCGGAGATCTCTTCTGAACAGCACGTTGCAAGGCATCCCAGATATGCTCGATAATGTTCATGTCTGGCGATTTAGGTGGCCAATGGAAGTGTCTAAAGTCAGAAGAGTGTTCCTGGAGCCACTCGGTAGCAACTCTCGATGTGTGGGGTGTCGCATTATCATGCTGAAATTGTCCAAGTCCGTCGGAATGCACAATGGACATGAATGGGTGTAGGTGATCGGACATGATGCTTACGTACCTGTCACCTGTCAGAGTTGTCTCTAGACGTATCAGGGGTCCCATATCACGCCAACTGCACACGCCCCATACCATCACAGAAGCTCCACCAGCTTGAACAGTCCCCTGTTGACATGTAGGGTCCATGGATTCATGAGGTTGTCTCCATACCCGTACACGTCCATCCGCCTGATGCAATTGGAAACGAGACTCGTCAGACCAGGCAACGTGTTTCCAGTCATCAACAGTCCAATGGTGGTGTTGGTGGGCTCAGACAAGATGTAAAGCTTTGTGCCATGCAGTCAGCAATGGTACACGAGTAGGTCTTCAGCTCTGAAAGCCCATATCAATGATGGTTCGTTGAACAGTTCGCACGCTGACACTTGTTGATGCCCCAGCATTGAAATCCGCGGCAATTTGAAGAAGTGTTGCACGTCTATCTCGTTTAACGATTCTCGTCAGTCGTCGAATGTCCCGTTCTTTCAAGGTCTTTTTCCGGCCGCACCGCTGTCGGAGATTTGATGTTTTACCGGATTCCTGATATTCACGGTATATCCGTGAAATAGTCGTACGCGAAAATCCAAATTTTGTCGCTATCTCGGAGATGCTATGTCCCATCTCTCTTGTGCCGACTATAACGCCACGTTCAAAATCACTTAAATCTTGATAACCTGCCATTGTAGCGGCAAGAACCGATCTAACAACTTTGTCAGACATCTCTTGTCTTACATAGGCGCTGCCGACCGCATCACGTTACACTGATTGGTTGCAAAGCTCCGTTATTTGCATACGCACGCCTGTACCAGTTTTTCTGGCACTTCAGTGTCAGTAAATTAAAATAGTAGAAACAGCTTAGAATAAAAAATGAAATTGTAGTAGTAAAAGGTGAAGAGGAGTAAAAGATTAAACAATACCAAGAATTTTGTTCTTCATCAGGGACCGCACAAAATCCCTGTTATTGGTTTGCTTTTTCTGACTACAATAATTGAGATTTGTGATCAATACTGAATGAACCAATATTGATCAAAAATTAGTTAAAAACAGTATAAACCCAGAATATAATTAGTTTAACAATATTTTAGTAATTTAGAAGGGTCTCTTTATTAATACTGAGAACAATCTCAATTGTTGTAAGCGGCCCAAAAGCAAACTTACAACAAGTAGATGGAGGTATTGAAAGTGATTAAAGTGTAAAGGTTCAATTAACATGAATAGAGAAGATGATAAAGTGAGAAAATTCATTAATTATACCAAAAATTGTAAAAAGTTTTACATGAATATGTCACACTCAAGATAAACACTTAATTATTAACTAGTAAAAATATATAAGTTTAAGTTTAAATAAACTTATATATTCAAAATAAACAAATTGTTTCTTTGCACTCATAATAGACCCAGAAGTGTGCAATCAAAATAAAGACATATATATGCGCATATGCATACTATATATATATTATTGACACATGTACATATATATATACACACATATATATATATATACACACACACACACATATATATATATACACACACAAATTAAACAAAACATGCACAATATCTATATATACACAAATTAAACAAAATATGCATAATATATATATACACAAATAAAACAAAATATGCATAATACATATACATATGTAATTTGAACAATATTAAATACAAAAACGTTTTTGAACATAGAGAACTCAATAAGTGTGCAAACAACAGCTAGAAAAAGCTTACTATAATTCTCGAACCTGATATCAAAACACTTACCTACATTACAGAGATAAACTTGTTAGTATAATAAATAAAAATGTAAGAAAAGCTAAACCAGAGGTGACAAGAAGTATTTAAGAAAAAGTACTGAAGGATTAGAAGTAAGAAAGTTGATAAAAGAAATAAGATTTGCCATGTCTTGGGTGTAGCAGAAAATGCCAACAATATTGGGGCTCTTTCTGCTAGAAAAGGGGTCTTTTGTTCACCAGAATGGTGCTTTGTGGTGAAAAAACAAGACAAGGGTAAAATATAATGGATGATAATAGTGGAAATAGGGACTGAGAAAGTTAAAGGCCTGTAGAAAATGAAATGAAGTGGAGGGGAGTAGTGCATTTATGTCTATTACATTAGAAGGTACTATGTCACAATTATACTGTTAATTGATATATATATATATATTATATATATATTAGTGTGTGTAAATGAGAAATTATTTTACTAACCTTAACTACCAACCATTATTTTATAAAATGGTTTACATCTTTATTCAATTTTTTTTAATGAGAAACTAATGAAGCGCTTCGGATGTACCAGTTCCAATAAAACTTTTGCCAGCTACGATTACTAGCTGTCTGTTTCTTAGTGTCATAATAAAACATTACATGCAAGGTTTTGTCAATTTTTTGACAGTTTCAAAAATATTCGCATTCCAATTCCTTGGGCAATTCTTCAGAACGAGAGGGAAGAAAAACCCTTAAACATTTTTCTCTCCGTGAAAAAGCGAACAAAATACTTGTTACTTGATATCGTATGAATTTTTTACGAGTTTTCTTTTAAAATTGAAATCCCCAACAACAAAATCCTCATAAAATCGTTATATTTTTACGAATTTTATCATTGCAAATAAGGAATATAGAGACTATGATATCTTAAAATTCAGTTTCTACTTAAATACATTTTATGATGTGTAAATAAGCCACACGCTTTTCTTTTGAAATAGTATATGTTATGTTTTGCTTTATATTATTAAATAATTTAGTATAATACTGTGCGTAACATTAGTTACTATATTAATGAAAATACTATGTATATAATGTTAATTTTTATTTAATAATAATTTGTGCATTAGTGTTGCATAACCATATGATTAAGATGTGTCGTCATAAAATTCAACCAAAGAATTTTGACGTAATCTGTCAGGAAGAGAAGAAGCACCTTGAATAAATAATGTCGTTCAAATGAGTCACAATTTAGTGCTAGAATATTGACTTCTTAAAACTAATATTACATTTTACATTACTACACTAACATATTAGCTAACATTAACGTACGATATTACACCAACGTATTAACTAACATTAACTTACAGTATTACACTAATACGTTAACTAATATTATCCTAATCAAGAGCTTATTGCTAAGACCATTGCAAAATAATTTAGCAATAACTCGAAATCCTTAGTAAACAGAAGTTTCATTCCTCTTGAAATGCTTTTTGAAATCCCCCTGCACCTCAATAATTGGAAAAGTTGATACGAATAAAAACTCCTTTCCCTTGAATTTCCCGTTATCGAGCTTCCACTTTATGATGATAAACCCTATTTTTTAATTTATGATATTTTAGCCGAATCGTGAATTGTTTTATTTTCTAAATCACCCCTTAATTTTGATCACCAGTATAGTCCGTTCGCGGAAAATTGGCGGCCACTCACGTTAGAATTTAAGGGAGCTAACATCTCGTTTTTCGCCCGCGGAAAACGAGTTATGAAAGACGCTCTA
The DNA here is from genome assembly GCA_006491805.2 of Dysdera silvatica. Classification (NCBI taxonomy): domain Eukaryota; kingdom Metazoa; phylum Arthropoda; class Arachnida; order Araneae; family Dysderidae; genus Dysdera; species Dysdera silvatica. Next base: position 20,140,917 of record QLNU02015360.1, read on the forward strand.
CCTTCTACTGCAATGAAACAACTTATCTGTGACGTCAGCTCCCTTGAATTCTAACGGGACTGGCCGCCAATTTTCCGCGAACGGACTATACATCATCCTTATAGAGTCTGAACCACACTGAGTAAAACTCTAATTGCAATACCAAGAAGAAGTGGGGAGTGCTACTTTATCGCCACTTAATCTGCAGACTTATCCGCCAGACTGGATAGATAGTAAAGTAATATTAGTATATAGTATAGTAATATTTTCAGAACAAAAAACGGCATTTATGTTGCAAAACAATCGTTTACATAGCTATGCCAGTATGGAATGGCTCGCCCTTTGAGCGAAGCATTTCGCTACACGTGGCGGTATCAAAATCTTTCGAAATTGACAAGATGAGCAATAGAGTGATTGTAGAAGTAGCCAGGACTTGCAAGCGAATCATCATCATGCTTGCTAGTCACCTCCAGTGCTCCAGTTCTGACTTTATAGGTGTAGCCGCCATTTCTCAGCTATTTCTAAACCCATCTATGGTCCATAATGTATCCTAGCCGACTTGAGCGCCTATACATTGTCAACCACTCATCCTTACGAAAGGGATAATTATCCATCTTCTCTCGAAGTCCATTAGCTAGTTATATCTCTTGCGAGCACAGATTCTAGGCATCGTGAATACAAGGTAATCGTTCTTCAGGAATATATATATATATGGCCTGCAAAAGGGTTGCTGGTATCTAACTGGAAGGAGACCCACACGCTGAACGTATGTGACGATGTGTGGAACCGGCCAGGCCAGTAACCTAGTGTCCTACCCCGCCTTCAAGTGGTGCAGGCTGAGCTTTCTATTTATGTGGCAAATTAATATTTGCTACACGGATAGAAAGGCGGAAGGGGAGGGCTAATTCACCAACCCGTCTAGCCAGCGTGGTGAAATTATGGCTAATTCCTCCATTATGTTGACACACCAGAAACCATGGCCCCTAGTCTCCAGGTGCTGGAGTGCTCCTGATCAAGGCAGCGGTCAGTGTGGCATGAAAGCAGGGGGTGCTAAGAATCACTGGAATGGCCCAGGCTGCCGTTTGTTATTGACCTTGGCTACGTTTAATGGACGATCCCTTGCTTCTGAAGCAAAACTTCAGGAATTGGAAGAAGAACTTGACAAGATCAAATGGGACATTGTAGGACTCAGTGAAGTTAGAAGAAAAGGTGAAGAGTTGGTGGAACTTAAAAGTGGACATTTGTTTTATTATAGAGGAACGGAAACTGGAAGAACAAGTGGTGTTGGCTTCTTAATCAACAAAAGAATTAAAGACTACCTTCTTGAAGTCGAAAGCACGTCAGATCGAGCAGCGAGGCTCGTTGTTCAACTAACCCAGCGATACCAACTTCAGATAGTACAGGCATATGCACCAACATCAAGCCATACCGACGAGGAGGTTGAGGAATTCTATGAAGAAATCAAACAGCTACATACCAAGGGGAAACAACACATCAAGCTCATCATGGGAGATTTTAATGCAAGAATTGGACAACAGGAACAAGGAGAGACATCGGTTGGTAAATACGGATACGGGGAAAGGAATGAACGTGGCGATCAACTCATAGAATTTGCCGAAGCTGAAAATCTTAGCATCATGAATTCATTTTTTAAGAAGAAACTACAAAGAAAATGGACATGGAAACACCCCAATGGAGGAACCAGCGAAATTGACTATATACTGGCAAACAAGAAATCAATTATTGAAGATTGCAGCGTACTGAACAGATTTAATACTGGAAGTGATCATCGAATGGTGAGATGTAAAATGCACTTAAATACTAAACTAGAAAGGCAGAAGCTCATTAGGAAACAAGTATGTAAGAGGGTGGATTTAAAGAAATTAAAAGAAAATACCGAGGCATTCAAGTTGGAATTAAAAAATCGCTTTTCTGCACTGGAAGGACTTATTGAAGAAGTTGACATCTCAGAAGCAAATGAAAACATTGTTAAGACAATAATTGAAACTGCTGGGGAAATTGGTGGTGTAATATGTAAAAAGCAGAATAGCAAATTATCTGAGAAGACGAAACAACTCATGAAAAGGCGAAGACTTATGAAGGTGGACAATCAAAATACCAGTCGCAAGATCGAGTATGTAGAACTTTGCAAAACTTTGCGCAAAAACATGAAAGAAGATATAAGAAAATTCAATTGTGAGTTAGTAAGGAAGGCCATTGAAAGCAACAAGAGCCTTAGGGTTGTTAAAGGGAGTTTGTCTATTGGGAAGAAACACATCATTGCATTAAAAGGAGAGGATGGCACTGTAACAAGAAATAG
>QLNU02015360.1:20165663-20193926 GCA_006491805.2 Dysdera silvatica
TATATATATATACAGGGTGGTTAGTAAAGTCCTTATACACGCAGATAACTGTCGAACGGAGAGAGTTATATGTATGAACGTGATGTGTAGGTATAGTAAAGTGACTATGTACTACAAGATGAGACTGCGTGCAGCGCCCCTAGCGGAAAATTTCAGAATTCGAAAGCTATCTCGAAAACTATTCAAGATACGGGGAAAAGTTAATTACAAAGTTGTTAAGCACCAGCTAGTTAGTACGAAACGATTTTTTTCCATCACCTTAATAGGGCAAAAATCGTGATTTAGGAAGTTTAAGGGGTACAGGACGCCCCTGCGTGACAGCTTTCCCTTCGTACAGCTATACATAGAGGGGAAGCTTTGGGTAGGGGCGATACTTTCATTGCACACACACGGTTTTTAATGTGGTTTAGTAAAGTCATTATACACGCTGATAACTGTCACACTGCGAGAGATAGATGTATGAATATGATATGTAGGTACGTGCTGTATGCGTAGTGAAGTGACTATGCGCTACAAGGTGAGACTGCGTGCAGCGTACAAATACAAATTTTATTTTCATGCCATTTTTACATTTGCCATTCTAACATCATCAGTTAACATTACATACCTAGTGGAAAAATTCAGAACGTAGATCTGCTATCTCGAAATCGATTTAAGAAACGGAAAAAAAAAAGTTAATTACAAAGTTGTCTCGTATCACTGATGCAGTACGAAATGATACATGAATTGCGGGAATAGAACACGTCAAACGCTAATATGTGGGTATTTGGTTCGGCAAATGTGAACAGCGTATTACTGTGTGTCATTATGTGTGCTCATTACGTGTGGCCACCGTCGGCCACAATACGCGTTTGTATCCTATAGAGCATTTATTCTCGCACATTCAGTAGCATTGCAGACGTGACGCTTGTACAGGCATTGGTAATGCGACTGCCGACATTGTCCACAGTCGTCGGTTAGGTGTGATAGACCTGTCTTTTGAGATGCCTCAAAGGAAGAAGTCCAATGGGGTAAGGTCCGGTGACCGTACAGCCAGCTCACACTACCACCCTAGCCAATGACCTGTTGGCGGAAGGTTTGGGATAATAATAATTGTACTTCTGTTGGATGGTGAGGAGGAGCGCCGTCATGTTGGAACCACATGGTTCTCCGCTCACTCAATGGAACATCATGCAAAATATCCGATAGTACGCCATGTAGCAGCTGCAAATATCGACGTCCCGTTAATGTGCCCTTGTGGAATATAGGTCCAATAAGTCTGTTTTTCAAAATACCGCACCATACATTAACAGACCACCGGACTGGTCGTCTCCATAAAGGATTTTCGAGAGCCCAATAATGTCCGTTGTGTCTATTTAACACCCCGTTGCGGATGAATTTTGACTCGTCCGTCCAAAGGACGTTCGCTAAAAAATTCGGCTGCATATCTAAGGTGTTCGTAACGAAGTTTCACCAATTAAAACGTCGCTCAGCATCCCCTGGAACTAGTGACTGCAGCAGTATTCCATAGTAGGGGTGAGCTCCCACTTGCTGCAAGATTTGCCGCACACGACGGCCTGTTAGGCCACACATCATACCAACTTCTCTTGAACTGCACTGTGGGTGGGCCAGAACATAAGCTAAAACGTCCTCTGGTTGCACACCCTGACTTAAACCTGCTGGGCCACCTGAACGGGGACGAGGTGTAACGCTACCCTTCTCTTTCAGCCGTCGAACCACATTAGTGATGGTCATTGCAGTCGGATGGGGTCCCAAAATAAAACGGACGGCATATTGTTGTGCACTTTCTCTTGCATTACGACCACATTCCCCATATAACAGCACCATCTCGCAATACTCGTTGTTGGAATAATTCGCCATGTACTATGTAACTACAGACGTTTAATGCACGGTTTCACTTCTCACACTGTCTTACACTCCTTGCCTGGCCACTATTTTATGCTTACCGATAACGTATCACGTAGCGTACACATTTGCATATCATGCGCTTTGTGACGAGATTGTGTGTGCAATGAAAGTATCGCCCCTACCTGAAGTTTCTCCTCTATGCGCATCTGCACGAAGGGAAAGCTGTCACGCAGGGGCATCCTGTACTACTTAAATTTTCTAAATCACGATGTTTACCCTATTAAGGTGGTGAAAAAAAAAAAAATCGTTTCGTACTAACTAGCTGGTGCTTAACAACTTTGTAATTGACTTTTTTACCATATCTTGAATAGTTTTCGAGATAGCAGCTCTAAGTTCTGAATTTTTTCGCTACGGCCGCTGCACATAGTCTCATCTTATAGCGCATAGTCACTATAGTATATGGACTACTTTTTAAACCAAATTACGAAGAGACCGTAGTTTTGGTTTAAATAGTAGTCCATGTACTACACCATTCTGCGAAATAACTGGCAACAATATATATACGTTCGTAAAGAGATTATATATTGTCCTTCGTAGCTCAGTGGGTAGAGCCTCCGCCCGGCAAGTGGAAGGTCGTGGGTTCAGGTCCCACCGAACGCAGAAATATTTATTTTCTTTCGAACGTTTCACCATCTAATCACGCCATAACATCGGCGCTGGTATCACTACGCCAATAAACGTTGATTGATATTGTTGTTTGATTTAGTTCATTATATCCATAAAATTGTTCATTATATCCGTGAAATAGGTCGTTAGATCCATAGTATTCCATATATATTATGCATTAAAGTAAATTAACCGAAACCATTTATTCGTTGAAGCCATGAATTCTTTATATCCGTGTTCGCTATAACTTACGAGGGAACCTCCAAACGTGCCCGACGAGGATTAAAACCAAAGTAAGCGCGTTCAAAAGGTCTCAAAAAGTTATTAGACCTATGTCCAAGCTTTTTTCAGGATGTCCCTATATTTCGGAGATATGGTTCACCAAAATCCGGAAACAGCCATATTACAGACCATGATATCGCATGAGCCCTTGGATGGATTTTAATTATCCGCGGCTTTTAAGACAAGTTATCAAAAATCCATTGATACATGTTTCAGCAGTCTTCTAGTAAAACTCAAAAGTTTGAAATAATAATCTTCAAATCTTTCAGCAAAACGAAAAATAATCAACCCCTGTTTGGTGGTTTTTCAGTAAAAGCCTTCATTGGAAACGTAAGCTTCAAAGCAGTTAGTTCGAAATAGGTTCGCTTGCTAGATATGTATTAACGTACAGAGCAGTTTTGCTGCCTGTAAATAAGAAATGAATTTAAAAGTTTAAAATAGTTATAAAGCATGTTATAATATTTTTTACTAATACATTTAAAATAAATCACGTAGGCTTTTCTGGCCGTTTAAGCGAGCATAATAATTGTTATTTTCCCCTCCGATAAATGAATTCAAAACAAGTTTAAAGAGAAAAATTGTTTGAAAATATAGAAAAATGAGTTGAGACGTATTTGAGCAATAATTATATTATGTACAGAAATAAAACTGATTTTATTTGTTTGATTTCGTTCTGTCAATCGTATTGCGAGTATTTTAAGGGGTCACCTCCTTAAATATTATTAATATTAATTTTAAAATATGAAAGAAATTAATCATGCGTTCATCAATTTCAAAAATCAAATTAGATTTAAACCAATTACGATTTATTATTAATTTGATGATTTTATTATTTGATAGTTAATAGGGCTTTGAAAGGACATGCATTTAAAATTTTTGTCATTTTCAGTAATTTGAAATTATGAATAGCACTATTAATCCCTTCAATGTTCATCACTATTTTGAACACATTGTAAACTACGCGTATTCAATTTTTGAAAGTAATGCAAATGAAATTATTCAAGAAGAAAAATGTTTAGCTTTCGTGCTTTTTAAAAAACTTGAAATTTTAATTTCCTCTCTCAATTTTATTGAGGATGAGGAAATAGTTCAAACAAATGTGGTATTGAGGACCCTACGCATGTTCGGTGATTAATGTAAGTGAAAACCAAAGACTTGGATTGCAAGTCAGAATAATGTTTAGTACGAACACTCGCTTCAATTATCGATCGCAATGGGCGAGTGTATCTCTGAATAAAATTTAAAAAACTTCACAAGACGTACAAAAACCAACCCCTTCTTCATGCGGCGTGTATTGTTTCAAATAAACGAACTCTGGGTTGTAATGGGTAGATAATAAATACACGATAAGTAAAATATCCCATTTTCGAACTTTTAAAGCTTAATATTTCAATGAGGGGTTTTGCTGAAAAACCACCAAACAGGGGTTGATTATTTTTCCGTTTTGTCGAAAGATTTGAAGGTTAATATTTCAAAATTTTTAGTTTTACTGGAAAATTGCTGAAACACGTATCAAGTAATTTTCGATAACCTGTTTTAAAATCCGCAGATCATTAAAATCCATCCACGGAATCATGAGATATCAAGGTCTGTAATAGGGCTGTTTTCAGACTTTGTGGGGGGGGGAATATCTCCGAAATATAGGGCCAGTCCGGAAAAAGCTTGGACATGGGTCTTCTATAGATATTATTTATAGGTCTTATTTATTTTTTTATGGGTTAACTATTTGAGACCTTTCGAACGCGCCTATTTTGGTTCCAATCCCCGTCGAGCACGTTGAGGGGTTCCCTCGTGAATTCCATTGTATGTACAGTAGCGCTCATAAGTATTTATACAAGCAGTTTTTGATTACCAGCGCCACCTATATTAAAGCATTCACATACATAGTGTTATGTTGTGATTCACTACAGAATTGCATACTCTACAAGAACAACGAACTAGCGCTGCGTAATTTTCTTTTCTTTCAGTTCAAATAAGAAAATTCGTTCAAAAGTGTTTTTACATGCTAATTAGTAATTTGTTTTCGTAGATATACTTAATTAAATAATGTGTTATATTTTTCAAACAGCCTTCTATTAGTCATTTGTGATTGTGATGACATGCCAAAAGAAAAGGAATACTCTAAAGACTTAAAAAGAAGTAGTAATTGCAGCTTTAAGAGAAGGTTGCTGACAAGCAAGTGTAGCTCGTGATTTCAATCTATCCAGACAAATTGTAAGTGTGTGGAATAAAGTTTTCAATAACAGGGGAACTGTATGTAATAATTCTAGGTCCGGATGGCCACGGAAAACGTCCAGCGGAACTGATACAACACTCTGAAGAAAATTTGTAGCTAATCCCCGTCTAACTAACATAAAAGATGATTTACAGGAAAATTATAAAGTTAAAGTGCAGGTTTCCACCATAAAAAGACGTCTAAATGAAACAAATTTAGATGGTCGCCGACCAAGCAAGAAGCCTCTTATATCTAAAAAGAATAGAAAGGCTCGACTTAGTTTCTCCCCAAAATATCGAAACTGGACTACTAAGAACTGGTCGTCTGTCCTCTGGAGTGATGAAATCAAGTTTAATCTTTTCTCATTTGATGGAATTCAGTATGTTTGGTGCCTTCCAAACAAAAGAAACGCTGCCAAATATCAAGTTCAAACCAACGACCATGGTAGAGGAAACGTTATGGGGGTGTTTCTTTCGCCATGGGATGAACTCTAGTTTGTGTTAATGGAAACATGGATCGCTTCAAATATTGTGATATACTTAAAAATCATATGCTACCCCATACCTGGAGGAAAATTCACGCTCGTTGGATTTCCCAACATAACAATGACCCAAAACACACATCTCAACATGTCAAAAGTTTTTTGAAGCAGAAGAAAGTGCAAACGTTTTATTGACCTTGTCAAAGCCCAGATTTAAACCCAATCGAGCACATGTGGTCAGAACTAGACAAACGTGTCAGACGCCAAAACTACACAAATAAGGACACTTTTTTTCAGTCTTTGTTCCGTGAGTATAGAAATATTCCTCAAGAGCGCACTGTACATTTAATCGACACATTACCAAAAGATGCACGGCTGTTATTGATTCCAGTGGCTATCCAACCAAATATTAAACACTGAAGTGTTTTTTACTTTTAAGTTATCAGTCAAAACAAGACTGAACTATAAAAATAACATTTGTCAAAATACTTATGACCCAAGAGATTTCGATCAAGTCTAATTTCTATTATTACAAGCTTTGAAATAAATGCTGTTTTATATATTTTTAAATATATATTCATTTACTATTAGTTTATTTTAATTCATAATAAAATATAGAGTAAATAAAATAATTGAACAAAAACTGTTTATCAAAATACTTATGATCGCTACTGTAGGTTCTTATATATAATAGAAAAACATTATCATGTTCAAACGGAACTGCAGATAGAATCTCAATATATACATATATATTTTTCAATGACAAAGTTCAAAACACTGCTCATATGTTCATTTTAAAGACATTTTCTCTTTTCTCTACGCACATTTTCTAGTCTAAACAAGCTGACGTGCTTGTTAAAATCTGTCAATAAGGAGAAATTTTGAGCTATTGCCAATTTAAAACCTACGTTCTTAGTTTGGTTTAGGTGTCTATATATAGACTGGGTACTATTTTTTGTTTTCTGTATATTGTCTGGTGTGGAGGCTGTTCAAATTAACAAACTATCTTGGAGATTGATTGTTTACCATTTACAATGTTAGTGTTGTAAAATATGGTGTTCGATGAAAAGCAAAGCACAACTTGTGCTTATTAATTGCAGGGTCGTCAGTTTAGTGGGTTTTGTTCTAGACTGAGAACTTTTTTTAACTTTTTTAAGTTATTTTAAACGATCTTGGAACTCTTTAACAACACTGATATAGGATTTATTATAATCATCCATAATTAGTTGGAAGTTATTGCGCCATTTGACCCCAATTATTGAATTTTTTAAATTGCAAATGATTTGGTTTTATTCAACTATCATCATGTAGCAATAGCAACTAGCGTTAAATAATATCAGTGCAGATGGATGGAATTTTATTTAATGAAATAACATACTTCTGATTGTATATTACTTTTTAATGCTAGGTACGTGTTTAAAGTAAGAATATATTTGATTGCTCAACTCCATGCAAACATATAATCCCCACTTTTGATGGAAGGATATGAGAGCACATACCTACAGAGAAATTCAAATACAACCTCATATATTAATGAAGCCACGAAGAAACTCCTTGAACTAAAGCAAACAAAAATAGCTTTCGACTCCTTAGTTAAAGTCATATGTTTCCAGACAAACTCGTCTGCAATTTAATGATGCCATCTCCGTTGCTTTGACTTCCAAACAAAATGAACGAATCTTACGTTAGTTATCGAGTCCATTTCTTGAACTTGGGCCTTCACTCATAGTTATCTAATATCATGACGACTCGCTTTTGCTCGAAGTTTCTAAGTAAATAAGTCATATCAACTAACTCTTCTCTAATACTGCCCATGTTAGAGGAGACGGTCTTATCAACTGAATCTCTCATATGTGCGCACTTTTGTCATTGATATCAGTAAGTAGAGAGCGGTTTGTGTTTAACACAGCATGGCCATAAATATCTAATTTCTAAAGTTTTCGACACACTGTTCTATTTGAAATTACATCTTTTTGACTACTTTTTAATTTGACTGTCGCTTTCCCTGCCATGCTTTTACTTTCTGGTGCAGAATTCGTCTCACTACTCCACGTTACCTCTCTACCAGCCTGCTATTCTCTTTCCTTAGTTTTGACATTTTGAGAAAACGCATTTTTCTTTTTAAGAAGTGGTTAAAATTTTGGATATTATTCTTCTTACAAGACCCACAATTTCGGCTGTTTTAGTAACAGATGTTTCTGCTGGACGTACACCAATGACCACACAGAACAGTCAAAACATTATGACCACCCCCATCGTGCTTAAATGGAATCGCCTGGATGACTCGGAAGGAACGTGACGAGGTGGGAAGGGTAGTTAATGGCTGCCATTGATTTTAAAGCATAATTCTCTCGATCACGTTTGTGTAGGATGTGTAAGGCTGCTGATCTAAGCGAGTTTGTAGAGGGCAGATTGTAACGGCCCGTCGGCTCGGAACGAGTATCTCCGAAACTTCACGTCTTATCGGGTGATCGTGAGATGTTGTGTTAGGACCTATGCGAAGTGGATAAATGACGGCGAAACTCGTAGTAGACAGAAAGGCGTTGGACGTCCACGCGTCGTCAACGAAACTGGACATTGGGGGGAAGCGGGGTGTCCCGCTTGCTGAAGAAAAATCGGCGACAACCAGTGGTTCAACTGAGAGCCGATTACAACGCATGTCCAAGTAGAAATGTTTCGGAGCACGCAGTTCAACACTCTTCGTATGGAACTTCCCAGCAGACGGTCCTCTCATATGCGTCTGCTAACCAATTGTCATCTCCATCTACGCCTACAGTGATCCCGAGAACCACGTGACTGGATCATGGGACAGAGTTGCCTAGTCGGACGAATCACGTTTTCTACTTCATCACGTCAATGGCCGCATCAGAGTACGCCGTCTTCCAGGCGAACAGTTCCTTGACATATGTATCACGGGTCATATTCAAGCCCCTGGTGGCGGTATTATAGTTAGGGGACGTTCTTATGGGCGTCTCTAGGACCGTTGGTTGTGGTAGAATACATCTGGTAGAATACATCTAGAAAGCGGCTGACTATCTCAACATCATTGCGGACCAGTTGCACCCTTACATGGCATCTGTCTTCCCCAACGGAAACGGAGTCTTCCAGCAAAACAACACTCCCTGTTACAAAGCTGGAATCGTGCTACAATGGTTCGAGGAGCACAGACGCGTAGCTAGAGGACGGTTTTTGGGTTGTAACCCCCATCGCAATGAAATTTTGTATATTTAACATAGGAATATATGAGTTGTAGCTCTGTAACCCCTCCCATTAAGCCTATAACCCCCTTATGAACTTTCTGCCTACGCCACTGGAGGAGCATGTAGTTGACTTTCAGTTAATGTCTTGGTCGCCTAAATCGCCGGATCTTAATCCCACAGAGCACATCTGCGATGTCATGCAACGGCAGCCCCGAGATCAAAATATACCGCCACATAAATCCAGGAATTGCGTAACCGCTACTTGCATATCTGGTACTATCTGTCTCTGGCCACCTACTAAACACTTATGGCATCTATTCCAAGGCAGGTTGCAGCTATTTTGCGTGCCAAAGGAGGACCAATACGCAATTAGCAAATAGGGTCACAATGTTTTGACTTTTCGGTGTACATGTTGTATGAAGTCACTTAGGTTCTATCCATCAGAACAATGGCGAACTAATTGTTACCAGGGTGCAAATAAAGAAAATTAATTTGAAGAAATGAAAATTCGCCACGTATTTCCCCAAACTAAATGTTTTTTTTATCGCAGACAGCATCCGTTTTACCTTTGTGTAAGTGTGAAGAAGCATCCTTGCTACAATATTCATTATATTGTCTATGGAGGGGAGCCAATTTAATATGCCTGCAATTAATTGTAATTGTTTCTCTGTACGTGGGTTATATAAGGGATGGTCGCCTCAAGAGGGCGTAACTTGTGGTTATATAGACTTACAATCCGCTCTTCTGATTATACACTAATAATTACTAACAATTATAACTCATTCGAGATGGCCATGATGTTGATTTTTGTAATCATAGCTAATGTCTCCTTTTCAATTAAATTCTGATGAGTCCTAATTCAGACGAATTCAGTATTGTCTAGAATGATGCATTTCATGACTGTGCAACTCGTACCATTAGCCGTCATTGCAGTAAAGCTCATCTTGAATAGCTAATGTTGTGCGGATAATGTCGGTCAGTTAAGCTACCATCTAATTAAGGTTAAACCGGATTGCCGTATCTGCGAAGTTGCCTGTGAGATCGGGATGCCGAAAAGTGCTATGACCTTGGCCATACGTGTGAATGTTAAGCTTCGTTAATAAGTTGAAGTGCATTGTTAGCAAAAGTTTATGATCTAATTTGATTGTAGTTCTGCAGTTGATTGCGCTTGATATGTTCCATGATAACCTATTAGATACATCACGTTGTGAGAAACGCGATACTACAATATCAGTGTTTTCAAGCCTAGCAAATGCTATTCTGTGTAATAGTAAGCTATAAGACTACTCGCGTGGACAATTACACTGAGTACGTAATTCCGTTATGCTAAGACAATCAAGGACTGAAGTGAGTATGAAATGTATCGAAACAATAGTCACTATACGTGTATTGCCATTATCCGTGTCAATATCTGGATGTTTGAATCTTCCTGATAAGGAACCCTTGCTGTTATTTCTACAAATCCATACTCCGGGATTCGATTTCCTAGGCAAGAGACAGAGGTTCGGAACAATGGCGGATCCAGGATGTCGTTACGGGGAGGGCAATTTTGGGGGCTTTCACCTGGAAAGTTTGTAGTTTTGGACTGTTAAATAGTTTAGGTAAATGTTGTTATATTACTAGCCTTCCTTTATCTTCACCAAAATATTTAATTTATGACAATGAAGTAGAGTTGGGCTTTCCTTTAATTAAACTATATGGTTTAGGGTAGATTATAGTCAAGTATGACAGAAGGATAAGCTAGTAAAGGAGACATATACAAAAACCAAAACGATAATTTACAATGTAATTAATAGAACAAGTTTAAATTTAAACTATAAAAACATTGTAATTATTTTACTTTTTTTATAACAAGCAACTTTTAAAAAAAATTAAGTTTAGTAAGTTGAGTAGTTTAGTAATTCGTTGCTTATTTTTATTATATTTATACGTGAGTGTTGAAAATTATTGTGTAGTTTAGTGTTACGTGCAAAGTCAAGCCATCTTGGTTTCTTTGAAAATTTGTCAATCACTTTATTTACATCAATATGAATATTTTTGTGGGTGTGTATTAAAAGTTTCTCTTCTGTCATCCGCGTTCGAAGGCAAGTTTAACGGCGCTTCAACTAACGCAACACTTGCTGAAAACATAGCTTTAAAGGGTGAGAAGCTTGTAGATTCGAATAAAAACGTTTGGATCGCATTTTTCGAAGGCTTGGAGACTTTGGACACCAGTGTAAGACTTTTGTTCATTACATTTGTAACAAACAACACATAAAATATTCTTCATCGTCTTTATTTTTTTCCTATTTAAGCCTGACGGGGGGGGGGGCGAACGCCCCCTCCGCCCCTCGCTGGATGGTTCGGAACCCTCAGAAAATCTCAGGTTCGGCTTAGCCTTGCTATCCTTACGACATAAAATACAAACAAACCTTGATCGATATTAAGCATGGTCGCCTAACACACCAAACCTCCAATCAACGCTGCTACTAGTCGCCTAGAGCTAAATCCAATATATAGTGTGTGATGGAAGGAAAACACCGTTGCTATGACGAAACCATATGCGTTTCTTCGTGGAAGCAATCGTTAACTAATGCCAGCATCGTAAGAATCTGTTATATATATTACAAATTTAACAGTCCTGTAGAATCTTATCTTATTTCCAATTTAATACATTTTTAGTCTTTTTAACTGTCGAAATGCAACTTAAACTCATCCTAGTCTCTGTCTAAACTTTTATTAGCTAGGTTTTTAAAAAGGATTAGAGTTTTTTAAATCTTTTTATAGTTTACAATGGCGTTCTGGAGTCTTCGGATACGTACTTACGACCAATCATAAAACCTAACTAATCCCTTTCAAATGGCTGTTTTAATGGGTATGTGTTTAGATTCGTTCAGCTTTTTATTTTTCCCACTCTGTGTTTACGTAGATAATTTACTCCGAAACCCAAGTATGAGAAGCACAAACAACAACTTGCGACAAAAAAAAATATTTTGTATTTCGAAGTCACTTTCAACGGTACGTTTCCTCCTGCGAAATTAGGAAAATATATTTTAGGAAAAATGTTTACTTTAGATGTACTGAGAAAACAATGTTTGCCTTAGACGCTGAGAAAATAATGTCAAACCTAGTTGCGACCAAAAAGTTTTTTGTAAATTAAATTGACATCGAGATTGTTTTTTAATTCTTAAACTTCCCATTACCGATATTATTGAACATTATTTCGTTTTCGCGTTTCAGTTTACTTATTTAGACGCAAGTGCTAAAAGGCCATGACCATTTCAAGAAACAGATCTTTTTCCAGTCTATGTATAGCTTACTTTCTTTTTTAACTTTTACTTTCTACCCTTTTTCTTGTGATTTTTTTAACTGTAAATTTTCCCATTATCTATTTTATTAGATTGGATATTGGAAATAACGGAGCCACTTTATAGAAGAAGTTCTTTGCCGGCAAAACGTGTATGGACTCCCAGACACTATCTGTTGGCTATTTTTTTATTATCTTGTTAACTTACACACTTGATTACAAGTTTGGTGTATGAGGTTGAAAACATTTTTGCTGAAGGTGCATCCGTGAAAATATTCTCTTTCCGTAGTGTTTCATGAAACTTTTTCCGAATTAACACTTTTTCCATCTTTATAGCGGTAGCGGTTTTGTATGTTTTCCTGCAAAGCAAATCATATGCCCTTCAAATGGAACGTACAATCGCGTGCTATGGTCTTTAAGCTTTATATGTATTTCAAACAATGTGGTGTAAATTCAACAGTTTTACATTTCGATATCTTTATTTAGCATTTAATGTCATAATAAAAATTTGCTGTAATAGATCGCAACATATATATACTTTTGTGCCCCATAATTAAATAAATATGTACTTAAATATAACGCAAATTCAAATCACAAACTCAATTATTAATTTATTTTAACACGAACGTTGTATGCACGTTATTAAATTATATTCTTCAAATGCTTTTTCCGATTCAGAAGCTTATGGATTACAGTTTCTTGTATCTGCAGTCCAAGTCTTTAAATCATCTGCCCATTCCTCCTCTTCTGCCTCTAAGTCTCTCCTCCCCCCCAATAATGTTTCCTTGAAATTCTCATTAGGGTATTTTACATTTGCCACCTCTTATTATGTGTCTACAATGTACATTCTTCTTTGTATTGTATTCGAAGATATAAGTATTGAAGAAATGTAGTAATCCCATCTATTTAAAATAATATTTTTAACTTTATTAATTATTTTAAATCACTCCTTGTTTTATATAATACCTTAATGTATCCTCATGTTATTTA
The DNA here is from genome assembly GCA_006491805.2 of Dysdera silvatica. Lineage (NCBI taxonomy): Eukaryota > Metazoa > Arthropoda > Arachnida > Araneae > Dysderidae > Dysdera > Dysdera silvatica. The sequence continues at coordinate 20,178,632 of QLNU02015360.1, forward strand.
CTGCTATTTGGTTTGGGGAAATCTCACAAATAGGACTATAAGCTGTTTATCAATCATACAAAGGCGATTTGGCAGATTAGTATCTTTTCAACTTAACTCGTCTTCTATTTCTTAGACTCGTTATAACATTCCTCCTATCAACAAAATTTATTCTTATAAGCTTGGTATTTTTATGTTTAAATGTGTTAAATTAAATCTTAATAGAGCTATTTATTGTCCAATATATAACAATAATCCATATTCTACTAGAGCTTGTGGAAATTTAAATATTCCATTTTCAAGAACAAACTACTTACATAATAGCATTTTAGTGTTGTGTCCTAAGAATTGAAACTCTTTCCCAGATGATTTGAAATCTATAAATAATGTCTTTATGCGAGTGTAAATTAAAAAAACATCTCCTAATATCTCGATCATTGTATAGAGATACAGGTTTTTGAAACTTGATATTGGTATACGAAATTAATGTTTGTATAAGGAAATAATGTCATATATTTTATATTGCATTGCCTCTTGTCTTGTGTTGCCTTTTTGAGGTTGTTGGAAACTTACCTGGTCTCTGAGCCTTTTTTCTCCACCTCCATCTTACCATCGTTTTTAGTAACTAATTATGGATATTTTGTAATTGTTTTTCCATTTACTATACTGAGAAAATAAATTGAATTGAATTGAATGCTCCGAGAGAGGGTTCTCGCTGTAGAGAGATTATGAGGTCTTGACGGGACACCCTCTATATTTAAAGACAATGAATAAAAAAGGTCCCAAAACCTGGACTTCTATCCTGGCATTAATGGAGACAGTGTACGAGTAGGGATGTGTTTGCACGTCTGTTTACTAAACGATCTTCAAATATTTTAAAAGAACGAAGAAAAGAGCATGAGGAGGTGCTATATCTTTGTAAGGTAAAGGGAAAGTAAATTAAAAAAGTTTGATAAAAAGTTATTGTGGATAAATTATGCAAAGACTATGAAGTAGCAAAAAGCATGTACATACTCTGTTATGGACATTGCAATAAAGAATATGAGAGAAGGAGGATTTAGACTTAGAAAAAGTTCTCTCGAACTCTCGAATTTCTGGTAACTATAAGGAGGACCCTTATATGCCTGCTTCACCGCATAATTTTCGGTCCATCATCTTCAGTAGTTTCGATGTCAGCTAAGAGCTATATAGATCCCGGCGCAGCATGACTTGTACTGCCCTTATGCTGTAAACTCACAAATGGATAAATAAATAAATGTCGGCTAAGCTAATTGCCATTAGCATTTGAACATATGATTAAAATAACGTCTATTTGAAAAGGTTGAACCGTTCAAAGTTATGCTGTGCTTCCTCTGAAAAACCTGTACATTAATAAAACACACACTGCAGTATAAATACTTATCTATTAGAATGCATTGTTAATAATTATAAAGGCAGGTCAATTGTTTTTGTACCTGAAGAGACACACAAAAGTGAATAATACCCGATTAGTAAGGCTTTCATAATCGGACTAAGAAGATACTCATAATAAGGTGTCCTACTCTCAGTGATCAGGTAAACAACGGTTATATTAGCATTTGCAGAATAAACCGATTCTGGAAAAAAAGATGGGGCGTTATAAGAATTATAAAAAATTAAAGAACGGAAGCACAACGGGAAAAGCGTCGCTTTACAGAAACGTAAGTAAACCTAAAATATAGTTATTGTGAAAAATTCACTGACTAATCAAAATTAAATTAAAAGAATCCGAAAAATATTTGAGCACCTGTTGGCAAAATGGCTTCTAAAAATAACTAATCCTGAAATTATATTGTTATTATTATATAAAATCCATTTTTCAATATATAAAGCCTCGAGAAAAGTGCTGGAATAATCTTCTATTAAGAACATTTTAAATGGAGAGAGACAAAAATATAATTCAATAGGAAATTTCTCACCTATTTTGATTTTAAACATTCGTAATACTGCCCAAAATACTTACTGGAGAATTAAAGCGGGATAGCGATAAATGTCGCCTTTTCTTTGTTTTAGATTTAGAAAGTTAGGGTGATAAGTAATCCTCAGGAGTTGAGCATATCCAATGCGCTTTTTTTTTCATGTCAGCTATCTTAAAAGTAAGTGGCAGTGGCAGAAGTACATCCCTCTAAAGAGTTGAAAATAGTACGAGTAGAGAGTACTCATCGGGTATCTCTCTTGACAAGGGCAGCACTGTTCAATACCAAAGCACCGTCCAGTACCCTGATACATATGTACAGTACAAAACCAAAAGAAATCAAATGAGGAAACCTGCTAAGAAAATAAGTTTATAATTTGTGCTACAATAATCAGCTCGTATTTCTTAAACTTTTGCATTAAGATGAAATTACATCCTTTATTTAGGCAGCTATAAATGAATACTGCCCTATTAAATTGAAAACTTTCAGATATTCTGTCGCTGAATCTTTGCGACTGGAACAGAACAAAACTTCAACTCATAAACTTTTCATTCAATCCATAGTAAAACATATGTTTTCCCTTACTAATACTCACAGTACAATTTAATAAATCTAATTTTATGAGAGAGGGAAACACATATAACATATAACGTTCGCATTACAATTCAGAACCATTTTTGTGTTTTACAGCCTCATTTTCAAGGAAAGTAAATAGAGATCATGGCTAAGACATGTGCACGCGGCATTTTACAATAAACATGACTTTCTACTCTTCCCTTAGCTTGAAAAGACGAACAAATATTCCCAATCGCGCGTGAGGAGAGTGGGATATGGGACGGAGAAAGGAAAACTCTCCACAATAATGGACAACAGAATTTACCGCCTCATGGATGGTCATTTTAAAGAAAACAGCATTTTCCTGTACAACTGAGAACTTTGTTATTTTCATTACTCGTTTAGAAACAGGAAAATTAAGTTTATATACATGCTGTGGAATATTTAATGAAAGAACATTAATTTAATAAGAAATAAATGCTCAATTCCCGACATATGGTTTATAAAACGAATTGTACAGGACTAAATAAAATTAGAAAAGAAATCTTTTGCAACCAAAATTTAAACTGCCAAATTGATTGATTGCCAAATTGATGATATATATATATCATCATATTCAACCATTATCTATCCACAGTGCTGGATGAAAATCTCTCCAAATGATTTTCACACAAGTCTATCCTGATCAATTCGCTTCCACGTCACCCCAACCTGTTTTCTTATCTTGTCCTCCCATCTAGTTTGATCGCGTTTTTTAGGTCTTCCGTGGTCTCTTGGAATCCAGTTGAGAATTTCTGTTGTCCACCTTTCATCGGTTCTTCTTGCGATATTCCCAGTCCATCTCCAATTCAGCCTTTTTACTTTAACAACGATGTCCTTTACTCTAGTTTGCTCTCTCTCTCATCCAAATGTTTCTTTTTCGATCTTTCCTAGTTATTCCAAGCAAATTTCTAGCTCAATGTTGTCAACTGGTATATTTGCTTTCTCTACGAAATTATTGAACGTAATTTTAGTTTTGTGTAGTTTCATCTTGAGTCCAACATCTCTAATTATAGAGCTCCTGTACTATGTCTTGGAGTTCTAATGGGTCCGTTGAAAAAATAACAATGTCATCAGCAAACCGCAGATGATTTTAATATTCACCACTTATTTTTATTCCCTTGTTATTTTAATTTATCAGTTGAAAAATCTTCTGCAAAGCGGAAGTAAAAGTTTGGAGATGTCTCTCCTTATGCTTCCTGATGATAAGAATTTAATTTTAACAATGTGAGCTTGGCTCACATCGTTAAAATTAAATACTTTTTATGTCTATTAATAATATTATTTCTATTTAATGCTAATTATTCGTTATGTCTAATCTTTATGACTTTTTATTACTATTTGTAACTGTCATTGCATAATAATACAACCTTCGTTCAAAAAGTTCTGCGAATGATCTTCGCACACTGGTAAAAGATGATATGCGCAGCAAAGTGCGCACGCAACGCATGCAGCTATACGTGTGTTGTTGTTTAGACAAGCAGTGTTTCGTTCGGACATTTTGTTTGTTACGCGTAAGTTAGAAGTGTAGCACAGTGTAGTGGCTTTGTTAAAAACAAAAACATGGATCAACGTGTCAATATGCGATTTTGTTTTAAACTCGTAATGTTAGCTAAAGATTGTCATCAAATGCTTTTAGCGGTGTATGGACAAGATATTGTATCTTTAAAGTGTGTGTACGAATGGTATCGATGGTTTCGTGAAGGCCCTGACAACGTGAAAGATCTCCAATGCAGTAGAAGACCCGCCACTTAGAGCGATGAGAATCACATTCAAAAATTGAAGGACTTATCAGTCGAAGACTGTCGCCAGACAGTGCGAATGTTAGCCGAGGAGATTGAAGTTAGTGTTGACACGGCGTTTGCAATTTTCACTGAGAAATTGGGTAAACGTAAACTTTGCTCGCTTCTAGTGCTTCACTATTTCCGTGCAGAACAAAAACTAGAACGTTTAAACGCATGCGGGGAATTGCATTGCAGATAATGACCCCACTTTCCGTAATCGTATTGTTACCCGCGATGAGAGTTGGTGCGTCAGGTACGACCCCGAATCAAAGAGGAAGAACATGGAGTAGTGGGGTGTGAGCTCACAGAAGTAAAAAAAGTCCGAAGCGAAAAATCTTGCATAAAGACAATGCTCTTTTTTTTTTTTTTTGGATGCTGCAGGCATAATTCATAAGGAATTTTTGCCCGAAAGAAGCACATTGAATGGACTTAAGTACGTTGAAATTTTGGATCGCTTTGTGAAACGGATACAGCGAGTGAGGCTTCAGTATGAAGTAGGGCTCGTGGTTCCTACTCCACGATAACGCGCGACTACATACGGCCATCATTGTATGCCAGTTTCTAGCCAAAAAGGGGATTGCGTCACTTGCTCACCTCCCTTCTCTCCTGATCTGGCGCCTGCGGATTATTTCCTGTTTCCATTGCTGAAGAGAGCCTTAAAAGGACAAAGATTTTCAACGATTGAGGAGATTCAACAAAATGTGCCCGCCGAACTGAAGTGCATCCCAAAAGGCGCCTTCTCGCGTAGTTTTAGTGCCTTATACACACGTTGTCAAACATGCATAACATCGGATGGTGATTACTTTGAAGGACAGTAAACCTTGTTTGCCGATATGTGTGAATACCTTTCGCAAAATATATGTTTCGCCGAACTTTTTGAACAGAGGTTATATATTTTAGATTATACATTGTATGGCATATTTAGTATATTTGATTTTCACTTTCCCTTGGGAATGGAGTTTGTATTATTATTTTTATTACTTTTCGACCATAATATGCAGTATTTGTGTGAGGACTGATGGTTTGTTAGGTTTCTTTTGCAGTTTCAATTTTACAGGCTGTGTTTTTTTGTTTTTTTTTGCGTGTATTTTGTAAAGATTAAGATAGGTAGACTTAGTGTGTAAATATTATGTTAAACTTATTATTATATATTTATATCTATATCGTATGTATTTTTCTTTGACTACTTTTCAATTATACGTATTTGTTTCTGTATTTTAACAGTACCAAACAGTTTTCGGTAATGCAGAATAAATAGAGTATAGCGTAAAGCACAGTATAGCGTTAAACTGCAGTATAAAGTACAAGTTGCACATTGCCTGACGTTTGCAATCATAAAAAGCATAAATACATTTTTTAAGAAATAAATTTTCCTGCAGAGTTACAAAAAGAGTATGGCATGCTTCTTGATGTCGAATGAACTAAAAAATATAAGCGATTGTAAAGTAATCATCCTTAAACTTAAAAAATATTAATTTTAAAGAAAGGGAACATGAAAAACAAACTATTTCAAATGCTTTTGCGATGTTAAAGCTTTTAATTTCTTTCCATTTTGACTTGTTTTTTCACAATCGTTAAAAGGTTGAAAAACTGACATATCAGTTGAAACCACAAAAATAAAAAGAGTGGATTTTTTTAGAGTCCAGGAAACTTCCAGAGCTTATTTGTATTTATAAGAGCTTTTTTGTGATTAAGACAAATTACTCCAAACTGTTACGTGACTTGTTATATCTCACGTAATATGTCTTCGTATCCATGACGTTTCTTTGTGAATTCTAATGATTTATTATGATATCCTATCCTAAAATTTTAGAAATATATTGCATGTATATTACTGAGATAAAATTGCTCGTAATGGCTACCCAAAATTAGATGAGACAAAAAGGACTAACTGACCTCTTAATACCAAATTGCTTTATTCCATAAAATTCTTAGAATTTATGGTAGCGCCTCTTTGGTTTTCGGTTTTCAACGACGCTCAGAAACCAACTCATTTTTCTACCTTCTCAAGAAAAAGACATTTAATAAAGCATTTAAGAAGAACAACGTTTTAGGTGTAAGAGAAAAAATTTTAACACATTATTCGACGTACGTTTCGGACGGGCAATGGCCGTCCCTCGTCAGGAATTCGAGTGATCTAAAATTAAACAGAAATGAAGCGTTGCCGTATCAGAACTGAAGCGTTACCGTTTCGGAGCTGAAGTGTTGCCGTGTTTGCCAGTCTATTTGCGCAATGCTGACGCTATCTGTTGGTGACACAAGGAATCCAGTAGAAATTGAAGAGAGATTTGATGTTTGGAGGACAGAAATTAAGTTTTTCCACGCCTGGCTGAAAATTATAGTCGTCTTGTGATCATTAACGATATTTGCAGAGTTAAAATTTATAAAGATAGCTACCAAAAAATCCAATTCGGCTGGCGACCTCGGTTGATGGTTGATTAACGCAGTTTGGAAATTGAATTTGTGTTTTTTCTCCCAGCAATGAACTGCGATGGAGAATTTATTAAAATCAGCCTTTGATACGTAACGCTGATGTTCTTTAATTCTGTGCAGTAAGCTCGTTTGGTCTGGCCGATGTAGGATAGATTACATTAGCAAAATATTTGGTACACTCCCCAGCGGTGTAGTGTAGGAAGTTCATCTTTAAGGTTAGAGGGCTAAATTTTACTGAAAGGGGAGAAAATAATCTTAAAGTTTGTATGTCTAAGAATTTTTGCAATGGAGAGGCTAATTTTTGGAAAAAACGGAAGTACAACGGTACCGGAATGTTCAACGTCCACATGGTTAGAAAGCGTGATTTTTGGAGACGGTTTGGTGAATTTAGCAATGACCAAAGCGATGACGTTGGGGTTATATATAACCTCTGTCGATTGCGACCGATTTTAAAAAAATTAAGTTCTTCAGAAAGTGTGGAGGAAGATGAACAAATTTTTAAGACGCGGTTAACATAAGTACAGAAAGTCGCCACTTTTTTGTTTAAGAGGATGACAAGATTTGGCATTAGGAATGGTTTTCTGTACACCGACGTGATAAAATGGCGCCCTGCTTTCTTAACGAAAACGTCAAGGAAAGGTAGGGTGCTGTTCTTCTCGACATCGAGTGTAAACTCTATGTTTTGGTCAATCAAGTTGACAATAGGAAGAATCGAAAAAATTTGGTCCGGTGGACCCTCCCAAATGATGAGTAGTACATCGTCTACGTACCGGGTCCACAATTTAAAAGTGGCATTTTTAAAAAGTTTAACACAAAAGTGGTGATAACGGTTCACTCATTGCCAGACCCTCCGTTTGTTGGTAATGCTGCCCCATAAATACAAACTGTGTTGAGTTAATACAAATACACGTTAGAGTTAACAATTCCATGATTTTCGGCTGCGCATAGTGGAATTCCGTTCACCGTCGTTCGAGGCATACGAGGGCACCCATGACTGGAATATTAGTGAACATGGATTTAACATCGAAGGAAGCTATGGTGCAATTTTCTACAGTAAAATTTCGAAGTTGTTTAACAAACTCAATAGAATTTTTACACGTAAAATAATCTGTGGCGTTCAACGGTGAGAAAATGGTAACAAGAAATTTAGCAAGTTTATAAGAGGCAGTGCAAATGTTAGAAACTATTGGTCGGAACGGTACACCCAGTTTGTGGACTTTTGGGAGAGCATACAATCTAGCGGGAGAGGCATGTGAAGCCATGAGGTCTTCTTTTCTTCTGTTGGCTATTAAGTAGCCACGAAGCTTGGATCAGTTTGTTATACGCAGTCTTCTGAATACTGGTTTTATGTTAGCACAACGACTTGTCCACCCTTGTCCGCTTTCGTCATGCAAAGATCGTCGTTATTGAATAGATCTTTCAACGTGACATTCACCGTCTTGGGTAAATTCGGAACTGCTTTTAAAGAAAGATTAGACTGAATAGTATGGCTGATTAAATGGCAAAGTGAGTCTTTTTGAGCCTAAGAAATTTTGCTGCATTTGAAGGATCTTTCAATAGGCGAAATTAATGAAAGAATAGAAGGAAGGCAAGATTGCGTGAAGCTAAAGTTGTACGAAAGTGCTTGCTGTTGAACGCTGCAAAGCGTATAGTTAGAGAGATTAACGACATGATCGCCAAGACACGGTTTTGGATGTGATGTGTGCACATTTAGCTTGTAGAACTTTTTCTCGAGAGAGAATTGGTGTTGGTCGGAAATCCTCCGTGAGCGATCCCAAGAGCGAAAGTCAATTTCATGGAAATCATAAATGGTTTTTGCAAGACTTAGGTGAAGTGCTTAAAGCTCGCTTTCAATGTTCGATAGACATTTCCAAGACGCGTCAATCAACCGTCAACCGAGATCTCCAGCCGAATTGGATTTTTTGAAATCTCTCTTTGAAATCTTAACTCTGCAAATATCGTTAATGATCACAAGACGACTCCGAGTTTCAGCCAGTCATGGAAAAACTTAATTTCGGTCTTCCAAACATCAAATCTCTCTTCAATTTCTACTAGATTCCTTGTGTTACCAATAGATAGCATTAGCATTGCGCAAATGGACCGGTAAACACGGCAACACTTCAGCTCCGAAACGGCAACACTTCAGTTCTGATACGGCAACGCTTGAGTTCTGTTTAGTTTTAAATCACTCGAATTCCTGACGAAGGACGGCCATTGTCCGTCCGAAACGTGCGTTGAATAATGTGTTAAAATTGTATTTTCTACGTCTAAAATGTTGTTTTTCTTAAATCCATTTATACTGCGTAGTGTTACGTCACCAATCAAGCTTACATTCAATAAAGTTGTCTGAGCATGACTTTACCTTTATTTCTCATAAATAGACTCGTTTTCGGTGTTAACAGTGGCATCGATATCCATATCAAGATCACTTCAATCAATGTTCAAAGCAGATTGTTCCAATAATTTTCAATTAAAATTTTACACAGTCAAAAATTGGAATTTATATGGCTTTGCTTTTACATGAAAGTTTTATCACACAAACCGTTATTTATTGTTCTTTTATACTGTTGGAAATAGAAAATATTAAGCATAACAGTAGCCCCTTTCCCAATTTAATTGCCTCGTGTAATGATGAAAACGCGTTTGCATAATTTTTAAAATGCCTTTTGGATATTAAATGGTGTTTCCTATATTCACACGGGACTTCGTAATACAAGTGAAATTGATCGTAATTTTCGATATTACCATACAACAGGTTTATTAGGCGCTAGTTCTCATTAAAAGTATGTTTATATTATTATTGAAGAACATATATTTAAAAATCGATGTTCATATCTTTGTCTCGGATAAGATCCTCAAATAATCTATGTGACAACATTCGATAATTTCTGGTGGTATTTAAAACCTAAAGCACTTTACAATGTGATTTAAATCCCACCTCCTCTCCGTATCTCCTCTTTCCCTCTCTGACACATGCAAGATGGAGAGGCACAAGAGATTATTTCCAATTTTCTGTTTTGTGTGTACACTCCCCTATTTCACTGCAGGCAATGGGCATATTCTAAAGCTGTAAATATTTGGCAACTGAGGTATGCCGTGCAGTTTATCTAAATAGTAATTATGGAGGGGAATTAAATTTGTTTAGTTACGGCGTTTTATCCTGTTTTCCGCGGGAGAATTGAAATAGTTTTACAAAAGGAATGTGGCATTAGCTGAAATGGTGTGGTATATATCAGGATTTGTGGTATTTATTTCGAATATTATTCAGATGTGGATGTAATGGGAATGCCCGTTACAGAATCATTTCCACGCAGTTCAGAGAAAATGGAAAATTTGTCATCTGCGCCAGACAAGACAAAGAAAAATGATGGATGAATTTACTTTCAGGTACACCGTTTCAAATCCGCCAATTTTTTCATTAATCCAAAGCGCTTGTCAAAGAATTTGGAACTTACCATACTAATTAGTCAAAAAATTAACCCATCTTCGGAATAGTAGATCAATTTGCCAATTTAGAATTTCCGGTTTCGAAATTTCCCGACATGTTACTGGTCCGAATTAATGCAACAAATAGTTTTATGAACACTTTCACAACGCATTTTGAATTGGATACAATTTTCGGGTTAAGAACTGTGCAAGAGATATAAGAATTCAAAACTTTAGTATTGTTTCACAGAGTTCTCAACCCAAAGATCGTATCTAAAGTAGCAAATACTTTGTAATTGTCAATTTATTTTCTTTTGCGCAAAAATTCTGATAACAATATCGTTATGCATGTCAGTTAACATACTATCACATATCTTTAATAAAATACCCTCATATGTCTCTGATAACATGCTTTCATATATAACTGACGACATACTCTTGTATATTTTCGATGAGATATCCAGGGTGCTGTATGTCATTGAAAATGAGTTTCTGTGTGTGGTAGAAAACATTGCTGAACGTACAACAAAGCAAATGGTTGGAAATTGTCATCCCGAAAGGTCTGTGAGCACACCTGAAATGAGTTCATATGTTTTTGTGTATGAACCAAGGTCACAGTAGCACGGTAGAGAGGCAAGACCATTGTAAATTCACGCTGAATGAAGTTATGAAAAAGGTGGTTGAGCCTATCTGATCTGTAGACGTGAATGTTGTAGAAAGAAAGGACAGAAGTAAGTCCGAAATCATGTATGCAAATACATGGTGGGAAGATTAGCCACAACTACTGGCATTGCAGTCCCAAGAGAGTCCAAAGTCCAAATTTGAGATTGATGACATAACGTCTTCACATGTGTAATTGGAAGGTGAGAAAAAAGTTTGCCCTTTTTTCTTTTAAAGATGAAATCTCTAAAATTGACCTTGTACAACACTGCAAGCCTATGAATTATTTTTAGTCGCTCTTAGAACATATACATCTAATTATACAATAAAACACACAGTGAAGTGCCAGAAAACTGGTACAACTACCTAATATCGCGTAGTCCCCCGCGTACTCAGAACTGCCGCAACATGACGTGGCGTGGACTCGACTAACGTGTCTGAAGGTGGTGGAGATCTCTCCAAAACAGCACTTTGCTTCCCAGATATGCTGGATAATGTTCTTGTCTAGCGATTTAGGTGGACGGTTGCCAATGGAAGTGTCTAAAGTCAGAAGAGTGTTCCTGGAGCCACTCGGTAGCAACTCTCGATGTGCGGGGTGTCGCATTATCATGCTGAAATTGTCCAAGTCCGTCGGAATGCACAATGGACATGAATGGGTGTAGGTGATCGGACATGATCCTTACGTACCTGTCACCGTTCAGAGTTGTCTCTAGACGTATCAGGGGTCCCATATCACGCCAACTGCACACGCCCCATACCATCACAGAAGCTCCACCAGCTTGAACAGTCCCCTGTTGACATGTAGGGTCCATGGATTCATGAGGTTGTCTCCATACCCGTACACGTTTATCCGCCTGATGTAATTGGAAACGAGACTCGTCTGACCAGGCAAAACGTATTTCCAGTCACTAACAGTCCAATGGCGGTGTTGGCGAGCCCAGACGAGGCGTAAAGCTTTGTGCCGTGCAGTCAACAATGGTACACGAGTGGGCCTTCGGCTCCGAAAGCCCATATCAATGATGGTTCGTTGAACAGTTCGCACGCTGACACTTGTTGATGCCCCAGCATTGAAATCCGCGGCAATTTGAGGAAGTGTTGCACGTCTATCTCGTTTAACGATTCTCGTCAGTCGTCGAAGGTCCCGTTCTTTGAAGGTCTTTTTTTTCCGGCCGGGAATTTAATGTTTTACCAGATTCCTGATATTCACGGTATACCCGTGAAATGGTCATATGTGAAAATCCAAATTTTGTCGCTATCTCGGAGATGCTATGTCCCATCTCTCTTGTGCCGACTATAACGCCACGTTCAAAATCACTTAAATCTTGATAACCTGCCATTGTAGCGGCAAGAACCGATCTAACAGCTTTGCCAGACATCTCTTGTCTTATATAGGCGCTGCCGACCGCATCGCGTTACGCTGATTGGTTGCAAAGCTCCGTTATTTGCATACGCACGCCTGTACCAGTTTTTCTGGCACTTCAGTGTTTAATGCGCATGTTGTGTTAAGTTCATCATGATTAAATGTATCCACAGACGTACATATTATGTGGATTTAAACAGACATTGTGCTTGTAATTTGTATGTTGAGCTTTTCGAGCGTAAATTTGTGGTTCACATTTCGAATAGATTAGCACACGCATAATATTATGTGATAGAATTATTCATGATTTATGATCCTTACGAGAATGATAAAATTATACAATGCTTTTGGGGTCGTTTAAGCATCATTTTAAACTAATTTATAGTTTTCAGCTATGAAGTTAAAATCCCCAAATTTGTAATTGCAACGATGCGGAGGATAATTGAAAAGAGTTTCTTTTTCGATTTATAAAACTGATTATTTTAGAAATATAGAATGTAGCGAATAAGTTGGGCTTACAGGAAGCTGAATCACATTTTTCTGTTGTCTAATGCACATTTACTTTGAATTTGTCAGTTTTATTTCTGTTTGGATTGCGTAATTTAGATTATGTGGTTAGTAAATAGCTATACTTCGTTTGCTGCTTTATAGTTAGTATCGAAGTTGGACTATGCAGTTCGAAGAGGTAACAAGCAAAAGTGATTACCAGTTGGTAAACTGATTGCAACATTCATTGTGAAGTGGGATATTTTCGTTTCAGTAATTAGTAATTACAGCGGAAATTACCTGTTGAAATGAATTGAAATGAATGTTGTATTGAAGTTGTGGTTGTATTTACAGTTTTTTCCAATTATTATTTTGTATCTCCTATAATATTTGGTATGTCCAGTTGCATTTTGTATCTCTTATGACATAAGCATTTTAATTGTTTTGATATGTTCGGTTGATTTAAATATTTTATATAAAATTTAAAACCGCTTTCCTCATTGCAATACCATAAAACTCTTAAATAGAATGTTATTTTATATTCTATGAATTTAGTTTCAGAACATGAAAACAAAACTTTTCTCTTGATACCGCTTAGAAGAGTACTTTCAAAGGGCGAAGGAGCTGTAGCTTCCCATTTTTCGCTCCTGGATGGCCATCACCATTTTTACTGTCCTCTCTTTGGGATCTTCAGAAAACCTGAATGCGGCTGTAGCTCTGGTTTAAGTCTTTCGTAAAAACAGCCATTAATTAAAATCACACCCCAATACTACGACAAGTATAAGCCGATTTTCCAAGAGAAGCAATATAAAACTAAGACTATGGACTCAACTGCCATCCACCTTTAGGACAACAACTATGAACTCAGAATTCTTCAAACCACTGGAGGTTAAAAGTCTCTCAAAATCCCACCATTTTGGACACTTTATTTTAGCTTATATTCTCTTTCTTCATCCCTGAAGAGGAAAATATAATAATTCACCAGAACACTGACGCTCCTGTTAAGGACAAGCCGTCGATTTTTTACGAAGCACTCTCCGAAATCATGTGGACATCCATTGGGAGTGGATATCCGTTAACGTTTGAATAAACGTTGTTATGTGTTGTGTTACTAATTATTAACTGGTCGTGATTTTACCCACGAAGTTGCAGCCTTCTCTAAATAATGAATCCATAGATTTGCCATGCAAATTTCCTACCGTAACGCGACTTGCAGAACGACACACGGGTTGACCAGGGCTTATTATACCTAATACAATTTTGTAACTGGCCGAGATTTGAAAGATAAGAAGAAAAAAGGGAGAAAGAAAAAGTAGTAAAGGAAAGGGAACTTAAAAAAAATGAAGCGAAGACTGGTGGCTCTTTTGCAAATATTCCAAAACTGAATTAAAACCAACTCAATTTTTGGAAGTAATTACATAACAAAATATTAGAATCTGTAAAAAAAACCGTGCTTGGTAATCTTTTCTAAGAGAAATATGAATAATTATAACTTAAAAGTAATCTTCTGATCGACAAAACATTAACCTTTGACAAGAATTTTGAGTTTGAAATCTCCTTTGTGATTTATTTCAGAGTGTCTATAACACAAAATTACAACTTAAATTTTCCCGTAATTACATCTCCTCCTTTTTGTTTCCTATAAATTACACTCATTACCTGTGGGAGACGACAGTTATTGACGATAACATAATTAGCTAGCTCTGGATCATATAACATACATAACAATAAGAAAAGCTTCCTTAGAAAAATTACCACAGAGGAATTATTAACAAAGCTACGTTCCAAAATCAAAAATACATTAACACCTTCAGTTGGGTATAACCGTTTCAAGGCGAGTGTGTGCTAATTAACAATAAATCTGCTTAGTAGAAATTTTGCTATATAAGGGAATTATAATGCCAAAATTGCACAAATATCGTCTGTCTTGGGGTCGGGAATTTTAGGGTTTTACATTTAATTAGTTTAAATTGTAGCCTCGTACCTTTTAAAATATATATTCATTTTAAAAACAGCTACAGTTAATCGTTTCTAACTTCAAAGCCTCCATAAACTCACCTGGGGTATTACATGTCCTCACGAACCTACCTCTACGTAGTCGTAAATGTGTAATCGAACATGTAGAGCTAAATATTATCGATTATGGCGAGCTTCATGTAGTCGTAAACCAACCAAATGTACAACACGATGTAGTACATTGCTGAAAATGCAGGTCAATCTACGAACGGCCTGGAAAACAGAAGGATTAATGAATGTGTGTATTTGTACATTGTACATCCGAAAACCGTGCTACCGGTCATATGAGGTAGAACCCACAACTTGACGTTATTACACATAACCAACCTTACAGGAGTCGAACCCATCCCAGTAGTTTCAAAGATGGCAGTCATAACCATTGAACCACCAAAACCTAGCCATGTTAGACTAAAAATATAACTATCCACTACGTAATGCTAACTATTTGTTACACACTGAAGCGCCAGAAAAACTGGTATACGCGTGCGTATGCAAATAAAGGAGCTTTGCAACCAATCAGCGTAACGCGATGCGGTCGGCAGCGAATATATAAGACAAGAGATATCTGGCAAAGCTGGTAGATCGGTTCTTTCCGCTACAATGGTAGATTATCAAGATTTAAG
>QLNU02015360.1:20198249-20208947 GCA_006491805.2 Dysdera silvatica
TTATAAAGAACTAGTTGCTCTAACGAGAATCGTAATTTCTTATTTATAAGTATGTGTTGTTCAGAGATTTCTTAACTCCATGAAACAGACATCCTCAATATCTTGTGTAATTCGTCTTTTGCTTTATTATTTAAAGCCGGTGATTTTTCTTTTTTCATTTAGGTTTCCAAACAGAGAATAAAACATTTAAGACTCTTTCGGATTACATTCTTGCGGATTGCTAATGCTGGTCTTGATCGTCTTAGAAATCGTATCAAAGTAAATACAAAAAATATCGCCTTCGGGGAGATTACACAACCAATAAAATTACTCTAGTGCATGACAGTTTTCCATTATATTATTCTAAGAAAAAATAATAAAACCACTCATATATACATATTTAACTGTATACAGAATTTTATAACTCTATGATGTAGTATTATTACCTAACCAAAAGTTTTTCAACGTTGAAAACAGATAAGATAGAATTAAAACATAGACATACAAGCATCAAACTTCGAAGTAATGCAATTTTTTTAACACCATTGTGTAATGCTTATAGTTCAAATCTTGAGAATAAATCTAACTATATTCGAATGATCTTCAACCAAAGTATGGCAAACATCGCCTATTTTTACAATATCATGGTTCTTAAATTATTTTGGAACTCTGCGTGCTCACGTGGAAAGATTATAAATGTTAAATCTTTATTTAAAATCTAAAATTATTTCGTCTCGCTTCCGCTTCTAATATTAAAATCATGCTACATAACTCATCCATAACCATAGTAAATGAATTTCTCAGCTGGCCTATCAGAAAACTTCTCATCCAGATGACCTTCCAGCCAAGAAGTTCGAAGATATTAGAGTTTTAAGAGAGAGGGAATGGGTAGCCGCAAACCCATTTTCTTCCGGTGCTTGGTAGTAAAAGATATAAATTGTTTTACTACTCTCCTTCACGTTAGCTAAGCAAATACTTTTTCCTAATTTAGGCTTATCAACAAAAATAGCTACTTTTAATTAAAAAGAGTACCATCTACACATTTCCAGGTGCCTAAAGAATGTAATAATAATAGGTGTACATTTTTTAATTACTTATTGGTGGGCGAGTTACTTAATTTAAATTTGAGTTTGCTGTTTTATTTGTTAGCGTGGCGAAGATCTGGCTACAGAGTAGTTCAGTGCAGAAGCATCATATACAGGGTCTGCTGGGAAACCCTTATGGTTTTTAAATTAGTATTACATAATCAATTTTTTGCTCTCGTTCATATTTTATATTGAAATTTTACAGAACGATGATATTTTAATTTCTTTGACTATCCCTTATTTACTTATTTTGTCTTAAAAAAATCATGTCATCCAAGAATTTTCTTCGTTTTTCACACATATTTGCAGCTTAGTTTTTGCATTTTTCATGTTTTACAGAAAACGTGTGTATTTATGTAATGACTACTGAAGCGGAAGAAAAGGCCCAATGACTTTCAGTAGCCCACTCTCTGCCGTTCTATTAGCCATAAACAATGGACTATGCAACATAGTGCTTTTACCTTCAAAACGTTCTTAAAAAATGTTGACTTATCTAAATTCAACAGCACCTCCGCCGGTCACGCAATTTTTTCGTTTATGACTATTTCCTTTGAGATTACCTCAATACGAGAGAAAGTTTCTGCCAATAAGATACGCACAACTTATGAACATATAACAATACAGAGTTTCACCAGGAGATTCCATAACAAACAGTTATTTCGACACTGGCGTAAGGTTTAAAAACACGACGTTTCGGGAGCCAACTGCTCCCTTTGTCAAGTGAAGGCAGAATGAAGAGTGAGTGGAAGTACTAACAAGGGAACCTCGCGAACTGTCAAGGCTCGATTTTTCTGAATTTCGGTTTATAGGCCAATATGACCGAGTAAATAAAAGATCCAAAATCAAATTTGGCCCAATCGACCTGGGGGTCGAGCTACGGCCCACTGAAAATAGAGCTCACCCTACAATGATGCTTCGCTGCATGACAGGTGAAAACAGTGTTTTGGCGTGCTGGGAAAACATTAAGCGCCAAAATTTTACTGTGAGTTACTTTTATTCATGTTAGAAGTTTAGCTTTCTACGTCTTGTAGAAGTGAAGTCCTGGCGCATCGGAAAAGCTGAGGTTCCTTTGCAAATAATTTTAGAGGCACTTTCCAAAATCAATTAAAATTATTTACCGCTGCAATATTGACATATGAAACTGATTTGAATTATGAATATGGAGTATTTATGTATGAAAATGAATTTATGTAGATATGAAAAAAAAAATTTTGAGTTACCTAACTGCTGGGGTTACCAGAGTTATAACTGCGCTCTTGGTTGTTATGAACCTAAAACGCTTTTAATGGAAATGAAAATCAATAAAAAAATGAGAAAGCATAATAACTTTGAGCAATGACTGCAACAAATGAATGAACTGACATCACAGTCCATTTCGTGACACACTTGGTCCGTGAAATTAAAACAAATTTCTTGCACATTGAAGAATTTTTCAGGCTTGGGTACCTGGTACGTTGATTTCCACCAAGCATAGATTATCATATTTCGGAATTTTGGGGAAGACAGCTGATTGTGAATGAGCGAATGCAATTTTGCGACGTTATTCCTTTCCGATAAGCTTACACGATCATAATAATGCAAAAGGCAAAATCGTGTTAAGCGTTTAGCGAAATATTTCCATTGAAGAAAAAAATATACGTCGTATGACTGTATGAGTGCTATCCCTCCAGGTGGTGTAATCATCAATTTCGATTGCTCTGAAAGACTGGCTTGACTAAATGCATTATCAAATATATTTTCGTCCATTTGACCTGTCCACGAATCCATAATTAATAGAACTTTTGATGTTACGTTCGGTTTGAGTACTTCGCTGAGGAACATCTTATGTATTTCGGTAGAGGTTTTACCACTTTTGGAACATTCCAGAATAACATTAGGAGATTAAATAACTTTTCCTGTACCCGTGGATCGAATACACCCTTTGGTTCCTGATGGATGAGCAGAAATTGTGGTAATAATTGTCCAGCAGCAGAAATGATAGGTCGGATTGTTACGGAATGGGATATGGCGTGAGAAGATTGAATGGTATTCGGAGTGTGCTTTTCCCCATTAATCGACAGAGTGCGCGTAGATGCCCGTTCTTTAGTGAATCCGCTGTGGTCAGTGTTTAAAACGTCATCAAAAGGATAGTTGCTCATTGCATCTGTAACTATGTTGACGAATTCTATAGCTCTATCTTCCAAAGCCGTTGTGTGCATAGTACGTACAGGCATAACGAATTTGGTGACTCTTCTACTTGTTATGCCACGCTCTTTTATTAAAATTTTAATAGAAAAGCATCACTTGCGCTAAAGTTTGTGAGATTTTCTCCAAATTTAATTTTGGATCTTTCATCTACTCAGTCATATTGGCCTATAAACCAAAATTCAGAAAAATCGAGCTCTGACAGTTCGCGAGGTTCTCTTGTAAGCTTATATACCCGCATGTTGGGAATCCCCATCTGACGTCATCTGGTGCGGGATAGCTCCCGGCTGGAGAAACCCCAGCACCCGATGACGTCAGACGATCACCACCCAACTCCGGGTTTGTCAAAAACCCTGTAAGGTTCTGGTAGAGATTTTAAGATGTTTGTTACACGACTCGCAAAAAACAAGACCCAGAAAAAGTCTACTCCCCGGATTCATCACATTCTGATGTAATACTTTCATCGAATGCCAATCTGGTTCGTGACCCTCCCTAAAGACATGTTCAGCCAACTGGTTTGAATCGTCTCCCCTAGCTACCGCACGCATATGCTCCTTCCCTCGTAGACGTATCGATCTTCCCGTCTGTCCAACATACACCTTGTCACAGTCTCCACACGGTATTTGGTAAATAGCACCAGATTTTTCCTCCTCAGGGACGCGATCCTTAACTTTAAGTAATAGATCACGCAGGGTGTAGACAGGTTTGTAGTAGGTCTTAACATTCACACAACTGAGAATTCGAGACAGCTTTTCTGAGACACCCGCCACATATGGCAAAACCACCTATGTTTTCCTAGTCTCACCCTCTACATTCCTGTTTCCACCACTAACACCACATTGGTTACGAGCGATAAATTTAGTCGGGTAACCGTTCTTTTTCAACACGCTTTTATTGCGTCGTAATTCAACATTGCGAAGGTCATCATTACAACAATGTGTAAAGGCTCGTCGGTGCAAGGCTCTAATGACAGATGCTTTGTGTGATGCCGGGTGATGAGAACGAAAGTCAAGATACCTATCAGTATGCGTTGGTTTCCTAAACACCGTAGTCAACAGTCGCCCATGCCCATCTCTATTTATCCGAACATCTAAGAAGGGTAATGAAACGCTATCTTCTTCCTCTAACGTAAATTGAATATGAGGGTTCAAGCTGTTCAAATAGAGATGAAAATCAGCAACTGAAGACCTTGGTAGGATAACAAACGTATCATCGACGTATTGCTTCCACACCTTGACACAGTAAATTCACTCATCTAAAGCACTGTTTTCAAATGCCTCCATACACAAATTTGCCACCACACTCGAAGCAGGTGACCCCATCGCCGTACACCTCTTCTGTCGGTAAAATCTACCCTTGAAGCCGAAAACCGTGGAATTCAAGCAGAACTCTAACAGGCAATATATCTCTTCCGGACTAAGGCTAGTTCTTTCTTCCAGGGACTTTGTGCTGGCGTTGGCAACTTTTCGAAATACTAGAATCACGGACAAATAAGATGGCATTTGTTGCCTCTCAATCACGATTGAATAATATTCTGAAAAAGATTCGCAGAGATCAACTGAAACATAGAGTTTTGAAAAATTTTTAAATTTTAAAATTTACGCCGTTCTTAACCCAAAACACATACACGCGTATACACACCGGCACGCAAACCCAAATATTTTCTTACATTAGAACTGCTTGTCCAACCATTACCTCTTATTAAAGGGGTATTTTTCTCCCGTGTACATTTTCGTCCTGGCCTAGAGTTTGTTGGCCTACCCTTGAGAAGAATATGATATAAAATGTATGGATGCCATAGAATAGGTAACAGACAAGTAGTATTTCTTTATAATTTAGTCAATGCATAATTACGCATTTAATGAGATTGATGAGCTTGGCTCTTTTCAATAAGTAAATCAATTCTGGGAACCTTTTCAGAGAGACACACAGACATGTCATTTTCAATTAGTGGTTTTGCAGTGTATTTGGTTTTGATCATACATCTTGTTGAAAAACCGTAACGACTAAAAGCCTTGACCACCTTAAAAACATAACGATAAGTCTATGAGAACTGCAAAAGACGGTATGGAAGGAGTGAGGCGAGGGGAACGAATTTAGAAAGCAAATTGCCTCTTTCTATTTTGGAAAAAGTACAGAAGAGCTATGAACTTCAAATTATAAAAAGGGGCGAAGTGATAATTCGTAATTCGTCCTCGTACCCCTTGATTTTCTCTCGCGTACCCCTAGGAGTACGCGTACCTCAGTTTTAGAACCCTTGGCTTACTAGGTCTCACCCCATGCTACATCAGCCTTTTTTTTTATCCCCAGGAGCCATTGGCAGTTCTAAAGTTGCGATAGCCTACCCTGAAGACAACCCAATATCTGCTTTCAGCGCCTTTTCCGGCGCCCCACTATCTCCATTAAGAGCTGCCTTATGTGCCTCGAGGCTCCTTTCCTTCCTTCCTCCCTTCCTTGGATTGGAACTTAGCTATTTGGTGTCTGCTAATGTTTCTCTTAGTTCCATACCATCAGCGGAGTAGGAGAAGGGAGTCTTAGGGACTAAAAAAACATCTTCCATTGCATGTAAAGGCAGATTTGTCTTTCCAACGCTGAATTACAATCCCTTTTAAAGCCACTTGAGCCCGCCCCCAAATTTTCAAATTGATATACCCCTGCATGTCATATTCGATAATTTTCACTACGTTAGCCAGTTTTCAAAATTGGAGTTTAAAATTGTGAATGAAATATTCAAATTTATTTATAATACTGATAATAAGCAATGAGTAATAGAAAGTAAAAGCATGATATCGTGCGCAGCTCCAAAAGGCAGTGCACATAGCATGGTATTCAAGAATTAAATTTTATTTTATGAAAACATTAGCTTTGAAATGTAAAAAATTAACATGCCGATATGCTGAAGCTAAATATATATCATGTATGATATATAAGTAAAGAAATACGTTTATAAACAAAAGTACCACATAAAACTGCGAAAAATCATAAAATCGCGAAAAACATTGCTAAACAAACATAAAAATTACGACGAATGTCGTAAAAATAAATCATTGCATGAACAGGAAATAGCTTTCTTTTTTGTCGACGAAGAATTAATTAATGAAGGACATCATAGCATTCTTCTAATTTTATCTTACATTTACGATTTAATATCAGCTTCGTTTTAAATTTACAATCTTCTCAGGGCACAACTTATGACGTTTCGTAACGAAAGAACTTGTGAATTTTTGATTTGTGATTGATATTCTCAAGTTCCAAAATCCACTTAAATCCATTAAAACTTCCGGTGAATTATGATTAGTCTAAAACCTTCATTCTTAAAAATTTGAATACTCATTTTATTACTTTAAGTCAATAATGCAAATAGTTCACTATTTTTTATCGAGTCCGTATTTAAAAAGGGAATAGGAATGTATTTCTAAATAATTAATGCTTTTAAGAACATTTCCATATTTTTTTGTAAAATTTAACCAGTAATTATCCATTTAGATAGCTTATAGTTTACTTTGAAGCAGTTGTTTGTTACTCGAAACGGACAATTACCATTTTTATAAACACAGATGAAATAAAACGAATCGATTTAAGATAAAAATTCAGAGTTTATTTGTAAGGACCCATTCAGTTTTATGGCTAGATTATTTAGCTTAAGACTGGCATGTTTTCGTAAATTTATTAAGCAACATTGTAAATCTTTTCCAGGCTTATTGTTTTAATGGCAATGCAGCAATTATCGAGAAAAACATAAAATCGTTGTTTATGTTCCCGAATTAATACGAGCACTTAGTAATAATTACGTGTAAGTTGGCGTCTTCTACAGACGTGTTTAGTGTCTTGCAGTTAAAACACGATGTAGCTTCTTTCGTTTGAAATGCTAATATGGATACAATGTTTATCCCAATTAAGCAGGTTGAACCTGTACAAGTTCTTTAATCTTCCTACAACTAAAATATTGGTATACTGATAGTCAATCTGTCGATTATCAAGACTCATACAGTTGAATATCGATACTGGTATATCAATACTCAACTGTGTGAATTCTTTCACCTCATCAAATGGTGTAAAGGGCAAAACACACTAGAATTCTTTGTCGTGTATCTCCTTTACAATACTTAAACTAACAAAAACAATAATTATGGCATTTTAAAACGCAGAGAAAGAAGCGGGAGGACAAAAATTTACTCACATAGCGTATATTTTATTGAAACTCATTCACGATATGTTATTTTTGCACTATATGTACGGAAGTTTTCTATTCGAAATATGATTCTTTTATTTTTGATTTTGATTTCCCTTTTCCTATTGTATAAGAAAACTAACGGCTTTCATTTGATAGAATAAACAAAAATGAGGTTTTACTTTCTAAAAGAATATCATCTTTATAGCTAAAGAAGAGTATTTCTTTTAAATACACCCAGTTTGTTTGTTTTTTGAAAAATGAAGGTAATTTCCATGGTAATACCTCGAAAGAAAAGATAAAACAGTTATTGAGCTGTTATATATGGACACTAAATTTTCTTCGTGATTCTAAGGATAAAATACTTTCTCACTAGTATCCTTCTCCCAAAACCTTTAAATAAGTTTTACACAAATTTTGTACTAGAGAAACGTTTCCACAAATCCTGAGAAAATTGTTCCAGGTCGTAGTTGGGAAAAATAATAAACCTGAATAACGCAGGGTTTGCTTTTAAAATGCTTTCTAGGATGGGAAAACAAGCAAGCAACAATATTTGGGCCTGGATGATTCAGTTGGCGAAAAAAGATCGTTATTTTAACAACGAGATTTACTGCAAAGGCTGCGGAACTTTGGGACAGCTGATGCTAAATTTTTTTCAAACAAGTTGCCAATCACCGTGAAGTGCTGTTAAATATGATGTAGCATTATGTTCGGTGTTGGCAATGTTTTCATATTAATATTTAACTCGACGTACACTAGATTATGGAAGAAACATATTCTAACACTTAATTTTAGTTGAAACGTTGCTCTTATTTTTAGATCCTAGTAAAATAAATCGTAGTCTTCTTTCATTTCAGTGACTGCGTCGCCCCCTTTTGCTCGTTTTTTTCCATCTAATTTCGCTAAATTGAAGCAGATTTAAATTGTGTATGTTTACAGAATATTCTCCTCATAAAAACTGAACAAATTTTAACGGTAAGTAAAGTTATCCCATTCCTAAAACTTATGAAAAAGAAATTCCTACTAATTAATCTTAAATAGAAAACTTAGTATTTGCTTATTGAACTGCTAACTTGCTTATTGAACTGCTAACTTGCTTATTGAACTGCTAACTTGCTTATTGAACTGCCAACTTGCTTATTGAACTGCCAACTTGCTTATTGAACTATAAACTTGCTTATTATTGATTTGAAATATGGTGAGTCGGTGGGGTATATAAATATTCTGAGTTAGAAAATGCATTTATTGAAATCGACACTTAAATACAGGGACATGTTAATTACCACACGTCCAATTTGATACCAATAGCTTTAATAAGACTGATTCAATAATTGTTCGCCACCAATATTGAAATATTTTAAAGATAAACATGATGTGGCGTAAAGTAATTAAAGAATGAATATAAACAAGTATGCGCCGATGTAGGGTAATGAATTATTTGTTATTAAACAGCGAGTAGATATAAACAAACAAATTATTTGTCATCAGACATAGAATAACTTATGGTAATTAATGAATTCATGAATTCTCTAAGAGGATGGCGTCCAATTAATACGCAAATGAAATACGTCGACGGCAATAATAGCAAGGGGGAAGCCATCAACTGGGAAAAATATTTTAAAATTGCTATAAATATTAACAAACTTATCTTCAATACTATATTTAAAAATAAACTACATAGCATTGATGTAAAATGAAAACCAACGATTAATGTCTTTAACACTAGAACTACCGACACTTAAGACGAAGCTATTTCTACCAAAACCAGCCAAAATGACTGGTCTTTAAAAAATACGTAATAATAAAATTTTTTTTTTTATTTATTGAAAAATTAGTTTCTTACAAAAGGAATTTCATGCTGTGTAGTACATTTTATGTAGTACGTGGGACCATGATCCCTAAATGAGGATTCTTACATTTTATCACTTACTTATCACCAAGTAATCAATAAACCTATCCCATACTGCTGATACTAAAGCAAATTTATCGCTTTGTGGACGTTGACTTCTCTCACTTTTTTTATCAAAGCGAATAAATCTCAAAATTTCGGTAAAATCATTTCTACTCATGGTATTTGCAAAGAAGTTTGGTCCCCATTTTTGGTTCCATAAATATGAAACTTCCAAATTTTTTGTTTCGTATGCTCCCCGTCCATATAAAACTCCAATGAAAGCTTTCAATTTTTTTTTGTTAGTTTCCATTTTTTACCCAAAACTCGAAAGGCTTCTAATTCCGTGCAAGATCTTATATGTTCAAGCATATGGTCGTCGATTACTAAAGAAAATACGCTACTTACTTCACCTTTCATAATATTTTTTTCGCATATCCTGTTGGACCGGATACCTCTTTGAAGATATTATGAAGTGGTAATCTTCCAGGACTAGACCCTTCTTGTATTTTTTCCCAACAAGTTCCGTTTGCAGAAATTTCATTTTGATTATCTTGTCGTATACTTTCATTTTCATCTTCAGAACTTGAAAGCACTCAAGTACATCTTCTTTTACGAGAATTCAAAATATTTTCAAATTCACTATCACTTTCTGAGGACTTCTGAACATTTTCTTCGTCTAAAACCTCATTATCACTATTTTCACTATCAAAAATTTCATCTTGGGTACCGCATGCTTCATTTTCAATTTCTTCTGATTCACCTTCACTGTCATAGAGTTCATCATCCTCAATATCAGAGCATTCCATTCCTATATCGTTCAGGTTTTCCAAAATTTCAGAGATTTTCAATCGTTTTGCCATTTTCAGGGCTTATAAAAATAAAATCAGAAATAGTGATTACATAAAGATTATATTTTTAATCATTTTTCTCATCTTATGCTAATTGAAATAATATGTCGTTTATTATAATTTATATAACTATTTTATTATTATTTATTATATTATTATAAAATATAAGTGCAATATTCATAACACATTCTACGTCTCCAGATCTAAATGAACGACTAAATATATTTTCGAATGAATGTGGGCATGAATGCATTAGATTTTGCATTAGCATTATGATCGATATTGATTTTTCTTGATAATTATCACCATCATACTGAATGATACGCAATAAAAGTTCTAAGAAACTCTAAAAATTCTAAAAAGTTCTAAGAAACACTTTGTAGTTATACAAAACGAGTAAACTTGTTAATTCGTGATCGGTAAGCAAATTGCAGGATACTTTTACACTTTAACTGATAGCAGTCATTTTGACTGGTGCTGGTATAAGTAGTCATGATACAAAATTATTTTGTATTCGTTGAATAAAAAAAAAAATTATAT
>QLNU02015360.1:20209047-20246555 GCA_006491805.2 Dysdera silvatica
AAACCAGCCAAAATGACTGGTCTTTAAAAAATACGTAATAATAAAATTTTTTTTTTTATTTATTGAAAAATTAGTTTCTTACAAAAGGAATTTCATGCTGTGTAGTACATTTTATGTAGTACGTGGGACCATGATCCCTAAATGAGGATTCTTACATTTTATCATTTACTTATCACCAAGTAATCAATAAACCTATCCCATACTGCTGATACTAAAGCAAATTTATCGCTTTGTAGACGTTGACTTCTCTCACCTTTTTTATCAAAGCGAATAAATCTCAAAATTTCGGTAAAATCATTTCTACTCATGGTGTTTGCAAAGAAGTTTGGTCCCCATTTTTTGTTTCATAAATATGAAACTTTCAAATTTTTTGTTTCGTATGCTCCCCGTCCATATAAAACTCCAATGAAAGCTTTCAATTTTTTTTTGTTAGTTTCCATTTTTTACCCAAAACTCGAAAGGCTTCTAATTCCGTGCAAGATCTTATATGTTCAAGCATATGGTCGTCGATTACTAAAGAAAATACGCTACTTACTTCACCTTTCATAATATTTTTTTCGCATATCCTGTTGGACCGGATACGTCTTCGAAGATATTATGAAGTGGTGATCTTCCAGGACTAGACCCTTCTTGTATTTTTTCCCAACAAGTTCCGTTTGCAGCAATTTCATTTTGATTATCTTGTCGTATACTTTCATTTTCATCTTCAGAACTTGAAAGCACTCAAGTACATCTTCTTTTACGAGAATTCAAAATATTTTCAAATTCACTATCACTTTCTGAGGACTTCTGAACATTTTCTTCGTCTAAAACCTCATTATCACTATTTTCACTATCAAAAATTTCATCTTGGGTACCGCATACTTCATTTTCAATTTCTTCTGATTCACTTTCACTGTCATAGAGTTCATCATCCTCAATATCAGAGCATTCCATTCCTATATCGTTCAGGTTTTCCAAAATTTCAGAGATTTTCAATCGTTTTGCCGTTTTCAGGGCTTATAAAAATAAAATCAGAAATAGTGATTACATAAAGATTATATTTGTAATCATTTTTCTCACCTTATACTAATTGAAATAATATGTCGTTTATTGTAATTTATATAACTATTTTATTATTATTTATTATATTATTATAAAATATAAGTGCAATATTCATAACACATTCTACGTCTCCAGATCTAAATGAACGACTAAATATATTTTCGAATGAATGTGGGCATGAATGCATTAGATTTTGCATTAGCATTATGATCGATATTGATTTTTCTTGATAATTATCACCATCATACTGAATGATACGCAATAAAAGTTCTAAGAAACTCTAAAAATTCTAAAAAGTTCTAAGAAACACTTTGTAGTTATACAAAACGAGTAAACTTGTTAATTCGTGATCGGTAAGCAAATTGCAAGATGCTTTTACACTTTAACTGGTAGCAGTCATTTTGACTGGTGCTGGTATAAGTAGTCATGATACAAAATTATTTTGTATTCGTTGAATAAAAAAAAAAATTATATTCATTATACTATTTCTTGAGTTATCGCTGCAAAAGTCATGACATTGTTGCGAGAAAAAAATGTAACATGAAGTAGGAATTTTAAAATAAAATTGCAAAACCAGTCATTTTGACTGATGTGGCAGTTCTAGTGTTAAGCTGAAGTTTTAACCATTGAGGAGATAATATACATCCCAACTTCAATTATTCGTGATTATAATGCTGTCATCATTACATTCAACCAGTATCTGTCCGCTTCTGGGCGAAAGTATCGTCAACCATTTTCCACGTCTCTCTATTTCGGCCAATTGGATTCCACATTATTTTACCCTGTTTTCCCATGCTATTCCTCCATCTTGTCTGAATGCGTTTCCTTGTTTTTCTATGAGCTTTTGGAATCTACTAACAAATTCGGTCGTCCACCGTTAATCGGTGCTGCAATATTTTCAGCTCGTTGTTATTTCAGCTTTTTTATATTAACAACACTTTCTTCAACTCCTCTCTCTCTCTCATCTAAACATTGATTTTTAAACCTCTGAAAATAATAATAATTTATTCAGACCCGAAAGTACATTGCATGAAACATTTGAAAAAAAATCGATAATATATCAAATTTGGCAGGGGCGTGTATAGCTGGCAAAAAATGATTCATTAATAATACATGAGGAAGGCAGAGTGATTACAACTTTAACATGCTGTTGTCAGATTCGAATGGAAGAAAATTAGAAAACCAAAGCTTGTTGAAAGAATCCTTTCCCTTAATAACGTTCGAATGCAGCAACATTAAAATATTGGTAATTAAAGGTAAATTGCTTTTCTACTGATTGAGGCGATTGATTTGAGGCGAAGTATTCATCAATTGCTGTTACAGCATAAATTGTACAAATTACATATCACAAATGGCCTCATTTTTTAGCCCATTTGCTCGCATAATCATTCCTAGCATACGTACAGTTCGCGAAAAAAGTATAAGGACAAGCGAAAACCCGCCAAATCTAGAAATCTTTTAGACGGAAACGTATGCAAATTTCTTAGGGAAAAACATGATAAAATTAAGTTATTTTTCATGTAAATTAGTTAAACTTTCCAAAAATAGATAGGTATAAATTTATTTTGTGAATTTTAAACCCATATGATCTTGGGAAAAAGTATAAGGACAGTTGATTTTTCATCTAAAATTATAGTAAAGTTTGCATATTTGAAAGCATAAAAAGACCATTTCAAATATAAAGACTGGGTTTCTAAACAAAATTCACACTTGCCTCATTTCTGCACGATTTTTGTACGATGCCAATAGGAACTTACCTTTCTAACCTTGAAAAAAGGAAAATTCTTGCTTTCAAAGAATCTGGATTGAGTGACAATGAAATTTCGAAAAAAATTAAAAGATCTAAAAGTGTAGTTTATAATTTTCTAAAAGAATTTGAAATGTATGGAATGAATAAACTAACAGGAAGACCAGAAATTCTAATGCATCGACAGAAAAGAATAGTTGTAAGAAAAGCTTGCGAGAAAAAAGAAACTGCAAATAACGTTAGAAGAAATTTGGACTTACCATGTTCCACACGAACAGTTCAAAATGTTTTGAATAAACATCCGAATATTTGGTATGGAAAGTTAATGTTACGTTCGCCTTGTACAAAGCAACGTAAGGAAAGAAGACTGGGCTTTGCAAAAAATTACATTTCTCTCGGTCCAAAATGGAATGATGTAACCTTTTCAGACAAAAGAAATTCAACCTTGATGGGCCAGACGGTTGTCCCTATTTTTGGTATAATCTGCGTAAAACCAACGAAGTTTTTTCCAAACGTCAATACGGTGGGGACATAGTAATGATTTGGGGCGCTTTTGCAGCAAACGGAACCACTCCAATAGTCTTTATCAACTACAAAATGAACTCTGACAAATATGTTGATATGTTCGGTGAAAATTTGTTACCTGAGGCCCCACTAATGACTTCAGGTGACTATTTTTTCCAACAGGATAATGCTTCCATGCACGTTTCTAAGAGTGCAAAACTCTTGTTTGAAGCCAATTCAGTAAATTTACTTGATTGGCTGGCGAGGAGTCAAGGTCTGAATCCTGTAGAAAATTTATTTGGCCTTCTAGCCTGAGAAGTTTATAGAAATGGCACACAATATCAGTGTAAACCGGATCTTGTATTAGCTATCGAACAAGCTTGGAATAACATTACCATAGACACTTTAAAAGAATTTTCAGCATCGATGACTTCCCAGCTTATTCAAGTAATTGAAAACAAAGATTGTTTTCTTGATTATTAAGAGAAATCATATGTAATTTAGAATATGTCCTTATACTTTTTCTATATTTCTTTCGTGATAATTTTTATGAGGTCAACTTTTGTAAGTTTCATATTTGTTGTTTTATGTTTTGTAGATGTTATTGTAAAATGTGATATTATAGCTCATAAATATCAAAAAGTTCATTCTGATAAAATGAAAATAAAGTATATTTTCATTTCATTATATGTTGTCCTGATACTTTTTTCGTGCACTGAATCTCCATACTGTGCTATGCTTTCAGTGTAGTTGATAATGGAATCAAGTATTATGTCCAATACTTTGTTTCATAGGCTAAGACATATGTGAGCCCGTGGGTCCCGAGTCCTCCCATCCCAACAAAATTAAAATAAATTGCAATTTTATACATATTCAATATATAAAAGTACGTAATATATACTTGCCCACCGCCAATAATTTTGAAAAATCTACGTTGCTGTTTTGTTTTCTGTAAACCTTAATAGTTAATTGTGCATTGAGATATTTCTTCACATCGTACATCCCTAGTGAACAATGAACAAAAAACTTTTATGCAGTTTATCAGTGGATGCTGTTATTTAATTGATAGTGAAAAGTAAACTCTATTCCTCATTTGGAGTTTTGATTTCTTCAAAACATTGAAATCCTATTTTTGAATAAGTTTTTTTCTCTTGCAGTTGTGCTTGAAAGTTCGTTTTATCAAAATCCCTTAGTTCAGCACAAACTCGTGCGAAATTTATGTGTTTTTCTTAGTGTTAAGCATATCGCAGCTGTATAGTGATTTCACATTCAGCATGTGTCTCCGAATGAGCATTTTTTCTTCGGTTCTAAGAAATATCCTATTTTACAATTTTTCGCATTCCACGGTACAAAGCTTCTCGAATTCCGTAGCTATAGCGAAAAAAAAAAAAGAAAGAAAGAAAAAAACAGTTTCTAAAAAACCTTTTTACTCACAAAGTAATGTGTCATTGTGTGCGGGGAAAAATACATTAAAATTCTTTAAATCGTTCTTGCTTCCAAGGCGTCACATTCTTAATTTTTACCGCAATTCTGTCATTTTAAAGAAATAATTTAGTGTGTGGCAATTCCCAAAACTACTCTTCTTGCTAGAAACAGGCAATTCATTTGTTATTATAGGCAATTATATATATATATATATACAATATACAAATATTGTTATTATACAAATAGTTATTATACAAATAGTTGTTAATATACAAATATTTGTTGTTATAGGCAATTCATTTGTATCACTTTCATAATGAAAAGTGTTGGGAATTATAATATTATATATTATAATATTATTATAATTATTATTATAATAATATTAATAATATTATATATTATAATAATATTAATAATATTATATATTATAATAATATTAATAATATTATATATTATAATATTATTATATTTTCATAAAGCAGAATACTATCGGTTACTTTAATACGGGTTTACTAGATTGCATATTCTTTAACTGAACTCTCTTCCTAATTTTGCTTTTTTAGGTTAGTTTCATTAATTTAAAACTAATAGTTTAATTGTACGTTATGTTATTTTCCGAGTATATTACCAAATATCAATACATACGTTGAATACAAATACACGTACGCAGGATAGTACTCTATAATGTGTGCTCCCTATTTTCTTTCTATTTGTAAGTCTTTTTTTTATAATGGTATTTTTATAAAAAAAAAATTCTCAGCCAAAAGTATCTTTAAAAAACTAGTTCATATCGTGGAAAATTAAACATGGACGCATTATTAATCTAATTTTTGCTAATCGAAAACGAAATTTTACTATGAAACTAATTTTGAAAAAAAAAAAAAACCAGATATATTCAAAGTAAAAAGAAAATTTTGAACAATTTAACATCACGTTGGGTTCTGATTGCTTTTGTCGTATTGAAACAGCGTGAAAGTGCATTCATTTCGTTTGTCGATAATCCGGCCAGTATTACATACTAATCAACGTAAGATATTTTATTCGTAGTTTTGTTAACAGAAGTGTTTAACAGTTGATAAAGTTTGCGGCAAGTAACAGAAACAGCGTCTAAATGCATTCATTTCGTTTGCAGATGAGCCGGTCAGTATTACATGCTATTATTCAACCTAAGACATTTTATCCATATTTTCGTTAACAGGAATGTTCAACAGTTGATAAAGTTTGTGGTAAGTAACGGAAACAGCGTGTAAATGCATTTATTTCGTTTGCAGATGAGCCGGCCAGTATTACATACTATTCAACGTAAGACATTTTATCCGTATTTTTGTTAACAGAAGTGTTCAACAGTTGATAAAGTTTATGGCAAGTAACAGGTATCTGCCATTATATCAAATATATAGACAACTTTTTTTTTGTATACGACAGAAATTGAAAGATGTGGATATCGTTAGCTCTTCTGCCTTATTTTGCTACACAGTGATCACGGTATGTCATCAGAATTCAGTATTTAAATGAGTAGCTGAACGAATTTTACCACTCGTCTAAAACGATAACATTCGTATAGTCACTCAAAAGCAAGTGACTATACTAACGTTTGCGTAGAGTAAATAATTTTTCAGTAGAGGAGAATTCGTAGTTGTATGGCATGATACTTGTGAGTCAATAAAAGGATAAGTATTTTTCCAGGGAGCGATATTTGAAACAAAGAAGGGAAAACATCTTCCGACGTGGATTCGTAATTCCAAACAGGTACGCACATTGAGTGGCCACTCCATTACGTCATGATGCATTTGCACCTTTGTAAGCTGCATTCGTTAACATGCTTCTAATTACAAAACATATACATGTGCATAGACCATATTTATATTTTTATTATTGAAGTCGTATTCGACTGGATTGTGAGACAATGAAGACGTAGTGTAACATCGCAATTAAATACTATCATCATGTTTGAACTTCGACGGTCACGGCGTTTCTCACAACAAGAAACTAAGGATAAACAGGATAAGAGCTAAGAAGAATGTTCCTTCCCATTAACGAAGTGTGGCAATTGACACGGATTCGTCGATTCAAATGACTAATGTTTAACAAAGACCGATAATAATAAATCATATAGTAATATACTGCTCGAAACTAATAAACAATTATCAACACAAAATTATCGCAGTTCAAATTTACTTATCAATATCCTTTACTCGACTACTACAGGTCCTGTAAGTGTAACTACGGAAAAATGGTGGATTTAATTTCACAATTAAAAATACATTTCAAAGGAGAAAGATTGGTGAGTAAAACCTACCAAACAGCTATTGATCAATTTTTTCCAATGTAAATAAATTTTAATATTTAAGGTTTTGTTGTAAATTTACTTGTTATATTCAACAAATGCTTATGTTCGTTATTTTAAACTTGTCTTATGTGCTCAAAAATGTATAAGTTTCGAAATGAAGTATTTAAGTGATTGAAATGTAATATTTCAGTTGCTTCAGAATAATCTCCTTACGCGTCACTCCTTTATAGATATATATATATATATATATATATATTACATATATATATATATAAATTTCCTCGTCCATTCTTGGCGAAAACAGGCTTTGGGACGGGCAGAGCGCCATGTTCCCAAGCCTCTTTTTACATCACTTCTTAATGTGCCATGTCTAGAAACTTCCTGACAATGTGACACGTGTTTAGGATTGTGGCTTTTTGTATTTCAATGTAGGTGTTTGGGTCAATGTTGAGTATTCCCAAATTCGTCGCAAGCGTTTTTGGTACTATCCCTGTTGCTGAGATGACTAACGGGATGATGAAGATCTTTTCCATACCCCATATATCTCGTACTTCATGTCTGAGATCTTGCAATTGGTAATTTTCGTTGTGTGGGTTGCCTGTATATTATTGTGTTAAAATTGCTATGTCGATTAGCTACGTGTCTTCCGATTTATCGACGAGGGCTGCAAGTGCCGACTATCCATCAGAAACAACTATTCAGACCTTTAGTGAACGTCTCCCCTGATGAAGAGTTTGCTAGGGTCGTTTTATGTTTTGTTAATCTATATTGTAAAAATATTGTTATCTTTTATATATGATATATGTTATATTTGTATGGAGATTCGATAAGTTCGTCGAAATTGTTTTATGTATAAGGAATATATGTTTATGTATTCTATGATAATATTGTATGGCATGATATGTCAATATGTTATAAATTGCGGTTTTGAGTTACTTTAAGGTATTTATGTGTGGGATTTGGTTATCTGATGCTACTCAGTTTTATCTTCACCTATTGGTATATCGATAGCCATATTATATTGGTTCAGCAATATAATTATTTCTTCTTACTTACAATAATAGTTCATAATATAATACATATAATTTCATAATATATATATTATAAAATATTCTTTCTCTCGAAACAGGATTATACCGTTTCAGCTTAATCCTAAAAAGTGGGGAGGGGTAATGAAAAATATATTATGCACAAAGTTTAAATGTATTTTCACATTTATTATTTCTTAATAAAAATGCATTGGCCTCACTACTTTTACACTTTAATGCTACTATACAGTAAAATTGAGAATTGTTTTCAAAGCACTTCGACAATACGACAAAGAATGTAAACAACACTAGATATTAATTAAATGTTACCAGAGAAGACCAGTATGAGTAGAGAGGATAAAAAGTGATGAATCATGTCCTGAGCGCCATGGTACGGGAAAGTTTCATCCGTATTTCTCAGAATGGTTCAGAAATTGGAAATTATGAACCATTAATTTCCGCAATTTTCCATTTAAAATATTCGATTATAGTAAATAATTCTAGGTAGGGTCCTGGAGGAGATGGTGAGCAATTGAAAATTATGCAGTGTCTGAAATCACGCTAAGCTGGCTACTGCTAATATATTAATATGAAAGCCTTTAAAATTCTTGTAATCACGCAAAGTAATTGTTAGATACGATATTTTGTCTTTCTGTGATCTTTAACATATCTTTTTCTGCGTGAGGAGCAGTGGCGTAGGCAGAAAGTTCATAAGGGAGGGGTTATAGGCTTAATGGGAGGGGTTACAGAGCTACTACTCATATATTCCTATGTTAAATATACAAAATTTCATTGCGATGGGGGTTACAACCTCAACCCGGCTACGTCTATGGTGAGGAAGGATAGAGCGGAAATTGAAATTAGAAAGTGAAAACGGTTAAAGGAAGATTTGTAGAGAAGAAGGTAAAGCAAAAAATCAGGGCTGGAATTTTTTCTGGAGATTTAAAAGTGGAAGATGGGATTGAAACACGCAACAGATAGCAACGACCTTTTGCTAATGTATTTCCTGAATTGAAGGAGAAATTGCGAATCGAATAAGCAGGCGAATAGATAAAGGATGCGTGAAAAACAAAGAAGGGGAAAATGCGTCTTTTCGTTTATTTTGTAGTCTACTTAATTCGATAAGGGTTGGGTGGAAAAACCACAACCTACAAAAGATATACGACACATTATACTTTACACTTTTCAGTATATGACGTCATATCCTATAGTCAATTAATAGTTAAAAAAATTATTTGTAGCCAAAAAATAGCATTAGCAACGTTTAAAATATATTCATAAAATCATTCCCGTATAATATACGTATGTAACTTGCCCTTATATCAACGTTTCACAAAATCCTTTTCGGAAACCGTAATTAACTGGCTTTGTAGCATTTTTGACAGGCTTGACACATCAGTACATCTATCTACCCTATTTGACGATTCGACCCCTGCTCTTCATTATCGAAACTTTAGGTAAACAAGCACAACTTCCTTAGTTAAATCATTCAAAATATTGTTATTTTCCGTTATTGTGTGTCACTATTTTATAACGGCTTGACTGAC
Organism: Dysdera silvatica; assembly: GCA_006491805.2. Classification (NCBI taxonomy): domain Eukaryota; kingdom Metazoa; phylum Arthropoda; class Arachnida; order Araneae; family Dysderidae; genus Dysdera; species Dysdera silvatica. The sequence goes on from QLNU02015360.1 coordinate 20,218,633, forward strand.
ATTACTTGGAATAACGAAAACTTGACATTGCGTTTCTATAAATTTCTTACTACAAAATCCCAGCTTTGCAATCTCGAGTTTCTATTGCGGTACAGAAATCAACACAGACTGTAAATAAATAAAAACAGTCATTAAAAATCAAGTACCATCGTGCGAATGCACAAACAGCGCAAAATTATAATAGATAATATATAGACAGCAGGCACAAAAATGGTAAATGTTTTTGCTGTTATAATTTTATTTTCAAGCATATATATAATATTACATCTTAAGTTTTAATATACTTTATTTATCAAAAATACTCTAGGGCCCTGCGGTGTTACTAGCGTCCTACTACCTCGAGATTAACTCCTAACTCCCACCCTCCCACCAAAAAAAACTTACAGATTAACTGTTGATTGCCGTCTGAAGTTTGGTTCTCTAGGCCGTAAGAGGTTCGTATTCCTCACAAAACTGTAAGTCCCTGCACAACATGACCCCTTTATCCATGCGGCGTAAACTACCAAGCAAACAAAAATATTCCAATGGGAAACTAAAGTTTTAAAATTAAATGAGCTTAATTTATTTCAATTAAAGTAAGTAACATGTAACCAAACCGGCAAAATGTGAAAAGACTAGAAATATGGAATCCAAATTCCTGGAAATTGAATTAATTTGAATATATTTGGCCTCACGGAATATAAACTAGAATTAATTGATAACGATTTTCGAAGTATGAAGTTCGTATATTTGTTTGCTTATATATTAATGCATATTTTGGTAATATTGACCTATTTTATTCTAGCTAAAGCTCCAATTTTAAAGTTACAACAGCAACGTGATAAAATATGCATTAAATACAGTGCCGGATTAAAGCATGGACTTTAAGGGCAGCAGCTCAGGGGCCTCCGCCAGTTTGAGGACCTCCATAGATGTGTTCTCTTGTAGACGATCCTTTTGAACTATTTTACTGGGGGCCTCACAATAATAGTGTCCCAGGAACATCAAAAGCTTTAAACCGCCACTGATTTAATAAGCAAGACCCTGGCGTCAAAGGGGGAAATCCCTAATTATCGCAGAGGACTGAATTAGAAAAATTTTAATTTCTGACACTTCAAACACTTTCAAGTTATACAGTATGTATATCATCGTATTACTTCATTCACCCATCTGATTTGAGGACGTTTTCTACATCTTCGGTGGTCTCTTGGAATCCAGTTGAGAATTTCAGTTGTACATCATTGATCAGTTCTTCTTGCAATATGTCCAACCCATCAGCATTTCAGCCTTTTTACTTTAACAATTATGTCCTCTACTCTAGTTTGCTCTCTCACCCAAGTGTTTCTTCTTCGATCTCGTATTGATCCAACTGTTAGACTCCATGTCTCTGATTTATAAGAGGGGACTGGCAATACACACTATATATATATGTATGAATGGCCCAGGCTGCCGTTTGTTATTGACCTTGGCAACGTATAATGGACGATCCCTTGCTTCTGAAGCAAAACTTCAAGAATTGGAAGAAGAACTTGACAAGATCAAATGGGACATTGTAGGACTCAGTGAAGTTAGAAGAAAAGGTGAAGAGTTGGTGGAACTTAAAAGTGGACATTTGTTTTATTATAGAGGAACGGAAACTGGAAGAACAAGTGGTGTTGGCTTCTTAATCAACAAAAGAATTAAAGACTACCTTCTTGAAGTCGAAAGCACGTCAGATCGAGCAGCGAGGCTCGTTGTTCAACTAACCCAGCGATACCAACTTCAGATAGTACAGGCATATGCACCAACATCAAGCCATACCGACGAGGAGGTTGAGGAATTCTATGAAGAAATCAAACAGCTACATACCAAGGGGAAACAACACATCAAGCTCATCATGGGAGATTTTAATGCAAGAATTGGACAACAGGAACAAGGAGAGACATCGGTTGGTAAATACGGATACGGGGAAAGGAATGAACGTGGCGATCAACTCATAGAATTTGCCGAAGCTGAAAATCTTAGCATCATGAATTCATTTTTTAAGAAGAAACTACAAAGAAAATGGACATGGAAACACCCCAATGGAGGAACCAGCGAAATTGACTATATACTGGCAAACAAGAAATCAGTTATTGAAGATTGCAGCATACTGAACAGATTTAATACTGGAAGTGATCATCGAATGGTGAGATGTAAAATGCACTTAAATACTAAATTAGAAAGACAGAAGCTCATTAGGAAACAAGTATGTAAGAGGGTGGATTTAAAGAAATTAAAAGAAAATACCGAGGCATTCAAGTTGGAATTAAAAAATCGCTTTTCTGCACTGGAAGGACTTATTGAAGAAGTTGACATCTCAGAAGCAAATGAAAACATTGTTAAGACAATAATTGAAACTGCTGGGGAAATTGGTGGTGTAATATGTAAAAAGCAGAATAGCAAATTATCTGAGAAGACGAAACAACTCATGAAAAGGCGAAGACTTATGAAGGTGGACAATCAAAATACCGGTTGCAGGATCGAGTATGTAGAACTTTGCAAAACTTTGCGCAAAAACATGAAAGAAGATATAAGAAAATTCAATTGTGAGTTAGTAAGGAAGGCCATTGAAAGCAACAAGAGCCTTAGGGTTGTTAAAGGGAGTTTGTCTATTGGGAAGAAACACATCATTGCATTAAAAGGAGAGGATGGCACTGTAACAAGAAATAGGGAAGAAATACTTAGAAGAGTTGAAGAATTCTACAGAAAACTATATGAAGGAAACAGTGGATTAAACGAAGACTCTGAGATAGTCGAAGGAACAGCTCCTAAAATCTTAAAAGAAGAAGTAGCATTTGCAATAAAAAGTATGAAGAAAGGAAGATCCCCTTGCGATGATGGCGATGAGGCGAAAGCGGCGAGGGATTTTCGATGTGGACAACATGGTTATCCTCCACAACAATGCGAGGCCACATGTGGCAATCAGAACCGCCGACAAGCTCCGGTCATTTCACTGGGAGAGTCTGGACCACCCACCATACAGTCCGGACCTCGCCCCTAGTGATTTCCACGTTTTCGGTCCGCTGAAGAAGTTCCTGGCAGGACAGCGATTCACGTGCAACGATGAAGCCAAGACAGCAGTCCGACGGTGGTTCCACAGTCAGCCGGACGAATTCTACCACAGGGGCATCTCAAATTTAGTGCTGCGATGGGACAAATGTCTGAACCGGTGTGGGGACTATGTGGAAAAATAGGGGCAAAGACTTTCTGATTCGCCCTCGTATTTACATGAAACAGGCGTTTCCTTTGTGGTTTTAAGACACATCATAGCCTTACGTATAAATATTTTTGTTTATTTGTGTTTTATGATGGAAGGGCAGTCCAGAACATGTTACCACACGACCTACAGTTTTCCGAGAAATCCAAAAAACCTCGGTCACTTAGGAAACTAAACCTCGGAATCTGGATCTTCGTGGGGTTAAACGTACTCTTACTACAGTGGGATTTAAACCTAGATTCTCTTGACGGTAAGCTAACGGCTCACATCTGCGCCATCATCCAGCAGCACCTGAAAATATCTTTGACAGATGAGCTATAGGGTAAATCCGGTTTACATGCCACATGCGATATAGATTGCGCACCCCCTAGTTCTGAAACAGGCTGTGGGATGACACTGCAAAAAATACCAAATGTGCGCCATTTAGTATTTGAAGCGTGTTTGGTAAAAACATCGTGTTCCTGTGCCTTTTTGTTTTTAAATTAACAAATATATAAGGTGAGTTATAGAGTTTATTATGAAATATTTTCGTGTGCTATCGTATTTTGTATATTACAGCTAAGACTTTAACGATGTCAGTGGATTCCCTGTTTGAGCGAAGCATAGTCTTAGTGTAGAGAGGTTTCATTGTTATTTCGCCATGTTTGAATTCAAGATCAGGAAAGCTTTGGGTGAGGCATCTATACCTTACAAATTGGTATACATGCCGCAGTTAAAATCAGAAACATACGCCGCGCGTATTCTTTCGGATGTTAATTTTAATTTTTTGAATTTTTTGTTATTTTGCGCCAAATGCCGTTAAATATAATCGCAAATCCTAGTCAAATGTCTCCAATTTAATTATAATTTTCTTTACTTACAAATCCATAAAAATATCATCAAAGTTTTCAAAAAATCCGCCAAATTCATGAAAAAAGGCTCTCCAAATTCTTTTTTTTTTCGCCATTATTGAGACTGGAAACATCGAACAAACACGCACATGAGCTGAAAGCATAAGACCTTGCAGATACAGAGCCATCCACCAGTCAAGGTTTGCCTGAAAAGAATATTACAATTCCATCGAAACATTTGCATGCAATATCTCCAATTTCAAAACTAAATAAAGAAAAAAGGAAAGGCAATGAAGAAATAGGCACTTGTCTTAACCACTGCAGAAAACAGAAGACCGTTAAAAGAAAGATAGTAGAAGAAAGTTGGAAAAGAAAGAAATAGAAATAACTAAAGAAGGTGGTTAGATTATGAATCAAATAGTCATAGTACTAGTTCTGAAGTAGATGATGTTTCTGGGTTTGATTCCATTGCAATAGAGAGAGCCAGAGGTAATCCTAATGAGATGCGTAAAAGAAAAGAAAGTAAAGCTGGGTGATCGCAAACTTTCGACGTGAATTCAAGGAATATGAAGAACATTAGACTGATCAAGGAATATGAGGAAAATTATCTTCACGCAGCAAAAAGATGCGAATGGTTACGGTGTGCTATATGTAAATAAGCGATGGCTTCATGCAGAATGTATGATTTTCGATGAGTTTTGTGCCGACTGTGGGAGAGAGAGAATAGATTAAAAAATTAGTCCAGCCTATTTGAAAAAAAAAGTAATTCATTTATGTCATTATTTTGTCCATGTTTGTTCCGATTCTGAAAATGAGTTCAAAATAAAAACAGCAGATGTTTTTTAAATTTATTCAATTTTTATGTTTTATAAGATCGCAATTTCAGTTATTCTATTTTTTCATAACATAGTTGTTGAAGAAACGTATTTGATAGGAAGTAAATTCATTTACTATACGAAGCGCGGCAAGCCTCATGGTGCGGCGTAACACCCGACATACTCGGCAGAGATGCCGCAACGAAGGGTGTTAAAAAATAAATTATAGCGGCTTATTGAATTTTTTGTAAATTATATTTTACTAATATATATGTTTCTTAAAAGTGTATCGATTATTATGACTAAGTAAATTTCATGTTTGTGCGCCATGGGTCTCAGAATATCGATTTTAAAAAAAGTGAGGCATGTAACCCGGATTTACCCTATTGAAAAATTGCAAAGACGAATACGAAACATTGATAAAACAACTTTCAAGTGTATCTATCTATGATAAAATAACTTCCTACGATCAAATAATTTTCTCTGGGATAAATTCCCACTTCGTGTAATAAAATTACCCAATTTTTATTTGTGCTTATGTGGCCTAATATTCGCTTTTATTAACTTCTTTTGCGAGTAAATAATTATCCGAAACCTCTGAGAAAATCGCCAGCGAAAACGTAAGACACCAATTTTTATGAAAATTTGTGAATGTAAACGTTAAAAAATCTTATGAAAAAACTTAAGTACCTCTAGTATTAATTTACTTTTCTTTCTACTTGACTAGAATGCATAACCATCATTTTTGTAATACGTCCTCAAACCTGTAACATTGATTCCGGTAAATTCCTTTTTATAAATTTCCTACGTATTGATATTAAATAACTGCAATAAAAATTAAAATTAGCTTAAAGTAGAATTTTAAATATATTCCAGAAAGAGAATTTAAGATTTATTTACCTTTATTTAATTTAGTGAATAATTAATCTTAAGAAGCGAAAGATTCCTTTCCCTTTTAATTAATATTTTCGTTAAAAATTATTTAATTCTTTTATAATGGTCTGTATCGTGAGTTCTTAAAATAAATTTATAAAGTCTCTAACTAAACATTTAAAATTTTGAATGGAAAATCATAAAAGTGGTCTTCTATCCTAGCCCTAAGTAATAATTTTGTTCATAATTATTATTATTATTATTTTAACTATCTCTCTCCCTCTCTATCTCTTTCTCTCTTAGATAATAATAAAGTCGAGTATAATGAAACATGGGCACAGATAATGAAGTACAACCACAGAAAATAAAACACACACACAGCAAAAATACAGATGATGAAACACAGGTATGAAACATAAACTCAGATTGTGAAATATAAACACAATCCGCTATAAACGCGTTTCCAAACCGTTTGCTGCCATTCTGGGGAACTGTCTTCCATAACTAATTGTAGCTTAAACTGACAATACTGCGTGTTCACTAGGGGGATTCGTTCCAGTCGATTTCTGGTGGACAGCAGCCTTTGTCTGAAACGTGTCGAAACGCTCGACCATACATCAAAAACTAGGCCTAATGTGTTTTTACTAATATTTAATATACTTTACGTAATATTACGTCAATTTTTTGTAGAACGAGCTAATCGGCGGTGCTAAGACCACCGATCTCCGACTTCCAAACTGATGAGCCAAAAATCCGCAAATAGCTATAGCTCTCATGCCTGAATTATTCTGTGGTTGTCAAAAAAATCTTTTGCTTGCAATTTATCTTTAAATAGGTAAGAATAATGATGAGTAACTTGATTTTTATTATTATTTTTTTTTAAATTTTTAAGAAATTACAGGATCAGCTTCATATGAGGATTGTATACAAAAATGGTTACATTTACTAATAGTATCACAACAGTGATGCTAATGTAAACTTTTTGAGAAATTGTCTTTTTTTACTGGAAAAGTATTTTCTCAATATATTTTGTGATATAAAAACCAAGACTTACTTTCCCACTAGGGAAAAAAAATCTATTTTCATGAAAGTGTTCAAAACATTCTGAACATAAATTTACTTGACAGCGGCCACAAATATATCGCGTTTTACTCTTGCAGTTTTCATTCTTGCCCTTCAGAGCAAATTTATCATCAGACTTTTTTGGATAATGTTTGCCATTGTCATATCTTAGTTCTTTTGCGACTAGAGACACTTTTCTTAACTTGACATTCCGAAGCAGGAGAACCGCTTGAGAATGGTCGACCCCTTTTCTTTGTTATCAATGATGAGGCGCCTGTATATATTAGGCTTGATGCTATGCTACTTTTGAACTCTAAAAAATCATTAGCTGCTCTTCCATCTTTTCTCCAGAGAAGCCAGGCATTGGCAACAGCAATATTCAAAAGGTGAAAAAAAAATTCGCATATACTACCGTTCATTTCTTTGGGAATGATGACAGGGTTCCACAAGTGAGTTCATTAAGTCCACACCTACCATACGAAGACTGTATATTTGCACTGAGTGTGGCCTATCTGTTTCAACAGCGGACTTAGTTGCATGACAAAAATGTTTCGCTTTGTCCATTGGTTGAACTCCAGCAAAAGATGGCACCACGTGCAGAATAGATTTATCAATCCATCGAGTCACTGTTATGTTTTCCTCAGTAGTTACAGAAACTGAGCCCCTTCCATCTTTCCTGAGAAATTTAATATCCTTCAGCTTTTTCTCGGCACTCTTCATTCTGTTTTCTTGAATGGTTCCAACAAAATAAATTTTTCGGTGTTTTATATTTCCTCAATAAGTGGAATGGAAGTAAATAAATTATCGTAATATAGTTTATGATTCTTTTCAGCTATATCATGGTACAAGCGTAGCACTACATTACCAGCTTCGCCATATTATCTTGACGCTGGCATTCCCTTACCATTTGCTCCATGAAATATTTTGAAACAATGCACATAATCAGAAGAAACTCCAGCACGAACCCATGTTTTGAAACCCCGTAGATTAGGTTTTGATTTTATATATTGCTTAAGAGAAGACCTATCCTTGAAAAGCACCATCATCTCATTAAGCGATTGTGGTTCTTCTGGCTTTCTAAGTTCGTGAAATGTCTTACGAAGGAGATCTAAAAACGGTCTTAATCTTATCAAACGATCTGTATTATATGCAAGAATGCTCATGTTATCCCGCAAGCGACGGTAACGTTTTGTTAATTCGAACCTATTTATAAACATAGAACCAGCTATAATGTTTAGGCGTAAACCACCACTCGTAGACCAATATTGACGAAGTTTGGCATATCGTATAGAGGTCATTACGAAATTTTTCTAAAAAAATTTTTAGTTCTGGAACAGAAATCTTCAAATTTTCCTTACCCTGTTGCGGAGCATAGAGGTTGCTTTGAAAATACACGTCTTCTAAGTAGCATTCTGGGATAAGCTTATAACAGTAACCTAAAGGAGTTTCGTCAGAAAATTCTGATTCCTTTTTAGGTTAAATATTTGGGGGTACTTTAAACAAATCGGTATTTTTTGTTAGCGCACCAACGTCTTCCTCTAATCACACTGGTTTCTGTAGCCTGTGTCTTAGAGGTAAGATGATCGTTATTATCTATATTACTTTTGCTAATGACTTCCCTGTTATGTGAATGTGTTATGCCTGTTGACGTATAAGCTCCAATATTTATTTCCTCTTCATCACTCTTTATCATCCTTCATCAATTCCAACTATAAAAATCACTTGCATTGCTTTTCTTATAATTTTATATTTTTGGACGTTCCATCAGATCGTTAACAGCCCCAAATAAGGTTTGCATGCGGAGAGAGCTGTCAGACCTATATGCATGGAAACCACATTTGAGGTTCCAAACCAAAACAGCCTTAATTCGGCTGGTAAAATGTTTAAATCCCACCTTTTTTTTTCTTTTTGTAATCAAAATGATGTAAGAAACAAAGACATATTTTTACTTACTTGATATGCTCATCTGGATGGCGGGAAACACTTTAAAAAATTCGTTATTTTAACACATCTGACGGTTGAGCACAATGAAAGTTGTAACCCATACAAACAAAATGAAAGACTAGTGCTGTGATCCCTTAATGCATTTTAGAAGCCTTTTTTTTTTTGACCTCATATGAGGCTATTATGCGATTGAATGTCCAGATGATGAGAAATAGCATTTATTTCTGTGCTTTTTCTCTGACAACCTCATATAAGGCTTCAATGCATAAGAGGGCTAAATAGAAAAATAACGTTTAAAATTGTCCGTAGTTAACCACTGTCAACATATTGGTAGATTTTGGATTAAATCAATTCAAATTTCCTCTTTAAATTTTTCTGAAGGTGGTTTTAATTTTGGCTATCAAGAAAGCGTTCATAAAAATTAAAACAGTTTATGAGAACTTAAACGCTATCAATTATTTCTAAAAATCTTCCGTTACAATATTGAAAATAATTTCATCATAAAGTCTATCATTTTTGTGATCGTTTAAATTAAAATCGAAAAGTGATTTCTATATCTAATTTGTAGAAAAATATAGCTCTAATCAGGCTGAAATTTTAAATTTGCGGCCGCCGTTAATTCCAATTTCAGACAGCTAAAAAATAGCCCATATGGCAAGTAAAACACACCCTTGCAACACAACAGTATTTTAAATTTAATAACTTTGGGTATAAAATATTAATAAAACGCATTTTTAAGTGTTTTTTTATTACAATAGCAAAAGCGCGCACACGTAATGGTATTAAAAGTTGACTTTTTATATTTCGCCCTTTATCGATACTACAAATGTCATTTCTAAGTTTGTGGCAGAAATTAGTTGGAAAATTCTTTTTGTAATTTTATCTTCCAGCATGATTTTCCCTTCAACTTCAAGGAATAATTTCCGGCTACTTAAATCGTTCAATCTGACTTGCTTAAAACTGACACGGTTGATTGAAAGAAACAGGAAATGGCAAGAAAAGAATTCAGAGCTGTCAATTTCCCCACGTCCTTACGTATGTTATAAAGGATATTTTTTTAAATTTTCACATTTTTTTAAAAAAAAAGCTCAAATCGATAACAGATATTAAATTGATAAAAATTCTCGCAAAATTTTGCGCTCCCTCAGGCGTCTTCTAAATTCCCGAACGATGCTCTGAATGCTAAAAGTGGATATAATTTAAAAGTTTTAGTTTTTTATTATTATTTCTCAATGAGTTTGTTATTTTTACCATTTAACTCAGAATATTTTTTTTTAATTATAGTGTGCTGCCTACAACTCGCCTCTATGACGCAAAATTTTGTCTAATGTAGTTATGGCGCAGTATAGCCCAGATGCTCTTGCGCCATAAAAAAGCCAAACAATCAATCAATCAATCAGTCTAATGTAGTTGCCCTAAGGCAGTGGTTCCCAACCTGGGGGTCGCGAACGGATTTCTTGGGGGTCATCGCAACTGTTTTTGGTTGCAATTATTTTTGTAACGAATTTCATGCCAAACGTTTCCAACGCTTTTATACAAGGTCTTTATAATTAAAGTTCCACTTTGAAATGGCCATAAAATGAAAACTACTGGACCAAATGTTATCAAACTTGGTAATAGCTTACAAGAGGTCATGGGATTTTATTTTCCGCAAAAAAATAAAAAAATAAATAAATAAAAATAAATAAAAAAGAAAATAAAAATAAATAAAATAAATAAAGTAAAAAAATAAATAAAATTCAAAATTCAAAAATCACCACCACCGGGAATGGCACTGTAATCAATATTGTTAAACGAAATAAAAAAAATGAAGACATTGGTTTAAAACGTTTTTAATCGTTTCTAAAACGAAACTCTTTGTGGGGTTATGCAAATTGTTTATGGTGATAACATAAACAATTTGGCGGAATTGAAAGATGCGATACACCGACATGTCCGCAACATTCCTCCTGATATGCTAAGAGCTGCTGTTGAGAACGCAGTAATGCGATTTAACTTGCTTTCAGAAAATGGTGGACGCCACATTCAACATGCTTTGTAACACGTTTTAGAAACGATTAAAAACGTTTTAAAACGATGTCTTCATGTCTTATTTCGTTTAACAATATTGCATACAGTGCCATTCCTGCTGGTGGTGATTTTTTAACTTTTATTTTACTTTATTTACTTCTTTCTTTTTTTGACAGAAAATAAAATCCCATGACCTCCTGTAAGCTATTACCAAGTTTGATAACATTTGGTCCAGTAGTTTTCATTTTATGGCCATTTCAAAGTGGAACTTTAATTATAAAGACCCTGTACTTCAACATGGCTACACACATTGCAATATTCTACTAATGGTTGTTAACTTTATATCTATAATATATATTAATATATATAATTAATATAATTTACATAATTAATGTAATATATATATATAATTAATATAATATATTTTTTATTTAATGTTCTTTCTTTACTCTGTTATATATGCTATTGTTGTGCAAATGTGGCAGCGGCGGACGTAGATCATTTGGTTACTAGAAAAGTGGGTCACGGCTTAAGACAGTTTAGCAACCATTGCACTAAGGAAAAAAATGTGAAAAATATAGTTGACAGATTTTAACGCTATGCAAAATTTGGCGCTGTGTATGTTAAAGTTCGTTTAGCTGAGCTAATTTAGCACTAAAGGGTTGTCATGGAAGAAAAGTTGAAGAACTGACATATTTTCTTGTAAATTTCGGCGATATTTTGCAGATTATTTTCGGAACCCCTGGTCGATTGTCGCGGAACCCCAGGGCTTCGCGAAACAGACTTTTGAGGAACACTGCCGTAGTAGAATGTTCCTTTAATATGTTTGTAGCCATTGGAATAAACAAATTTTAATAAACGGTAATTTGCACATAAAATTTCTGATTGAATGTAAACCTTTCAGTGGCGTAGTGACAACGTATTTGGCTATACATTGAAAATAATCCGGATTTGGTTTCAGTAGATATCAAGCTCTTGTCCGCTGTTTTTCTGGAAATCCGTCGTCCGAGGTTTAATTTCTTAGATGAAAATATTTCGGATTCCTCAAAAGTTTGGTCCTGGATCAGCATGATCGCACCTGTTCTTGCACTTTAAAACAGAAACAAATCAATCGGATTGCGTTTAAACTTATTTACTTTCTTCGCCGGTTAAAACAATCTCTGAAACAACAACAAAAATAAGAGTTTAGCGGCTAGGAAAGTGATGACCTGTAGTTAGTTGTCACTTGCAAAACTGCCAAATAAGCATGCGAGTGATTAATGATGCTGACTGACAAGTATTGTCCAAAGCATTGTTAATGATAAATGATTGTGCCAATTTTTACCACAAAGCTCGGTCTTTCTTTCTTTCTTTCTTTCTTTCTCTCTCTCTCTCTCTCTCTCTCTCTCCCTCTCTCCCTCCCTCTGTGTTTATCAATTTGTTATTCTCAAAATACGATGCAAAATACTGTTTTGTTATCAATGCTTTCACAATATATTTCATGTGGAAAATATGAGAACACTTGATTAAAAAAAAAGAGTATAATCATGTGCATACTAATCTTCAAAATAGGAGGGGTTTTCTTCCATTTGAATGAAAAAAGGATCACGTGTGTGTGTGTGTGTTCGTGCGTGCTTCTGTGTATTGTAAAATACAAGAAGAACATTTTATTTATTAATGTGTCTATTGAAAATCCTAACTCAAATTAATGGAATCAAAATTAAATGAAATATTTAACTGAAAATGAGAAAAGAGATGCTTTAATTGCTCAAGGTCCGGGGAAAGTAATGGATTCATAGAAAGAAAATGTCAACCAAGGTAAAAAGGATTTCATTGTTGCAGCTATATAGATTTTATAATGGAATTATAACGAATAAACTATAAATTTTAATTAAATATTATAAATATGGCTACAAATAAATTGTTATATAAATGAATTTTTGAGTTTAATATACATCTTAGGATGTGTAATCATGGAAGAAGGATACTACAATGTCTATTTATCTCGATTTACGATAGGAAAAGTTTCCCGGATTTAGAAAATATTTAAAATTTAGAGCAATTTTGCTTTTTTGAATAACTGCGTAATAACTATTAACCATGTTTTATAAGTGTTGTTAATGTTGAGTTGAAAAGTGAGTTGGATATTCGTTCATGATGTGTGTGTGTGTCATCTATTTTTTTATTGGTCTTTTTCATCAATTTTCATCATCAAGCTTTTCCATCGATTTTCATCATTAGAGTTTCATATTACATTATATATTATTTCATATTAGATATTAGATAGATTTTCATCAATTTTCATAGTAGGGTTTTTCTTCAATTTTCATAATAGGGTTTTTCATCAATTTTCATAGTAGGGTTTTTCTTCAATTTTCATAATAGGGTTTTTCATCAATTTTCATTATTAGCATTTTCATTAATTTTCGAATCAATGCTACAATTTCTAGCCAAGTTAATTTATTCATTCTAAAAAGAATGAATTCAGGATAATTTAAGTAGATAGAGAGTTACGAACATGTTTTTCAAAAAACAGAAATGGGATTTTTGCTGGTATTTATTTTTTGTTAATTATATTCCATACTTATTTATGGTTATAAGACTATTGTGTCAGAGGCGTAGCCTGGCTGGGGCTAAAGGAGACTGAGCACCCCCCCCCCGGAAATATTGTCAATTTCACCTGGAAACTACTTTTTCTCAAAATAAATTTTTGTAGAATTTCACTTCAAATTTTTTTTTCTTGTATGAAATTGCATATGACAATGCAAATTTTGCTTTGACGTTGAAAATGTGCCAAAATAGCATTTTACGGTAAATCATTTGTATGTAACGTTTCTTACAGAAGTTTAAGTCTGCATCTACTTTATGCTAGGATAAAGGAAGTTATTGAAAAGTATACTAAAATTTATAAGTTTTTAATGCAAAATTTATTTTAAGAAATTTATTTATTAATTTTAAATATATTAGTCTACTTATATATTTAGTATTATTAAATATATTAATAAAATATATCAAAACATTTACGAATTTTAAGTCATCTGTAGCTTTCTGTCCTCCTGTAACTTTCAGCGCCCCCCTCTTCCGTAACAAGCGTCTACCTACAGGCCTGCATTGTGTAAAAGATAATGTACAGTTACCATTATATAGACAACTCCTTTCTTGATGTGTACTAGTTTACGATTTGAATGAAAGTACTTACTGCTACAAAAGGCACTCTGTCGTGTTTTTCATTGTTCAAATTCAACGTTCAGTCTTACAAAGGATTTATGAGTAAAGTGAAAAAGCGGATAAAATTTTCAACGGAAAGAAAGAAAAGAGCAACCATTTTTTTAAAGATGATAAACTAAATCAAATCAACCACTTTCTTTATGTTTTCATCATAAAATAAATTGAACAATCCTCGGAAAAAAGAAAATTAAATCCCTTCCAATAAAACTAAAGTTACAGCCAAAAACCTAATTTAAAAACTACATACTTCCAACTTTATCAATTCGATTTTGAAAAAGCGAAAATAATGGCCTTTCGAGCGTAAATTTATTTTCAAAAGGAAAGATTATTGGATCAGTTAAAGAGAAAAAAATTTTCACGATAGTTTGCGGATGCGTTAAAAACTGTTTGTGTTTGTCAAAATCCTTTCAATTTTCTCGTAGAGGACATATCGAAAATTGCCCAAGAATTTATTAAAATGATAAATTTTGTTTTCTTTAAATCAAACCTTTCGTCTCATTCTGGAAATCCCATCATATCACCATGAGGAGCCCTAGAACCTCCATTGCGAGAAAAACTACACTTTAAAGCTTTTCTCCAATTTCAGCAACATCGAAATATGAAATGGGTTTCACTAAATACATTTCGTACATTTTCACTAAATACTCTTCATAAATATATTTTGACATGGAAACATTGAAAGAGTATCATAATTTTATTATATATATATATATAAATATATCATCATCATTTCAGCCGTTGTCAATCCACTGCAGGATAAAGGCCTCCTCTGCATCTTTCCAACGAAGTCGATCTTGTGCATTTTGCTGCCACTTGTGCCCAATATATTTAATTATTTCATCCACCCATCTCGTCTTTGGCCTTTTCCTTGGGCGTGTAGTGTCCAGTGGGATTTATTCTAGGATGTTTTGGTTTATCTGTTATCAGTTCTTCTAGCAATATGGGCTGCCCACTTCCATTTCAAACTTTTTACCTTCGCAATGATATCACAAACTTTTGTTTGATCTCTTATCCAACTGAAGGTCTTTCGATCTCGTCGCGTGATACCAAGCATCTGCCGTTCCATGTTCCTTTGTACCACTCGTAACTTTTGGATACCTTTGGTAGTCAATGTCCATGTCTCACTACCATAAGTCAGAACAGGTAGGATGCATTGATCGAAAACTTTCCTCTGTAAAGAAATAGGGAGCTTTTTTTTAAAAATTATTTGTAGCCGGTAGAATGCTTGCCAGCTAAGCTTGATACGACGTTCGATCTCTTGATTTATGTCGCCTTTCATCGTAATTCGTTGACCAAGGTAAATGTAATTTTCAGCTTGCTGTATTTCTTCTCCCAAAACAACGATTTTCTTAGTTTGTATAAACTTATTAAACATGATCATGCTTTTCTTCAAGTTGATTTTTAAGCCAGATGTTTCTTCTTTCGTTCTTAGATCTTCAATGAGTCTTTGGAGCTCTTCTGGATCTTTTGCGAAAACACGATGTCGTCGGAGAATCTTAGATGATTTAAATAAGCTCCGTTGATTTTTAAGCCTTTTGATCCCAGTCTAATTTACAAAAATATTCATTATATTTCTTATTATTTAAGCGAAAACGCAATATTTTCCTTAGGTTTGTATACTACCTTGCAGTTTAATGTTAATTCAGATGTGTCGTTACGTCCACTATAAAATGTAACTTTTGCAACCACTAATCTTGCAATTCTGAATAATGTACGCCTTGTTTCCAAGGAATAGTTCGATTTCTTTTAAGCAAGAAGCAAATCGTTTTAGCATCATACCTCTTGTAAGCCATCGCACGTTGTTAAAAAGAAGAAGAGCTGAATAATCGCTGTTCATTTCACTAAGAAGCTCTTTAAATTGACGGTGATGAAGCTTTTGTGCTACAATTTGTTAACGGTCTTAATTACTAAATTCATAACTTGACTAAATTCTTTTGGAACCGTTTGTGCACAAAAAGCTTCATGGTGGAATATGCAGTGAAAAGTAATCACCTCGTAATTAATTTTTGCTTTTAAAATAGAAACAAATCCTTTTTCGGAACCCAACATACTCTTGACTCTATCTGTTGCTATTGACACAATTTTAGTCAGTGGGATGACATTTTTTCATACAACAGCATTTGCAATACCCACTCCTCGGGTCTGGCCTTTAAGTGGCAATAAGCCTAAAAGTTCTTCTTTGGGACCTTCGGATGAAATATAGCGCACAAAAAGGCAAATTTATGCTGTATTTTATGTGTCGCAAGACTCGTCTACTGCAATTGATATGGCTGAAACTGATGTAATATCTTCCGCTTGTTGGTCAGTTACGTTTGAGTCCATCTTAGCCATTTTATCTGTGACTGTTTTAGCAGACAATGGAATACTTTCAAATTTATTTAAGATGTCAGCTTTATTTTTAAAATATGCAACGAGTTCTTTAGTAACGTGGCCAGGAAATCACCAGAATGGCAACCCAGAAGGGACCAAAAAAAGCAATAAATTATCCTCCGCTGTTGGCCACGTTAGTGTTAACACCAAACGTTCGAAGAGAGTATTGCAAAAAAAAAGTGGTTTTAAGTAAAAACTTCACTAAAAGGTTACCGGGAAAATAATCCGGAGCAAACAAATTATAAATCCAGGTAAAAACTCACCTCGAACGAGATTTTTAAGTAGTAATAATAATAATAAGTAGTTCAGCGGAGAACATAAACTCTGCTTATTAGTCGCAAGCCTTCACGTTGCCAAAGAAGAAAAAAAAACGAAGCATAATGAGGTCTGGTAGCCTGCCTTGTCTTTAGATCTCGCCAACGTTACTACTACTACTATTATTGTCGGTAAAGATGTATGAAAAAAAATATTATCCAAATTTTACTTCATGTCAACTTCAATCTCGCCGACGTACTACTACTACCATTATTGTCGGTAAAGATGTATGAAAAAAAACTTATCAAAGAGCCGCATGCGTCTCGGAAGCCGCGGTTTGCCGACCCCTGGTATAGGGCAATGATTCCTAATAGGCAGCCCGCGGGCCGGATCCGGCTCACGAACAGTAAAAACTTGCCCGGTTACAAACCATAAGAAACTGAAATTTTTTTTAGGGGAGTTAATTTTTTTCTAGAGGAAGCTGAAACCCTTACCTCCATGCTATTTTATTGAATCAAAAAATTTCTAGGGGGATAAGCCCCCTCCTAGTTACGCCAATATCCAAAAGAGCGTGAAAGATAATTTCGTTTCCATATCTTCTGGCCCGCCGACAAAAAAAAACAATCCGAAGTGGCCCGCGATCAAAACTAATTGAGAATCATTGTTATAGGTTATCAACGCACTTGAAATTTTTTAATCGCGTTTCTTTGAAAGAAATAGGTAATTAACGTTGCTAAGATAAATCAAAATTATATTGACTTGCTCTATATATTTAACTTAATTATTTGGATCAAAATTAATGAAACATATCATTAAAATAAACGTTATTTCATAGGAATGAAAATTTTATAGAAATAAACTCCTTTCAATAATCAATAAGAATCGATAAAACGCGAATTATATTTTCTTCTATCGTTGATATTGATTAACTGTATTAATTATAGCCTGTAACGAAGTTGAGATAATACTGTAATGATTTTCTGTAGAACGCAGATCATTGCATGTTAAAGTAATACAAAAACAGATATAAAACAATAAGATAAGATGACAACGGATTTACAATTAAAACACATTTATTCTAGATCTAGCACATAGTTACTAGTATTTCCTAATTTAACCTTGACTCTCGCTGCTAAACCTTCTCCCCAGCTTACTTCCTTCCGAGAAATTACCCTACCTTGACATGGCATTACATGCTGATTATATATTAGTATCTAGTTTTGCATGACAAATGACGGAAGACAATCAAAGGGACTTACGGCTTGCGGAAATGTGTGTCGTCCAGGCTAGTCCGAAACATACCACCAGACTGTCGGCGTAGGGAGGATGATTGTAGAAGAATGTTGACGTTCGTAGTCAGATGCAGACACTCTTACAACAAATAATAGTTATAATTAGAATGATAATTATAGCATTAAAACTTATGTCGACGGATTATGAGAAGGCAGCGGAGGCTTCGGTTCCACATCTGCGATCGGATCATCCTCATCCGTGAAAAAAACCTGCTAGCTTCTTTCTCACAAGACACTCAGAGGTCGACCGCTCTCGCTCACGGCAAAGTTCCAACTCCAACTCTAGCTCAACCAGAGTCAGCACCTCTCCCAGCTCTTGCAAGATACCGACTCTCTCTCTGTATCCTCAAGAACGTTCTGAAGAAAGCTTTGTCTTCCCGACCATTTCCAGAACCATCTAATGGCCCGTTTTAGGTGGTCGCTCGTTATGTATTCAGCTGCGAAATCCTCTCTCCTTTCTTATGGCCGGACGCAGATTTTCAGCATCTTTTGTGTCATGATCGTTCCGTTTCGCGGCAAAATCTTGGATGTGTATTCCCCACGGGTTACGTATGGCCACTACCGCCGTCTGCTTGTCACCGAGGTCAAATCTCTTCGTGGGAAGTCAAAATGGTACTTCGTCTTTGTCTACATATTTCCATCGAAAAATCTAGAAATGATAATGTTATGGAACCGTAGTTCGCGGTGATCATAACAATGCCCTCAAATTATCTTCTATCAATCTGCAGACACATACAGCTAAGCTATCCAAATCTTTTAATATCAATAAATTTTTAATTTACTCTAGCCAGCTTTCAGCTATATTAATAACTTCTTAACACACACCCACAAATAAACAAAATTTCATAATTGAGCTGGATTACGCATTTGTTTCGTTTTAATTAATTTTATATAATTTTTCCAACGCTAACTTCACCACTCAAACTTATTTCATTTAATTAATTATCGTGTTCTCTAATGAACTGAGTTCATTAACTATTCTGCATTAATTTCGTATCAATAATTCCTTTCAATTTCGTTTCGTTTACGAGTATCAGAAACAACAACTATAAAATTAATTCAAATGTTTTATTAGCATCCCCAACGACAAAGCTGTATAAAGGTTGACCTGTGTTACCATAACTGGTAAAACTTTGTCATAAGTAGTGATGCGAAAAAGGAAAGTCAGAAAAAAGTGTGTAAGAATAATAAAGATAAAGGTAAAAATATTTGAGATTACGGAAAAGAGGAAACAAAGCAAGTTTCAAGAAGTTACGAGGGAGTAGAATAAAAGAAATTCATTTAGGAACATTAGAAAATAAATGCAAAATAGCAAATCTAAATTAAGAAGAAATAGAACTTAGCAACTGCAAAAAAGAAAAAAGAAAAATCCGCAATGTGTGTTCCGGGAGTTCTTCTATTCCTTTCAAGCGATGTAACTTGCCTGACAAAATCTCAATAACACTCTTTCCAGTACTAGAGAATTTAAGCAAAGCATTAGCATTACTAAGAACTATTAATCATTCTTGAAGTACTGGAGTGCTTGGAGGAACTGTGGTTCTAAAATAGAAATATAGTTAGCACCTTATAACAATCAGTACAAATATTCTAAACTAAAACTACCAATTCAATTCATAGTTCATCACTAACGTTTGGCAAGTCATTCAATACCATGAAACATAGCGAAATCGCGTACTAAAACCTTGATTTTTCTTCCTCTTCAAAGTTGACGTCGTCAGGCACAAATTCCTTGAACTGAGGTTTGCTTTATCCAAGTGGCAATGCAATTTTCCTTTCCTGCCATGTTTATTGTTTAGACTGCTATAGTCACTGTAAATTATTTTTACTCACAATTGGCATAATAAGCAAGAGTTTAACCTTCTTAGCCTTACAAATGATATTTCGATGTGTGTTTTGAACAAAGGCGGATTCAGGATGTTATTGCGGGGGGGGGTTTGTTTCGGGGCCCTCACCAGGAAAAGTTTTAGTTTTGGACTGTTAAATAGTTTAGGTAAATGTTATATTACTAGCCTTCCTTTATACCAAGGTTTTCCAATATTCGGCCCGCGAATAATATTAATTCTGCCCGCCTACAACTGTTTGAAATAAAAAAAATCCTAAAAAAATTCTAGATTTTTTTGCGAAATGAGGAAAAATCGTGGGGACATCATAAGTGATCCCTTTCTATATCTCAAGTGCATAAACAAATAACGGGAAGAAATTCTAAAGTGAGAAGGGAGACTTAAGTGTAAGTTGTTTTTTTTGCCTTTTTTTTAAGAAACCGCTGGCCCACGGGATCCGTGAAAATTCTTTAAGTGGCCCACTACTTAAAATGGTTGGACAACCCTGCTTTATACTCACCAAAATATTTAATTTACGACAATGAATTAAAGCTGGGCTTTTCTTTAATTAAACTATATGGTTTAGGGTAGATTATAGTCAAGTATGACAGAAGGATAAGCTAGTAAAGGAGACATATACAATAACCAAAACGATAATTTACAATGTAATTAATAGAACAAGTTTAAATTTAAACTACAAAAACATCGTAATTATTTTACTTTTTTTATAACAAGCAACTTTTTAAAAAACTTGAAGTTTATAGTGCAAAGTCGAGCCATCTTGGTTTCTTTGAAAATTTGTCAATCACTTTATTTACATCAATATGAATGTCTCTGTGGGTGTGTATTAAAAGTCTCTTCTGTCATCCGCGTTCGAAGCCAAGTTTGACGGCGCTTCAACGATAAAAAACTACGTTATGCTGAAGTAACCCTTACTGAAAACGTAGTTTGAAAGACGAGTAGCTTGTAGATTCGTGGAAAAACGTCTGGATCGCATTTCTCCAAGGCTTGGAGACTTTGGTGTAAGACTTTTATTTATTACAGTAGTAACAAACAATACATAAAATATTCTTCATCGTCTTTAATTTTTTTTCTTGTTTAACTTGACGAGGGGGGGGCGATGACCCCCTCCTCCCCTCGCTGAATCCGCTAGTGGTTTTGAAGCGCTTATGTCATACACCATCAGGTTCCTAACTGAACGAGCTTCAAGGCAATATTTAACATCTGCCACTTCACCCGCAAGTTTCCAAAATGTTAACTAAGAATATTAAAATTTATTCTTTTTTTTTTCAAAATATTCACTCTTACTATGTTTATTGAAAACTTTAATGTGACAAAGGAAATTTTCATTTTCCAGTTAAGTAAGACAAACTCCTCAGAAATGGAATTAAATTCAGATTCCTTGGTAATAGATGTGGAGAGATGCCTTTCCGGGAGCCAATGACATACACATGTAGATAAATCTGCGGATAAGGTTGTCAGATATGCTAATTTTTGGGGATGTATCCAAATATCTTCTGGATTATTGCATATAATAAAAAGTTATTGGAAAGCGAACTTCAGAAAATTAATCTGGTCGACAGAGAGAAAATAGGTTTTAAGTAGAAAACTTATTTTCCAGTTTGTCATGGAGAAACAATTCTTGTGTAAAATGAAAGTTTTATGGAGCTTTTCAAACACTAAAAAATTCAGTAGGGGAGACCGAGTCTAGTTGATACAGCAGTAATATTTTCTTAACGCGCAGGCGCAAAAGAGCGGGGTGAAGGGGGAAGAAGTGAGTAAAAATGAGTTTGTTCTTGTCCTCATTCGTCAATGAGGACAAGAACAAACGCATTTTTCTCCGTATATTAGGATGTAAGATATTATTACCCTTCACAGGGATAACACTGTTATTCGACATTCGTCTAGTAGGTCAAGACACCGCAGGCTCAACGTGAGGACCCTGGTTCGAGTCCAGGATGAGGACGGCGCCTCTTTTTCTCCAAAATTACATAAGCTCTAGTTTGAGCTAATTAATACGTGGGTGGCAAAAATTATTGTATAATAAATTCCCCCACGAAAACTCACAAAAATCTCGCCCCGGAGGCTTTTCTGTGTTGACCATATTTGGCAATTGTGTTATCCCTGTGAAGGGTAATAATATCTTACATTATTCCTTTTCTTAGGATTAACAGAATTAACGAATGGTTAACACACAAAGCCACCAGGGCACGTCGAAAACGTTATCCATCTCAATTCTGTAAGAAAATGTTACAAAACAACATCCGTGGATGGCTTTGTGAGTTTGAATACGGCGTCATATACTAACCCTGAGAAGGGTAATAATATGGGTTAAATATGTATGATTGTCAAAACTAAACCTTTCACTTATTCATTTCTCGAAAAACCAGTTTAGATCCATAAAGAGTCGAAAATTTCCAATAGTTCGTACAAGAATTTGGTCGAGTTTCGTTAAGCTATTATGTCAAAATTCCCTTTTGCTTCCGAGACCATTTCAAAAGTCGAGGATGGAACAATAACATCCCTGTCTGGTTTAAGAGTATATTTGGGCAAAAGGGGAATAAAGAAAGAAAGAAATTCCGTCCTTTTTCCTTAGCCAGAAAAAGAAAGAAAACCTTTTCACGAATGAATTCGACTTTATATAAAATATATCGTCTCGATTTCGTAAGGGTTAAAGCACGTACGACATGCATCAATGAAATTGAAAAACAGACGAAAACTTCCGCCAAAACTTCTTTCTGGAAATCCAATCAAAACTAATGACCAGAACAACACTAGTTAGTAATATCATTTACTTCTGAACTTTTGTGGTATCAAATATTCTCATTGCAAGCGTAAGGCAAAATTTTAATACAGCTTAAGATTATTCTCTTACATTAATCATAAAGTAGAGGGGGCATAAATATATATATATATATATATATGGCCTGCAAAAGGGTTGCTGGTATCTAACTGGAAGGAGACCCACACGCTGAACGTATGTGACGATGTGTGGAACCGGCCAGGCCAGTAACCTAGTGTCCTACCCCGCCTTCAAGTGGTGCAGGCTGAGCTTTCTATTTATGTGGCAAATTAATATTTGCTACACGGATAGAAAGGCGGAAGGGGAGGGCTAATTCACCAACCCGTCTAGCCAGCGTGGTGAAATTATGGCTAATTCCTCCATTATGTTGACACACCAGAAACCATGGCCCCTAGTCTCCAGGTGCTGGAGTGCTCCTGATCAAGGCAGCGGTCAGTGTGGCATGAAAGCAGGGGGTGCTAAGAATCACTGGAATGGCCCAGGCTGCCGTTTGTTATTGACCTTGGCTACGTTTAATGGACGATCCCTTGCTTCTGAAGCAAAACTTCAGGAATTGGAAGAGGAACTAGACAAGATCAAATGGGACATTGTAGGACTCAGTGAAGTTAGAAGAAAAGGTGAAGAGTTGGTGGAACTGAAAAGCGGACATTTGTTTTACTATAGAGGAACGGAAACTGGAAGAACAAGTGGTGTTGGCTTCTTAATCAACAAAAGAATTAAAGACTGTCTTCTGGAAGTTGAAAGTACATCAGATCGAGCAGCGAGGCTTGTTGTTCAACTAACCCAGCGATACCAACTTCAAATAGTACAGGTATATGCACCAACATCAAGCCATACCGACGAAGAGGTTGAAGAATTTTATGAAGAAATCAAAGAGTTACACACCAAAGGGAAACAACATATCAAGCTCATCATGGGGGATTTCAATGCAAGAATTGGACAACAGGAACAAGGAGAGACATCGGTTGGTAAATACGGATATGGGGAAAGGAATGAACGTGGCGATCAACTCATCGAATTTGCAGAAGCTGAAAACCTTAGCATCATGAATTCATTTTTTAAGAAGAAACCGCAAAGAAAATGGACATGGAAACACCCAAATGGGGGAACTAGTGAAATTGACTATATCCTGGCAAACAAGAAATCAATTATTGAAGATTGCAGTGTACTGAACAGATTTAATACTGGAAGTGATCATCGAATGGTGAGATGTAAAGTGCACTTAAATACTAAATTAGAACGACAGAAGCTCATTAGGAAACAAGTAAGTAAGAGGGTGGATCTAATGAAACTGAAAGTAAATACCGAGGCATTCAAGTTGGAATTAAAAAATCGCTTTTCTGCACTGGAAGGACTTATTGATGAAAGTGATATCTCAGAAGCAAATGAAAACATTGTTAAGACAATAGTTGAAACTGCTGGGGAAATTGGTGGTGTAACCTGTAAAAAGCACAATAGCAAATTATCTGAGAAGACGAAACAGCTCATGAAAAGGCGAAGAGATATGAAGGTGGACAATCGAAATACCAGTTCCAGGATTGAGTACATAGAACTTTGTAAAACTCTGCGCAAAAGCATGAAAGAAGACATAAGAAAATTCAACTGTGAGCTAGTAAGGAAAGCCATTGAAAATAACAAGAGCCTTAGGGTTGTTAAAGGAAGTTTATCTGTTGGGAAGAAACACATCATTGCATTAAAAGGAGAGGATGGCACCGTAACAAGAAATAGGGAAGAAATACTTAGAAGAGTTGAAGAATTCTACAAAAAACTATATGAAAGTAACAGTGGATTAAACGAAGACGCCGAAATAGTCGAAGGAACAGCTCCTAAAATCTTAAAAGAAGAAGTTTCATTTGCAATAAAAAATATGAAGAAAGGAAGAGCCCCTGGTGATGATGGTATTACATTAGATATCCTAAAAGAAGCTGGAGAATATGTAGAAGACATACTTGCAAAATTCTTTACCAAATGTCTTAACAGCGGTAACATACCAAACCAATGGGATTCTGCAACAGTAATTCTTTTGCATAAAAAAGGTGATAAAGAGGATTTGAAAAATTACCGACCAATTAGCTTGTTACCTGCTATTTATAAAATCTTCACAAAAGTGCTAACACATCGCCTGCAGAAAAAATTAGATGCAGCTCAACCAAGAGAACAAGCTGGATTTCGAAGTGGATTCAGTACAGTGGACCATATTCAAGTATTAAGAGAATTAATTGAAAGAACACATGAATATGAACTTCCATTGTGTGTTGCATTTATTGACTATGAGAAGGCCTTTGACTCTATAAAAACATCAGCAGTCATCAACTCTTTAAGATCAACAGACATTGAGGATGTGTACATTGACATGGTGAAACGTGTGTATAAAAATGCAAGTGCAAAATTTCGGTTACATAAAGATACCAAAACTATCAAACTTGGCAAAGGTGTGAGGCAGGGAGATACCATTTCTCCAAAACTTTTTACTTCAGCTTTACAGATGATTTTTCAGCAGATAAATTGGAATAACAAGGGAATAAAAATAAATGGTGAATATTTAAATCATCTGCGGTTTGCTGATGACATTGTTATTTTTTCAACGGACCCATTGGAACTCCAAGACATGGTACAAGAGCTCTCAACTAGAAGTGAAGAAGTTGGACTCAAAATGAACCTACAAAAACTAAACTCATGTTCAACAATTTTGTAGAGGAAACAAAAATACAAGTTGACAACACTGAGCTAGAAATTGCTGATTCATATATTTACCTTGGCCAGCTGATTTCAATGGATGGCAACATTATGAAAGAACTCAACAGACGTATTAAACTTGGCTGGAGTGCATTTGGAAGAAACAGTTTTATCCTGAAGGGGAAATTGCCTTTGTGTCTAAAAAGAAAGGTCTTCAACCAGTGTGTATTGCCAGTCCTCTCTTATGGATCAGAGACATGGAGTCTAACAGTTGGAGCAATACGAAAGTTACAGACAACGCAAAGGAGCATGGAGAGGTGCATGCTTGGAATAACTAGGAGAGATCGAAAAAGAAACACTTGGGTGAGAGAGCAAACTAGAGTAGAGGACATCATTGTTAAAGTAAAAGGGCTGAAATGGCGATGGGCTGGGCATATTGCAAGAAGAACTGATCAACGTTGGACAACAGAAATTCTGAACTGGATTCCAAGAGACCACCGAAGACCTAGAAAACGTCCTCAAACTAGATGGGTGGATGAAATAAGAAAAGAGGTTGGGGTGACGTGGAAACGAATGGCCCAGGATAGACTTGTGTGGAAAGCATTTGGAGAGACCTTCATCCAGCAGTGGATAGATAATGGTTGAATATGATGATGATGATATATATATAAAAAATTTTCCTCGCCCATTCTTGGCGGAAACAGGCTTTGGGACGGGCAGAGCGCCATGTTCCCAAGCCTCTTTTTACATCACTTCTTAATGTGCCATGTCTAGAAACTTCCTGACAATGTGACACGTGTTTAGGATTGTGGCTTTTTGTATTTCAATGTAGGTGTTTGGGTCAATGTTGAGTATCTCCAAATTCGTCGCAAGCGTTTTTGGTACTATCCCTGTTGCTGAGATGACTAACGGGATGATGAGGATCTTTTCCATACCCCATATATCTCGTACTTCATGTCTGAGATCTTGGTACTTGGTGATTTTCGTTGTGTAGGTTGTCTGTATGTTATTGGTGTTGGGTACTGCTATGTCGATTAAGTACGTGGTCTTATTCGATTTATCGACGAGGGTTATGTCAGGACGGTTATGTGGGACTGTCTTGTCTGTTATGATTGCTCTATCCCAGTAAAGCTTGTGTGTTTCGTTCTCATGCACGGTCTCTGGCTCATATTTGTAGTACGGGCATTTTTCTGTCAGAAAGCCAGCATTCGCTGCCAATTTCTGGTGGACTATTTTCGCTACTTGATCGTGTCTATGTTTGTAGTCTGACTGCGCAAGGATCTTGCATCCTGCCATCACGTGTTGGATTGTCTCCGATGCCGCATGACAGTGTCTGCATTTGTCGCTTTCTATGTCTTTTCTCTGGATGAATTTCTGATTGTTCCTTGTTGCGATCACTTGGTCTTGGATGGCTAGCATGAATCCTTCTGTCTCTGGCTGGAGAGTGCCTTTGGCCAGCCAAGAATTTGATGCCTTTTTGTCAACGTGTGGTTGTTGCAGGTCATTGTAGTGCCTGCCATGTAATGGTTTTCCGGCCCAAGTTCTCAGTTTCTGTTCGTTGGCTGTTTCCAGGACACGCTCTTCGGTACTACACAGGTTTAGTGGCGTGTAATTTGCATCTGCTTGTATTATGGCTTGGATGAGTGGCGATCGGGGACTCTTCAACTGGAAGTATTGCCTCATGCTCTGGATCTGCTTGTCATGTAAGTCTTTGAGGTCCGCTTGTCCGCGTCCTCCTTCTTCCCGGGGTAGTGTTTGCCGTTCAATTGCCGTTGCAGGGTGTAGTTGTCCGGCTCTTCTCTGGATGGTTCTCATTTTCCGCTGGAGTTGTTCTAGTTCAGTGTTGGACCATTTGATGATCCCGAAGGAGTAGGTGAGCACTGGTACCGCATATGCGTTAATTGCTTGCGTGGTGTTCTTCCCGCTCAGTTTCGTCTTCACAATGCTTCTAAGTCTTTCTTGGAATGCTTGCGTGAGCTGGACTTTGACTTTCTTGTGCTCCTGCTGCCGTTTTTGCATTATCCCTAGGTATTTGTAGGTTTCGCCCTCGTCCAAGGTCTTCAGTAGTCTCCCGTCTTCGAGTTCGATGCCTGGTAAATCTTCTTTGCTATTCTTCTGTATTTTGCACTTATCGAGGCCGAATTCCATTCCTATGTCCTTGGAGAATGTCTCTGTTATACTGATGAGTTGTCGGAGTTGGGTGATTGTTGGCGCGTATAGCTTGATGTCATCTACGTACATGAGGTGGGAGACTTTATGTAGGTTTCTCTTGTCTTTCTTCAGCATGTATCCGTATTTACTTGTGTTCAGCATCCTTGACAAGGGGTTTAACGCCAAGCAGAACCACTGGGGGCTTAGTGCGTCTCCTTGAAAGATTCCGCGGCGGATGGGGATCTCGGCCGTTTCTATTTTACTGTCTGGCGTGTTTAGCTGTAACCGGGTTCTCCATTGTTTCATGCTGCTCTGTAGGAATCGGATGATTGAGGGATGCACTTTGTATATGCTGAGTATTTCAAGGAGCCACGAGTGCGGAACAGAGTCGAAAGCCTTCTTGTAGTCTATGTATGCGGTGTTGAGTTTTCGCTTTTGTTTTCTTGCTTGTTCCAGGATAACTGAGTCGATGGTAAGCTGCTCTTTACATCCCAGAGTCCCTTTCTGGCATCCCTTTTGTTCTTCCGTCATTAAGTTGTTGCTTTCGCTGTGCCGGCTTATTTTTTCAGAGATGCACCCCGTGAGTATCTTGTACAGG
>QLNU02015360.1:20253888-20268233 GCA_006491805.2 Dysdera silvatica
CAGTGGATAAACGAAGACTATTAGTCAAAGAAACAGCTCCCAAAACCTTAAAAGAAGAAGTAGCATTTGCAATAAAAAGTATGAAGAAAGAAAGAGACCCTGGCGATGATGGCATTACATTAGATATCTTAAAAGAAGCTGGAGAACATGTAGAAGACATACTTGCAAAATTCTTTACCAAATGTCTTAACAGTGGTAACATACCAAACCAATGGGATTCTGCAACAGTAATTCTTTTGCATAAAAAAGGTGATAAAGAGGATTTGAAAAATTACCGACCAATTAGCTTGTTACCTGCTATTTATAAAATCTTCACAAAAGTGCTAACACATCGCCTGCAGAAAAAATTAGATGCAGCTCAACCAAGAGAACAAGCTGGATTTCGAAGTGGATTCAGTACAGTGGACCATATTCAAGTATTAAGAGAATTAATTGAAAGAACACATGAATATGAACTTCCATTGTGTGTGGCATTTATTGACTATGAGAAGGCCTTTGACTCTATTAAAACGTCAGCAGTCATCAACTCTTTAAGATCAGCAGACATCGAGGATGTGTACATTGACATGGTGAAATGTGTGTATAAAAATGCAAGTGCAAAATTTCGGTTACATAAAGATACCAAAACTATTAAAATTGGTAAAGGTGTGAGGCAGGGAGATACCATTTCTCCAAAACTTTTTACTTCAGCTTTACAGATGATTTTTCATCAAATAAATTGGAATAACAGGGGAATAAAAATAAATGGTGAATATTTAAATCATTTGCGGTTTGCTGATGACATTGTTATTTTTTCAACGAACCCATCAGAACTCCAAGACATGGTACAGGAGCTCTCAACTAGAAGTAAAGAAGTTGGACTGAAGATGAACCTACAAAAAACTAAGATCATGTTCAATAATTTTGTAGATGAATCAAAAATACAAGTTGGCAACGCCGAGCTAGAAATTGCTGATTCATATATTTACCTTGGACAACTGATTTTAATGGAAGGCAACTTTATGAAAGAACTCAACGGACGTATTAAATTTGCTGGAGTGATTTCGGAAGAAACAGTTTATCCTGAAGAGGAAATTGCCTTTATGTCTACAAGAAAAGTCTTCAGCAATTGTGCCAGTCCTCTCTTATGGATGAGAGACATGGAGTCTAACTGTTGGAGCAATACGAAAGTTACAGACAACGCAAAGGAGCATGGAGAGGTGCATGCTTGGAATAACTAGGAGAGATCGAAAAAGAAACACTTGGGTGAGAGAGCAAACTAGAGTAGAGGACATCATTGTTAAAGTAAAAGGACTGAAATGGCGATGGGCTGGGCATATTGCAAGAAGAACTGATCAACGATGGACAACAGAAATTCTGAACTGGATTCCAAGAGACCACCGAAGACCTAGAAAACGTCCTCAAACTAGATGGGTGGATGAAATAAGAAAAGAGGTTGGGGTGACGTGGAAACGAATGGCCCAGGATAGACTTGTGTGAAAAGCATTTGGAGAGACCTTCATCCAGCAGTGGATAGATAATGGTTGAATATGATGATGATATATACAAATTAATTTTCGTAAAAGGGGGCCCTCAAAAAATTATTGCGGAGGAGCCCCGAGATTTTCCGTTATGCCACTGCCGTTGACATTATCCCCTTGATATAAATGACAATATTTTGAAAAAAAAAATTAATTTTGGACCTTGTAAACCAAAAGGTCCTTTTCCATACGACGAAAAAACAGGTGCTTCTCGGATATATACTTTTACAAGAAAACCACTGATCAACAACCCATTTATCGTTTTTCGTTATGCTATTCTCCGAAACTGAATAGTGCTTATTATAAGCCTTGTTGGCTTTTTGCCGATAGAGAATCCATTTATTATAATCCAGCTTTGACTAAAGGCATAAACGATTGGCAATAAATTATCGAAAACTGCTAAACAGCACGAACTTTCATATTGCCGTTTGCAAGCATGTGTTACGTAAGCTTCCTGGAAAAACGAGACTCTACTGTCAATACAATTTTCGACGTGGATTTAAGAAAAGAGATCAATTTTTGGAAAGAGATTTTAAAGAGGATTATTGAAGTTACCCTTACATTAGCTTTATTAGACGTAGCTTTTAGAGGACACTCGAAAATCGACCATATTTTTGTTTTTCGTCTATAACTTCTGAACAAATCATGATAGCGTAATTTCGTAAATGTACAAAATTTCACAGCCTATCCACTGGTGTAAAAAAAATCGTTTAAGAAATATGATGAATTATAAAATTCAATTTTCATATTTTTCCACAGGGGAAGTTGCGCATAGGGGCGACACTGTACTTGTGTGCACAGCAGCTATGCGAGGAAGTAGCACGTAAGGGGCAATACTTCTCCTGCATGCATAACTCTACGCAGAGGAAGTAGCCTAAAGGGACGACTTCAGATATATTTTCAAAAGGAAGTGGGGAAACCCCTTTCACAGATGAAAAACAAATGATATGGTTATATGTGCAAAAATAGGATAGGAGGCATAGTCGTATCTAGGGAGAGATCTTAGGGAACGGTCCCCTGAAACTAAATTTGTAATAAAAATACGTACATGCATTTACTTGCCAAACTTGTAAAAATAGGATAAAAAAAACTCTCAAACCTTGAATATTTATCAAAATTCTGTCCACAACGTCTCGTTTTATAAACCTCTGATTTGGGAATACTTTAAAGAAAAAAATATAAAAATCATATTTTTTAAAAGGAGGATACCATAAAAATTAAATTTTGATGGCAAAACTACAAGCAAAAATTACAATGATGTCTGAAAGCAAAATTGGGATTTCCTCATTTATTTTTGTACGATGTATTTATGTATTTATATTTCTTCTTTACGATAAATGTGACACATATCTATTCAACGTTATTTTGTAAAAAAAAACTCCCGCCCCCGATTAAATCCTGCATACGGCATTGGAGTGGAGGTATGGATGGGCTTAAAGATACCTTAGAGTCGAACCCAATATACTTCAGTTTCACCGCAGGCGACATTTGGAGTTAATCCAAGAAATGTTGAATCCTCAGAGAAGCACATAACTGCGAATGTCCAGATTATCCTATTTCGGACGAAGTAGTTTGATTTAAATTGGCTGTTCTCTCCAATTGCAAATTCCACGGTGATAACTGCAGTTTCTGAGTCTGTCGCGAAACGTCTAGCTTAGCCATCTAATGGACTGATAACGATTTTAGCCCTCAAGGGGAACTCGTAATTTTAAATTAGAATATATCAAAAAGTCTTTTGCATCCTTTCGTCAGATGTTTGTTTAAAGCATTGTGTTCGAATTCCATTTTAACTTTACAGACGCAGATGCCTAATTCCAGAATAACGCCATTAGCATTGACATTTGATTTCAATTTAATCAGCTTTCGGTATTAAATCAATTGCCCATTTCATAAATAATTGGTTTAATTAGTGCAGATGCTACTCTTTCTCCTTATGGTTGTGTTTTCATAACCAATTTATTATTCTTTCGTATTTATGTGTGATTCATTCCTTTTTTGTTTATCTTTTATCCGTTACCTGTTTATTCATTTTTATTATTACTTTCTATTTTTCACCCCAGAGTTCATGATTCGGCTTACTTCACGATACAATAACACAGGATACCGATGGAACTGATTTGATTTGATTTGCTTTATACAATAATTTCTGCCACCCACGTATAGATTATAGCTATAGACTTGATTATAGATTATAAATTATAGACTATATTATAGATTATAAATTATAGACTAGATTATATATTATAAATTATAGACTAGATTATAGATTATAAATTATAGACTAGATTATAAGTTATAGACTAGAGTTTTTTTCGTTTTGGAGAAAAAGAGACGCTTTCCCCATCCTGAATTTGAACCAGGGTTTGATTTGCTTTGTTCGAATTCTTTGATTTGTAAGTTAGGACTTTGAATTAGCTTAGGTATTTTCAGAAATCTATACTTGGGGATTTCAATGCGATTCGTTTATTCCCATCACTATTATTATTATTTTGCATTTTCACAGCCCGTCATGAATTTGACGACTGTATATATTCTTTAATGTCGGGCTATTATCAAGTGCTTTAAATATCGACGGCATTTTCTTAGGATGTAGGCAGTTCCAAGCAAAGCCGCCTTTTGAAGTTAGTGCAATACCACTTTGTCAATTCTTATTGTATAAAGATGTTTTTTAAGATGTTATTTGATTGATCCCAATGCGCCTATTACAATGGGGATAACAACTGTTTTTTTCCATAACCTTTCGACTTCGATTTGTAGATCTTTGTATTTGAAGATTTTGTCAAATTCTTTCTCCTGAATTCTTAAGTCACCAAGAACAACCGCATCTACTATCTAAACTTGCTTTTTCTTCCACAATTGTTGAATCAAGTGTATTATGTGTAAGATGTTTGTCAGTTTGGATACGGAAGTCCAATAGGACCTTAACTTGGCCATTTTCAATAATATTTTCAGCTTTGTGATCCCACCAGTTTTTTGTTGACTGTAACATTATATCTTGGCACAGATGCCAGTGAATCAGTGAAACTACCTCATTGTGTCTTTCCAAATAGCCTGTATGCGCGATCTTTTAGCATCCACAGATCAAGTGATCCACTGTTTCGTCTGCTGCTTTACAAAGACAACATTTTCTATCGTGAGATGATTTTCCAATTTTTGTTTTAATTACGTTCGTTCTTAATACCTGTTCCTGTGCATCCATTAACAAACCTTCTGTTTCTTTCTTCAGTGTCCCCTTTTGAAGCCACTGCCAAGTTTACTTCTCCTTAACATTTCCCATGGTGGCCCTAAAATGTTGTCCGTAGAGAGCTTTATTGTGCCATTGCTGATTTCACCTCAAGAAAGTGTCTTTTCTAAATTCTTCCTTAGATTCCTTGAATTTCAATAATTTTGCTTTGGATACTTCTATTACCATTCTTTCAGAACTTCGGTTGATATGTTCTGCCAGTCCTGTTTGTTCTTCTACTGCCTGCTTGACTTGTATTAGACCTCGGCCACCGATGTTTTGTGGAAGGTTGAGTCTGTCCACATCACTTCGGGAATGTAGAGCACGATTTATTTTCATAATTTTACGAGTTTTTTGGTCAAAAGCATCGAAGTTTGATTGTCTCCAGTCAATAATTCTTGCGGTGTATATGATAACAGGAGTTGCCCATGTATTAATGGATTTGATGATATTACCACCTTTAAGCTTTGCTTTCAAAATTTTCCTAACACGCCTTAGATATTCGTACCTTGTTTTCTCTTTTGTCTGTAAATACATTGTGCTGTCCGCTCCAAGTATTCCAAGGTATTTGTAGCTTTCATTACTTGGAAGTCCTTTTATCAAGTTTCCGTTTTCAAGTATGGTTCCCTCGGATTTTGAGATTTTTCTTTTTTTCAAAGTTAAGGTGGCACAATTTTCCATCCCAAAATTCATTCAGATATTATTGCTAAAAATTCCGACTATATTAATAGGAAAGTCAAAGTCCAATTCCGTTTGTGATTTTCCAAGAAGTTTTAGGTCATCCATACATATGAGGTGGGAAATTTTTCTTTGATTCCTTGAGACATTATTATTATTATTATTATGTCTGGTATACATTGTTATATTACACAGCATCAAGGAGATAATCACTATCCTCTTGATCTAGAATTCTTAGTTCAGTTCAAGTCTCACCCAGAAACCTGAGAACTGTCCATATATCTTCTTAATATATAGGCGGTGCCCAGTAAGGCAGTTTTTTGTAGGTCTGTTGTCGTTATGTCAGTAATGTCCAGTTTTTCTAGGAAGTTCTTTAAATTAGGTGTGATGGCCCCCAGTGCACCTATCACAATCGGGATGACTGTTACTTGTTTTTTCCAGAGTCTATTAATTTCTATTGCAAGGTCACGATATTTGGAGATTTTTTCGAATTCCTTCTCTTTAATTCTGCTGTCACCTGGTATTGCAATGTCGATGATAAATACCTGTTTTTCCTTCACTAATGTTAGGTCTGGTGTATTGTGTTTTAAATACCTGTCTGTTTGAAGCCAAAAGTCCGGAAGTATTTTTATTTAGGTGTTTTCTGTCACTTTTTTGCTTCATGTTCCCAGTAGTTCTTGGTTACCGTGATCTCATAAGTTCTGCAGATATTTCAGTGACTCAGGGAGGCCACTCTAACGTGTCTTTTTTCGTAGTCTGAATAGGATATTTTACTTCAGCCACTGATTAGGTGGTCGACTGCCTCATCTTTTACTTTACACAGCCTGCATTTACTGCTCGTTTTGCCTTTGGATTTTTGATGTCATCACGTTTGTTTGCAGTGCTTGCTCTTGTGCAGTAAAGATCATGACTTCGGTTTCTTTTTTTAAAGTTCACAATTGCAACTATCTCCAGTTATGCTGGCTATTATTATTAATGTCATTATACTGCGTTTGCACAGTCTATCTTGAATTTGACTACTGGGTAGATTCTTTAATAGCGAGCCCTTCCAAAGGGCCTGGGCTATCAAAGGTATTTTCTTAGAATGTGGGCAGTTCCAAGCAAAGCGGCCTTTTGGATTTGGTGCACTACCATTTTGTCAATTCCTTTTGTATTATAGTGGTTTTCGAGATTTGATGGGATTGCTCCCAATGCTCCTATTACTTACTATTAGGATGACAACAGCTTTTTTGTTCCATAACCTTTCAACTTGGATTTGTAGATATTTATTTTGGGAAATTTTGTCAAATTCTTTCTCCTGAATTCTTGCGTCACCAGGAAGAGCCACATCTACTACCCAAACATGCTTTTTTTTCCACTATTGTTAAGTCAGGTGTATTATGTGTAAGGTGTTCGTCAGTTTGGATACGGAAGTCAACACAGGATCATGACATGGTCATTTTCAGTAATCTTCTCAGCTTTGTGGTCCCACCAGTTTTTGCTGGCTTTAACATTACATTTTTGGCAAAGGTGCCAGTGAATCATTGAAGCTACTTTATTATGCCTTTCCAAATAATCTGTATGCGTGATCTTTATGAATCCACAGATTAAGTGATCCATTGTTTCATTTGCTTCTTTACAAAGACGACATTTGCTATCATGAGATGATTTTTCAATTTTTGTTAAATTACGTTCGTCCTTAATGCATGTTCCTATGCAGCCATTCACAAACCTTCTGTTTCTTTCTTCAGTGTGCCCTTTCGAAGCCACTGCCAAGTTTTCTCCTCATTGATTTTTTCCATGGTGGTCCTAAATTGTTATCCGTGGAGGGATTATTATTATTAAGGGTAAATTAGGAAAATTGGCCGCAACTTTTAGTTCCTTATTCCCAGAAAGAAGTGTAACAAAATTAGAATAATGACCAGGGGAAAGCGAAGGATTATCATTCTAGGAATAAATGATGAATAATGAGAATGGGTAATGTAGCTAGAAGCTGTATTTGTACCCTGAGAGGTGAAGAACCATGCCCCAAAATGAGCTATGATAGATGCAGCGTATAGTATTGAAAGATGTGCGAAAAGTGAAGGTGGAAAAGAGAGAGAAGTAGCAGCAGAAAAAGGCAAGATCATACCATAAGTCGATAAGCCCTCAAACAACGGGGATCCCATACGTCATAAGCGAAACTTGAGAGTTAAATGTAACATAAACGAGGGGGTTGGGGAAATAAAAAACCCAAAATTGGGTGGAAAAAATACTATTTTTGCTCTGTTCTAAAAGAAACTGGGGAGCATATGCCTCCTGCCCTCGCCAAATTACGCCTATGACAAACCGTACAGCAAACAAGCACTCCAACATCCTGTAAAAAGAAAGAAAAAAAATCATACTCGCTCTGTTCATGAAAAATTATATCCCCCCACCCCCCAAACACAATCAAAATATTTTCAGAGAAGCCTGTTGCATTTCTTTAATCCTTTTGCCTGCCACCAAGCTTGGAGAGTATTAGGATTCATTAGACTTATTTCATTGTAAGTAATCACTCGTAGAGAGTTGTAATAAGTTAGCAGTTTTATGTCTTTGAGAAGAAATATCATGAAAGAGATAAAACAGTTTGAGTTCAGTTATATTTTTTATTTTTCTGTTCTTCTGAGAAACTGCAAAATCTGTGCATCTATTCTTATAGATAATTTTAGCACAATTTATTTTTAAAGAAGCTATCATATATAAACCTTGTGATAAAAAATCTGCGCTCCTCAAAAGCTTGTTCGCCCTGCGGTGGCGCAGTGTGGTAACGCGTTCTCCTATTGCGCGGCTAATCCGGGTTCGACTCCCAGCAGTGCAAAAAGAACGCTTACTCAGAGATCTCATAAAGATCGCACTGCTCACTGTAGTCCGGGGTTTGGTTCCCTAGGCCTTAAGAGGTTCGGATTCCTCGGAAAACAGTAGGTCCCGGCGCAGCATGACCACTGTAGTCTTTGAGCCGTAAAACCAAAAAGAAAGAAAGAAAGAAAGCTTGTTCAATCATGATTAAGCGGTACATGAGCAATGAGGATACAAATATGCGAAAGTGATTAACATTGGATAACAATCAACCTGTATATTCAGCAAAAGTATGACCAGAACCGTTGCATATTAGTATGATGTACATCTGCCTCTAGAAGCAACGCAGTAGGATATTCGCTCTTGCATGAACTCATGCAAACATTGAATCCTGATCTATTGTATATTCTACAATTACTCAGTAAGATTACGCACGTTGCCAAATGGCTGCAACTGGCGCATAAATATATCCCGAACGTGTTTAACTGATGAAAGGCCTAGAGATCTGACATATTAGGAGAGGGTTGTGACGTCACGCACATATTCTCTAGAGATGTTCGCTATAGGAGGTCGGGCATTATCTTGCTGATAATTTGCTTCCAACAGAGGTGAC
The DNA here is from genome assembly GCA_006491805.2 of Dysdera silvatica. Lineage (NCBI taxonomy): Eukaryota > Metazoa > Arthropoda > Arachnida > Araneae > Dysderidae > Dysdera > Dysdera silvatica. The sequence goes on from QLNU02015360.1 coordinate 20,262,719, forward strand.
AATATTTATAGCGCAACAGGTCTCAAGTTGTCAGCAACGTATCGTTAGCCGTTAAAGCGCTGCGAAAAATCACTAGTAGTGACCGGGCTTCATAGGGAATGGTTCCCTAAATGGTAACGCCAGATGCGATACATGCATATCGCTTCGTAATGCCGTGAGGCAAAAAGTGTTAGTCTTTCACATGCGAATTTTATAGACATACCAGCCAAGTTAAGACCTTGCTTAATCGATAAATACGGTACGACTCTAATTCCATACATTCCTTTGCAGACGCGAGAAAATTGCCGTCGATGCCAAGAAGTAGACGCCATAATGCACATCTATATTTAAGTCCAGCCGTTGATAGTTTTTTTTTTTTTTGCAATGGTGATACAATTCCAAAAGGTGGTGGTAAGTGGCTCTACATGGCAGATACCGATGCTGCCAATATTCTTGTGATAGTTCGCACTATCGAAGGATTCTTCCAAACAGTTGTCATCCTCAGCCTTCCTCTATCCTCTATGTACAACGCAGGCCCTGTTGAAACCATTCATAGAAATATCGTCGAACTATGTCACCACTCTAATCCTCATGCCAGGCGCTTCGTCGATATGACCAATCTGCTTTTTTGAGGCCGATAATGCGATTTTGGCTGAATTCTCTTAATTGCTTGACTGTTGTCAGGTGGGTTTTCAGGCCATTCTTGTTTGCTAATACAAACGGCACTACCATGGAAGCAGTCGGAATTGGCGCAGCGGATAGGCAATGATCTTTATATGTAACACTGGGTGCGCGTTTCTCGTGCGCTCCAGACCCGCTCTATGCATTTTTTATCATTAGTACATCTGACCAAGAGGTATTTAAATGCTAAGTTCCGAGATTATTGGGCAATTTTTCCAGGTGGGCGGATTTTTTTTTATCACAAAATGTGTATGGGATATAGACGAACATTTAATTTTTTTGAATGAAAGTTATGTTTACTTAAAAAATCGCATACGTGACAAAATATTTTTTATATTAAATAAAACGTATAAGTTTTGAGAACTTTTTTTAGAAATAATTTTTCTAAATATTTTGGAAAAGCTTATTTTACATTTTAAAAATCTCTTTTTAACGAAATTTGATAAAATATTTAAGTAATATTTATATTTTTTCCTTTTTAATAATATATTCTGACACTATGATGAATCATCTATGTTTTTCATTTTTTGGTTTCATGTTTTTTTTTGGGGGTTTTTTTCGTATGAACCTCTTTTTAACACGCTGAAAGCATTATGCCCTATGTATTTATTGTGTATATGCAGTAAAGCCTATTTATAAAAAAAAATTGTAGTACAATTATCCTTTAAATAAGTTGGTAATGATAAAATTTCGTGAAGTAAAAATTGCGTTTGAGAAAGGTTTACAAAAAATAAAAACTCTACGGAATTGATAATGACTGCCAAAAGACTTTCAAAAAATGATTTGTTTCATTATTTCAAAAATACTGACATTTACGTTAGAATTCAAAGAAACAGCCATTGAGAAGTATATGATTAAACAAGATGAAAGCAAACATTTCGAAGCTATCGCAGCCTCATCTTCAGTGCGAAATGGTTGAAATTATTTAAGTGGCAACCTATTCCTCAGATAGATCGTATAACTCATTTAACGCGTTGTGATGTCTATTGTTGCCAGATTGTCAAATTTCGAAAAATAAGCGGCTATTATCGTTATGAATGGTTTTTTGCAGGACTTTTGCATCATGCTAACATAGAATATGGCTCTGTTCAGCACAGTGTTTGACGAGAAGCGAGCTAAAATCTTGAGTCCTGAACTTGTTTAACTTATTTCGCATTAAATATTGACGTTTCGTTTGACTGTTCAAAATTTAGTTGGACTAAAATCAAAGATCTCCAAACAATTTATATTACTTGTATTTAAAAACTAATAAACCCATCACCTCTATGACGACTTTAATATTCCTTCTTCTTTTGTATATTTTTTTCTTTTTAGTTGATAAAATCAAGATTTGTGCCCGTTATTCGTCTAAATTGATGAATTCATTAATACATCGACATTTTTGGATTATAATTTTAATTTTAGTCTTTAATAATTTAAGCACTGAATTAATGAAATTGTTGTTATTATGTATAGAATAGGACTTAATTTTCTTCTCGGTACCGTGACTTTCTTTATTTCTCCAGACATTTTTTTTTTTTTTTTTTTTTTTTTTTTTTGCCTTGGAAAAGCCCGTTAAGTTTTCGAATAGCAAAAATCGCTATGTGTCTTTTTTTATTTGCTAATGCATATAAATTTCCGATGACATTTATATTTTCATATCTTCAGCGAACAATGGAATTAGAAATAAAAAAGTGGCACGAAAGTAAAATGAATATGTAGACAACCCATTAGCTGTTGAGTGCATCAAACCGAATATACCGAAAAATTTAAATTAGCTCTAAACGACATGATAAAAAACACAGAAAACCAGGGCCCCTGTGCATATTTAAGGCAATTCTATCTTTTAATACAACGTCATCTTATGTCGTCTATAGCTATTTTCAGATTGTTAGTGACCTTTTTTCTGAATATCTATCGATCTTTCAAAATAAAGAACCGCCTTATGGAGAAGACGGAAATTCAATCTTTAAGATACTTTTGCAATTCAATGACAAATTCTGCCGCAATTAAATTTTAAATTGATCATTAAAGTTCCCGCTTAAATGCAAAATTTTCGTGGCAACAGTCTCAAATCACTCAGTGACCAATTAATTTCCTTTTTCGTTGTTACATAGATGATTTCAGCGTTACACACATAGTTAGAAAACTATATATACACAGATGTACATACGTCTATATATAGATTTAGATTAGTTATGATAGATTAGTTATGGTCTAATGGAATGAATCATGAAAACTGTATCCGTATCCCTATCTGAGGGTGACCGCTAAGCAAGGGTTTGAAATACATTATTGTAAATCAGTTTCTGCCGGGGAATTTTTATCTGACAGTAAAAGTGGGGTGGCCGTAACTTAAGAGTGTCCATTAAGAGGGTTTTCACTGTAGTATGACGTGTGTAGTAGCAATAAATTAAACTACAGTGAAAATCGGTTATAACGACCTCCAAGGGACAGTGAAAATTCGGTCGTTTTAACCGATAGTTGCTATAATAATAGAATATAGTAAATACTTGTTTTAAATCATAATATATTAATACAGTTTAGAGTTCTATAAATTGTTTTGATAGTAAAAAGTATTAAACTGTTTAGTATTAAAATTAAATAAAAATATATTTAATTATAATGAATTTAATTGAAGTATAAATTAAATTACATTTATAGCCATACTAAATAAGTAGTATTTTTTAGTTTTTTAAATTAAAAAATTTTCAAAAATCCTAAAGTGTATGATATAGAAAAAATGTAATGTATAATAGTCTATCGAACCTATATAAATTAATATATTATTATTACTATATAACATACTACCTAATGAATACAGAACAGTGCTGGTTTAAGGTTTTTATTAGCCCTAGGCTGGATGTATAGAATGAGTCCCTAAAGAATGTGCTATCGTGATATTCAATCTTTATATCACGCTTTGTTAACACTATTAAAGATTACAGAAACCATCTTACGAATTTTTTTTTTTTTGTCAATCGAAGATTAGCTTTATGATTGAACAAATAAAGAAGTGAATACTGCTGCAGAATTTATTCGTTTTCTATCTCAGTTTGGCAATAAGTTTTTCTCAAAATATTTACGTTTTATAATATCTTGTTTGCCATACTGCAAAATAAAAGCATGCACATTTCTGACTGTACGAAAAAAGCTAATAAGTTTTACGAGATTAAAAAAAAAATAGAGATGAAGATTTTGATCAAGTGTGAACAGAAACCAGAAGTCATGGTAAAGGTAATGAAAATTAAGCAAGACTAAACCGACAAAATAATGATGACGATCGTTCCGAGTACCTAGGTATTTTTAATAAAAATTTTCACACTCTAATGACTCAAACAGAAGGTGTGTTTGAGTCTCAAAAATATTTTAAATTCATAGCTTTGCTGGATTCAAAACATTTTGATAAATTTTGTGCATGCTTTCCCGAACATCTACTGTCGAAACTTAAAGAAACGTATACTTCATGTTTCGATAGAGTTCTACTCAAAAATGAATTGAGAGTGTTTTATTCCCTTGATGAATACAAAAGAAAATAAAAATCAGTAAGAGATATTACTTGTTAAATGAAGTTGAATAAATTGGATATTGTGTTTAGTGAGGTGTACAAATTAGTAGGAGTATTAACTTTCCCATCAACTACTGCAACTGTTAAAAGAAATTTTCCTGCATTAAAAAGAATCAAGGCATATCTTAGAGCCACACAAAGACAAGTGTGCTTGAGCAACTTGGCTGGCTTGTCAATAGAGAAAAATATTTTTCAAATATAAAAAAGTACTCTGAAGAAATTTTTATATAAATTTAATGCTTAAATTCCCATAAAAGAAAGTAAAAACGGAGTTCATGCACAAAGAAAGCATTCGAAGATGAAATATTAAAATTCTAATCCTAATTTTTATTTTAGTACATTTTTATATTTTAATTATGTGTTTTAATTACTAAATATAATTAAATAATAATTAAAGTAATAATATTATATATAAAGAAGCTATCTCTAATTTTTTATAACTGGAAATAAACTTTGAATTTAAAAAAAAACAGCATGTGAGAAAGTGAGGGGGTGGGGGACACAGCCCAGGTATTGGACTAGCGCTATCTATACAGGGTGAGTTCAATCCACCGCACCCACGAAACATTTTTGAAATAGCCATATGTTCACTGATTGGACTAGTTTCACCAATAGGCGCTAACGAGTAACAACTGGGTTGTTTATTTTTCCGAGATAACCTTTTCATTGGTTCTATACTATCAGAAAAAGGGTAAGCCCAATTTGGCGACTTTGCATGCTGTCTTCACCGTGTTACGAACAACGAAAATAAAATTTACAATATTCTTACGCTCGGTGATAAACAGTTTGTTAGAATTGGCGGCATATCGCTATTTTTTAAATCTCTCCTTAATTAATAAATATAAAAAACCTCAGTTTTTAAAAATTATGCACTAGAGAACATTTAGACATCGTCCCATTTGCCTAACCTAACGGTGAGAGGGTGGGGGGTCGCGAGGATTTGACCTCCATCGCCTAGATTTTAACGTGCATTTTTTTTAACATGGTTAATTTTCTGGATTGTGGGTTGAAATAAACCTCACCCCCTTCCACTTTCTAGTAATGCTTATGCACCGTCCTGTAAATTTCGAATTCAGTGGCGTTTTTCCCTAATACAGCGTTAATAATTGTTATTATCTGATTGATGATATTACAACTAATCAATGGTTCCGAAGCGCATCAATTAATTTTATTTTTTTTGTGGGTAGAGGGTAGGCAAGCTATGCTCCAATCAGCGTCTTTCATAAAATTATTACAAAGTTGTAAAGTAAGTTCATGAGCACTTTTCGTACAACCTAGCAACAGTAATATTGTTATATTTTTGTGTTT
>QLNU02015360.1:20268333-20286592 GCA_006491805.2 Dysdera silvatica
TTTATTTATTTACCTTTTTAATATTTGCTTGTAGTGTAAATGTTTCGCGATATCATAGAGCTCATCTTATAGAGTAACAGAAAAAATATGACAAAATTCTCATAATTTTTGGACACTTGAGACTCAAATGCACATAATATTTTTAAACTTCTCGAATGGACGATTTTTTGACAGTATTTCTTCAATTGAATTATGTGAAGCTCCTTATTATAATGATACATTTAAATATTGATAGTTATTATTTAGTGTAAAACTTTTATGAATTAATACATTCGATTTTCATTGTAATTCAAAGAATTGCCACGCCTGTTAAAAAATTTTCAAGTATGATTTAATGTCGTGTTTATCTATTTAATCAAATTACAAAGATATTTTTTGTAATTTTCAATATTATTATATTTGAAGATCTAATAATTTGGGCGTTTTTATTTTTAAATAATTAAATATCTCAATTCTCTTAAATATACCATTATTCTGTCTTCCTCCGTTTAACTATTCTTCTCCTAGATTCTTGACTAGAAATTCTTGACTTATTAATTTGTTCTAAACCCGCCTCTTTGAGAAGAAAGAACATTTCCCAAAGTTGGTTCTATATTTTTAATTTACTGTGCTTATTGTTAATTCGTTATGTTGGTTCTAGTTTTGCTCTAAGCCACCACATGGGGTATGGTCTGCTCCAATCACTTGCATTAAATTATTCAACACGTTGTCTTATTACTTGTTGAACTTAGGGAATATAAAAGCAAACCTTATGACCCTATTTTTCTGAAAAATTTTCCTGGAGCATGGTATCCGGTGGAAACTACCATATTAATTCGTTTTCAATTGTTCGTAACCATGTTTAGCCAAAATAGGGAGAGGATATATAGAGCCTCTCGGTGGGAGATTATAGTCCATATTGGCGAGCTTTAAGAGAATGCGAAACCACGTTGGCTATCTTCGAGGAGTGTGGTAACCCCAGCTCAAATTTAGTTCTTAAACTTTTTCCTACTCTGAAACTTCAAAGCAAGAGAAAAGATAAGCCCCGTCGGTCGATATTTCAGATCATGCTCTCCATGGCACACCCTCTGGCGGTATAACGTGCCGTTTCTTTTCTCACGAATTTCTTTTCTCGATACCAGTTAAACAAATTCTGTCACTTTCAATAAAATAACCACATGAATTGTCTAACTTCTAAAACTTCTACTGTGTCTGAGAGTATTATGTATTTTGATTTCTTGACCATGAACTTCATAGGCTGAATGCTATAAATAAGAGCCTAAGGTATTTCATAAACCTTAATTTTTACACTATTGTTTGTTAAACCCAATAGTTAAGAACCTTAAATTTTGTGATGATTGTCGAAAATATTGTTCCGATGACATAATTCTCATGACGATTAAAAAATGTTTCTCCTATTAAAATATTCTTCACCAAAAATTTCACTACACGATAAATAACTCAATTTTATGTGAATTATGTCAAATGTGCATTTTTCAATATTTTCAAGGAATTTGACTTAATAAATACAATTCAATTTAATTACGCTTATCATCTGTATTCGAAACTCTTGTCTGTGTGACAATTTGCTGGCCATCATCATAAAATATTGTTCGATCACTGAATATCCACCCAACCTAAATAAAATTTAAGTCAATAAAGTTGAAAATGGTTAATTAACTAATAATTAACAACTCACCTGCATCGTAATAAAAGCAACATCTACCCTACCATAAACATGTATTCAAATTTTCAAATCAAGTTTTCAAAGAACCTTAAACGACTCCAAAGTAAAAAGTTAAGTAAATAATATTAGGCTTCCTTTGTATAAAAAGCAAAATCGATAGCAATCTAATATCGATACTCAGCTTTCAAAAAATATAATTATTATTTGAAAGTTGAGTTTTATAAGTTGTGAATAAATTTCTTTAAAAAATATTTCAACGATTTTTTTACGGTATATGTGGTGTTTGACTTTCAGAAAAAAATATTGGTGGTTTTATTGCGTCACACACGTGGAAAAAGAAGGGTTGCTTTCTTTTAAATTCAAATCCTTGAATTTCCAGACTGACGAAAACTTTAGACAGCTAATGAAAGAGAATTTCAGCCTTTCACTTCAAGGTCTGAACGCCTTTTTTTACTGGCCTTTTCAGAGCGGCTCTCTACAGCTGTTGGACAAAAGGGCGCAATATATTATTTGAAATATCTTATTAAATATTGATTTTCAACTGCGATAACCATTTGCAAATTTGCTCGGCATGGCGTAAGGATTACGAAAACATACAGTTAGGGCGGTGATTTTTGAATAACCTGTATCCTTTTGCAACACCATAATGAAAAATAAAAAATTGTATTAATTCAAATCATAATTATTTTACATTTCATATTTTCCATTTCATATACGAGCCAATTCTCATTCGTGTATTTCTGAAAACCAAACACGCAAAATATCGTCAATTGTGTGCAGTTAGATACAATGCATACCTATAGTTGGCTTGAATCCTTAAGTACAATACAACTCCTTACTTATACTCGTGTGTGGGCCTCAGGTTAAGATTGAAGCAAGAAAGATCAACGAAGGTCCTCAACAAGCCAAGCTAAGTGATGAAACATCGATTGTAAATTACATGCTGCTACCTCTTTAGCTTACCTGGTTGCCAAGTGAAACTTCAGAAGCGTTAATACGTGACTAATAATGGAAAGATCGCCTTAACAATGTTTGGATCACGTTGGTGACGATTTAATTTGCGACCATTAGCTGCGAGTAGTCATTAAATTTGCCCAAATCTCCGGCAGAGCGATCACTACCTTAGCATTATATATATATATAGATTATGCAGGAAATTCTATAGACCGGAAATTGTACATAATGTAGTGATATTCCAATTTACCAGTTACTGTATTTGCGTGTGGTCATGTTATTGTGTTCAATTTCTAAATATTACTATATGTACTAGTTTATAATTTGGTTCCTTATTATTGCCAGTAAATACTTTATTGCGTATAATCAAAAATATAATTTTTGTGAAAACGGCTATTCTTCTTTTATAAGTACACTTTGTTGCAAAAGAAACGACGCATTGTGAAGGAAATGCTTTGTTTCCATGAAACTTCGCACATGCAATGAGTACGAAAACATAAAGAAATGGTTACATTTCTATTGCAGGAGTATTTTTTGTTACAGAGAAGTGATAATGTAACTGCCACATATTAATACGTAATAAATCATCCCAGGACGGCAATACAAACCGATATACGATACGGCAATGGAGGCAGGTTCAAATGACTGTTGCCCTGTGAAAGATTCTTCCAGATATTCTGCAACTGTAGGTCTAATGCATATGCATTCTTAATCACAGTAAGTGCTTTCACGGCATATACCAGATATGCTCGATTAGCGGGAATCGGAGATCTGGCTGGTCATGGGAGAGCATGAACTTCATGGAGGCGTGGTTGAAAGAATCTCCCGCTTCGAAGTCTGGCATTATGCTGGTAAGTAGTCCCCAGAAGGCGTACCATCAAAGACAATACAGTTATCTGCCTAATGTTATCAATATATAGACGTGCTGTCGGAACACCTCTTCGCAAAACTAATGGAAATTGGTTGCTATGGGCGCTGACTCCCTAGACCAGTGGTTCCCAGCCTGGGGATCGCGACCCTCAAGAGGCTGGCGAACAGATTTCTGGGGGTCGCCGCAACTATTTTCAGCTGCAATATTTTTATAAGAATTAATTTCATACCAAATGTTTCCAACGCTTTTATATTTCAACATGGCTACACACATTGCAATATTCTACTAATGGTTGTTAACTTTATATCTATAATATAATATTTAATATGTATATAATTATATCCATAATTATATACATAATTATATACATATAATTAATATGATACATATAATTAATATGATACATATAATTAATATGATACATATAATTAATATGATACATATAATTAATATGATACATATAATTAATATAATATAATTTTCTATTTAATGTGTTTTCTTTACTCTCTTAAAAATGCTTTTATTATACAAATGTGTCGGCGGCGGACAGAGGGGTCACGGATCTTTTGGTTACTATAAAGGGGGTCGCGGATTACTTGGTTACTATAAAAATGGGTCGCGGCTTGAAAAAGATTGGGAACCACTGCTCTAGAGAGTTACTCTAAGTATGATGGCCTTATGCCGCTCAATCGCTGTAGCCGGATTACAGAAATTACCATGACTACGCCTCTTCAATACACGAATACTATGATCATCTGCGACCTCGCCGTAGAACATACCAAGGTCAATTAAGCATCCTTCAGGATTTGCGGGCTTAACATCACTCCAGACGATGCTTCTTATAAATTTCATTATTTTATTTCAATACTACTTCATTTATTTGCGCAAAAATTAGACCAAAAAAAATTGCAGTGACGTTCAAAATATAATTTATTCTTCACAATAGCAAGTTGAAAAAAAATTGTGGACCGCTTAAAAATAATATTAAATATATACAAGGTGTCCCTAAATTATTCTTCGCATTACAAATCTCGATATATTCGTTATGGTAATGGCTATTTAATAAAGCCTTGCAGTTAATAATAATACAACAATAAAATTAAGTTAACAAGACAGTATACACCAGGGTTGTCCAACATACGGCTCGCGGGCCACAATCCGGCTCAACAACAGGGTTAATCTGGCCCGCTTACAACTGTTTAAAATGAAAAAGAAGTCCAAAAAAATTTTAGATTTTTTTTCTTCAGAAATCGGGAAAAACCGCATGAGTGACCCCTTCCCATATCTTAAGCTTAAATGAACAAATTAATAACCGAAAAAAACTCTGAAGAGAAACTTTTGTAATTATTTTTTGTTTTACGAAACTCGCTGGATACTGGCCCGTGAGATTTATGAAACTTTTTTAAGTGGCCGGCTGCCCAAAAAGGTTGAACAACTCTGGTATACACGATACAACCTAAAGATTCCATAACACCTGCTGTTTAGACACTAGTGTAAAGTTTGAAAATACAAAGTTTTGGTAGTCAACTTTATTGAGTGAAGACAGAAGTCTGCCATTACTTGATAAAGGAGCTGTTGGCTCCCAAAACGTTGTGTACTTTTAATTTTTACACCAGTGTTTAAATAACATCTGTTAATTAAATTCACTACCATAGTTTGGTCAATACTTTAGTGAGTCAGAATTTAGTCACCTTTTACGTGGGGCCCCTTAGTAGTACGTAGAACATCAAGGCGATAGGGGATTTTATGCAAGATAGTGGGAAGCCCGTCATGAGTAATGTAAGCGCAAATGTCTCTTCAAAATATGTCTTCGGTTATTAAATATAGTAAACGTTCAGCAAAGACGACAGCCCGCACCACTACTCTCTCAGCCATTTTTGGTGTTGACATTTTCTCGGCGATTAATACACGACTTGGGACACATTTTAAAGAGACTGATACTTTAACATCGCGAGAGATGTTCTTTTTAATATCTAGAGCGATATCATCTATCTCCATGATGTCCAGCATGCTTCTAATGGGGCTCACGTAGAAGTTTGTTGATTTCTGATTTACTGAAATACTGACTAACCTGTGGTACAGTTTAGTGTTCCTCAACCGCTGGACAGCGGCCCCGTACCGGGCCCTGGTATCAATTATATCGAGCCGCGAAAGATTTTCCTGGAATTTGTCATTTTAGGGTTCTATGCAATTTTTGTGAATAAATAGTGTATCGTGGAAATATTTTAAGGAGAATAATAATCGTGAATGAGTTGGAAAGCTCAGACCCAGAAAGCCTAACTAACATCTGTGCAGCAACTGCTAATGACCTAACCATGTATTTTTAAATGTGTGAGTATTCATGAATGAGCGCGAATTTTCAGACATCAAAATCTTTTAGCATTTTAGCCTGCAAGCCGATTACAATAATGTGCGGTGCGTCCTCTGTTAACTCCTCTTTTTACTATTTCTTTAATCCTCTTAAAACTAAAAAAAAAAATAACATCTGTGTTACAAATGTCATCGACCAGTTAGTAAGAAAGAGTACCAGAAAAATGCGTATTAATAGAAGGAGCGTATTGATACGCTTTATGATTATACCATAATTAATTATTCTTACTTTTGATAGTTTAATAAATGAACTTTTAAAAAATTGAAGGTTACGAGTAGATTTGTCGAGACCGGGCTCTCGTGTTACCAAAAGAGAATTTACCGGGCCCTCGTCTTATAAAAGAATAATTTACCGGGCCGCAATCTCATAAAGGTTGATAATCACTAGTATAGTTAGCTTAATTAAAAACTATTATGTAGACATCTCTGTAGCATGCGTTATTATTTCATATATGTCTTGAATTGTATTATTAATTGCGGTGTACAATGTTTTAAGAAATCAATATCATGATGAATTTATTATGGTTTATGATGGGATGAATAATTTTTGGACTCCACACATGTATATATACAGGGTGGCCCAAAAATAATTGGCCTGTTTGAAAAATTAATAAAAAATAAACGGGAAGCGATAGAAATGCACCGTTTGCTGCACTGTGCGTGTATTGGAAAAGCAGTAAATTTTCAAGCAAACAAACTTTCGAAATTAGTTAGTTACAAAATTGGACACCAGATGGCGCTTCCGTCTAGAAAAACTAAAGCTCCATATAAATATATACCTAATTCAATTCAGAGTTATACTAAATTGTTCACTGGTCGAAACAGGGAATAACTCTACCCAGCTAATACAAATGAGAAGAATTGTTCATAGATTCGATTAATGTGTGATTTTGATCACCCTAATTCAATCCTATTTCAACAATTTTTAAAACCGTTTCCGCACATCCTAGTCGAATTCCGACAATACTTATCCCTGTAATCTCGTTGTTATCATCCGGCTTCTCCAAATAGAAATAGCATCTGCCCGTACCGTCTATTTTTAGCTTACCGTTTTATTTAGAGAGCTGGACAATTCCCTTTCAATTGCTGTATATCAATGTATGTCTAGACAGGTTCTCCCTATTTGTTCTGTTTTCTTTTCCCTCCATCAATTCCTGAGGTATATCTCTCATCAAACATTTCCTTCGCTGCGTATTTCTGGTCGGTTCTTTCTGTCCATTACATATATAAGCAATCTTTTCTTTACAACTTTTTCAAGTACTTCTTCAACAGGTTTTCCCTTTCTTTTTGATGGCAAAATTATACAGCAATTGATGAGTAAGATTTCTGACGCCTTGGAGACATGTGAGATACAAGACAGTGAAAATAAACGAATACGAATGAAACTGGTAAAACTTAATAAACAGATATAAACTAAAATAAGATATGGGATGGAAATAGCTCAAGAGGAAAAAAGATACAAAATGAAATGACAAGAAAAATAAGGGCAAAATTGAATTAAAAATAAAAGTAGACAGACAGCATAAAATTTCGAAGTTCCCACCACTCTTCTCTTTATGAGAGAAAGTGTAATTGTCTCGTATTTATGCGCCAAGGTTTAGAATTCACATTTTAAGTTTTTCCAAGCTAATTCTGGCGCAGTATAGCCCAGATGCTCTTGCGCCATAAAAAAGCCAAACAATCAATCAATCCAAGCTAATTCTGCGCCAGTTTCTATACCTTGTGTATCCAAGTTTGTATTCTTAATGGCATAGCTTGGTTTCAAGAGGTGGGTAATCTCTTATTCACAAACCCTTCCCACCCTACCCCGAATTAAAAAATCACAATTCATATTAAATATATAACAATAGAGCCCATATATAACGAGGAATTTGGAACCAAAAAATTGCTTCCTATGTCCTGTCGCTCGCTAAATCCGTATGAAATTTGAAGTGAAAATTTCTAAAATTAAGTATGTATAGGTTACATGTGTGCATTTTTCACTACTTAACCTATATGGACTGATTAACATAAAAGTGTGTGCGTGTGTGTGCGCGCACCCATACTTACACACAATGTATACATATATCTTTAAACTAGAAAACTAAAGAAACTAACTAAAAATCTTTTACGCTAAAAAGCGAATGTGAGAACTTTTTGCTGAAAACATTAAACGAGTGTATTCTAAGAAGTTTAACAAATTAATTAATAAATAAATGCAAAAGGCTATTTTCATTTTCACAAAAATTTGGATAATCGTGATTCTACAGTGGTCAATAAAAATTATGTTAAGTTTTCATTAAAGCATATATTTTTAGCTTGCCGCACGCACATGCAAAAATGTATCATTTTCTAAAACTTTACCCGCCGGATGTATTCAAAACAGATCTTATATACGTATATATTTTTAACAAAAGTAGGTCTCCATGTAATTGACAGTAAGGAGAAGGGAATTTGTCAATTTTAATATAAATCTACAGAAATTTTAGTACAATATTGATTTATGTTAAGAATTTTATTCATCAATATTATATAAATAGATTAGTATGATTTCATTGCTAAAGGAACTTATTAGCATAAACCATTTTTAATATGACTGACTACTTGTCTTGGAATAAGAAGGTAAATAAAATCATTAGGACGATTAGTTCAGGATTAGTTGTGATGAGGTAATTATCAAATGATGTTCCTAAACGTGTATTGCTTAGTTGATATTACCACTTTGTTTACAGCCACTTAATATACTGTAATAGCATCTGGGGTAATTTAAATAGCGGCAATATGAATATTATTAAATTATTGCAGTCTAAATTTTTAAGAATTATTGAGCAAAGAAATGTGTTAAATTGGAATGAAGTATTCGTTAAATATGGCTTGCTTCCAATTGACGCAATAAATTTTGTATACTGAAAATAATGTATGAAAGGATCAAGGAAGATAAATATTTGAATGTGATAAAAATTGAATATTGTAATAGTAATGTACATTTGAGAAGAAAAAAATCAAATAAAATTACCAAGGATTAGGATCAAATTAGTCACGATGGGAACTGAATACAAGGCAATCAAATACTGGAATGAAATTCCTAAAGATATTAAACGCATAAATAGTAAAAAATTATTTAAAAAAACGGTGAAAGTTAACGGTTAAATTTAAGTTTCTGTCTGATAGTATTTTGGTGGCTTCTTGATTTGTTGGGTCGCCAGCCGGTTAAAATTTATTTTTTACTAGAGACCCGTCATTTATTCGCAGAGCACCTATAATTATGTATTTATGATAGATTCCTTATATGGCATACTATTTTTTGTAATTCATGATTGTTTGCTGTTTCTAAAAGTGACAAATACGCAATATTATTATTATTATTATTATTACTGTCCATATGTTTTTTACATGTCCTTTAAGTTTTGTCGAAGGTCACAATGCTAAAATTTATTAGCTGTCTTATAAAATTTTATGTACATGTTGCAGATATTTAAAATGTATTATACGTTTTAAAATACTAATAAAATACATCAAAACATTGAAGGATTCTAAGCCCCCCTGTAGCATTCAGAGCCCCCTCTGTAAAAATCTTCATGCACTGGGTATTCTTAAAGTATATCTCTTTCTCGTTTTCTCAGCTTATGGAAATTCTACAAGATTAAGGCATCTCTGTTTCAATATGATATCTATATTACACGTTCAAAAAGTCTCTCAAGACGTCAAGCATAGTCTAAAATAATAAAAAGTAACGTTCATATGAAGAACTTTGTGTCATTCCAATCAAGATCTTATCAATAGTACGAGGGAATTTCTTTTTCCCTGCATACAAATAGTTCTTTCCCTCTATAGTATAATTTATCGCAATCCTTTAACAGTATCTGGTAAATTATGCCAATCAGTTCATTTGCCAAAGCTGGAATTTTTACCCTAATCGATAAATCACGTAAAGTAGAAATTAGTTAGTGAAGACTTTTAACATCGGCTTTCCTCAAAACGTAAGAGCAGTCTCCTCGGAAATCCTTTTCATGTAAGACAAAATAATGTTCTCTTTAATAGGTCTCTCGCTACGCCACAGGTCTATCCCTCTCTGCATCAAATATTCCTTTTCAAGCGATGAAAAAGAAAGTCTCAAATAGCCATTTTCCAAAAGCACTTTTGTCCGTCTTTCTCCAGCATCATTCAATTTGACACCGCTAATGTGACTGATGGTCCAGTGAGTCAAAAAAAAACTCATAAAAGAGATTGTATGCCTAAGCTGGGTCGCATGAAAGGAAGTCCAAATATCAATCTGTGTGATTTGATTAATTCACATGCGAACAATTTTCTCTTTCTTCCTATCCTTCGCATCACAACCATTGATAAAAATTTCACTAGTCTCCCCCTTTTCTTCATATATTCTACTTTGTTAATGACCTTTCTTTAACTCGCAGAATTTCTTCAAACAAATTCCATGCGATTGAAACGTATTTCGAGTGAGAATTTAAAGTACATTTAGGTCAAAATTGAGCTTCTAGGGAATTATAATTTTATGCACTCTTTTGAACACTTTGGTCCACATAGTTTATAAACATTTTGCCAGATGACTGCACGATATTTAACAGAAGAAGCGAAAAAAAGTTTGAAATTCTTGAAATAAGGGACGAAGATCTGCTCGCTATCTCAGATACTTTCTTCCACAATTTCAGATACTTGTTATACACAGCTTTGAAGATAATGGACGCTTCTTTTGTGGCGAAGTATTACTGGAGTATTCCTATTTATAAAAAATCTTTAGTTGTCCACATTTAATTACCCTGTTTGTCTTTTGCAATGTGGAAAGCAGCCTACTGATACTTTAGGTTGCGGCTAATGTCAAGAAAATGTGACGATGTATTTTCCATAATGTTCATGAGGCTTCTAAATGGTGGTCAAAATAAATATACACGTTATTAGTCAAATGCATTAACATCAGTAAACTATGCACTTTATCATGTGTATTGTGGTGGCTTTATAGCCACTAGAGACCCCCAGTTTTCAACCAAAAAATAAAAAAAAAAACTTACCCCAAGGTTCTGAGAAGCAGAAATTTATAATTACGTTGTACTGGTATTTCTTTGTGTTTATAATGCGGCAAAAAACCTAAATAAAACCCTTTCATTTATCCATAACATCGAACTTAGCAAGAAATGCCAAGTAATTGATATATCCCTAGCTGTGTTTAGAAATATTTATTCTTAATTTGACTTCATTATCTTCTAGTTACCTTTGGCGTTTGGACCAGTGAAGAACTTTATTTTGTAATCCTAAAACCCTGTCAGGTGTTTTTTTTTTAAAGGGCCGCTTAAATATGTTTCGCCCAGGGCAGCTAATGCCGCAAGCACGCTCCTAGGAATGGGAATCTAAAACGCAAACTGAATACTACTCAATCTGATAGGAAAGTGTAAATCAGAAAGGGAGAGTACAAGTATTACATAAGCACCTTTGGGGAGAGAGGGCATTGCTGTTGTGCTTATTTTCCTATGTTAGCCAATGTTAATTTTTGCTTAGGAGGGAGAGGGGTATAAAATGGCCAAAATATTGCTTATGTAATACTTGAACACTCCCAAAGTCGTTTTCCTCTATATTTGATGTTATATTTTTTACCCTTTTTCGATGTTCGCTTCGATTTTCTTTTCTTATTCTATTATAATTTCTCTCATACTAACTTTTCATGCTGCTGTATGGTTTTTTTTTCTATTAATAGCGAATAATACGTGGCAAACTTTCTGTTTTATTGGAACTTCAGTTTGCCATTTTAAATCCACTGATCCTTTCGCGATAAATTATATCAAAGTCAAAATGAATTTCTCAAAAAATAGAGAGTGAGAACACATACACACTAAAAAGAATTAAAAGTTATCGAAACAATGTTTCTCCTTTTTAAATATCACATACACAACTGTCTTTTTTTAGTTTAACGCTAACATTTTCTTCGTGCCAAAAGACAAAATACGTTTTTAGACAACATTAAAAGTTTGCCGGAAGTTCAAGAGTCAATAGAATTTTTTTTCGTGAAGGACCAGGTATTTCAACTTATGATGCATCACCTTTCCACCCTGAGTTGTTTTTATAAATTCGACAAGACAAACGAATGCAGTGTTAAGCAACGTCGTTTTTGTTTACAAATGCAGTCTGGTATTTCAGCTAGGGATTCCATAAAATATATATCCAAACTCTTGTACCTTATCGAAAAATGTTCTTAAATTTTTCAAAATAAAATATTGCAGTAAATATTTTTTGGTATTTAAAACGATGATTTTTACCAACAAGACCCGTATTTGAACTCGTGTATTCTTTGATTTTTATTTTTTTTTTTTATGTTTTGAAAGGTACGTTGAGCTGACCAGGGGGTGGACTGGGCCCTAGGCCGGTGCACCCTCATATCCGATAGGACTCCCGCCCTCTGAGAGGACCCAGCCCGCCCCTGGAGCTGACTGTCTATTCGGTAATGACTGCATAAACCGCATCGAGACACAAAGGACGAAATGTATAGCCCATTGGGTGATGCCCGACACCTTCGGATCCGCTAGAATTTGTTTCAACCCTCAAGTAAGCTTGATTGATTGTGAATGTATCGTAAGAGGTGGTGTCATTCGCCTACCATGGTGCCCCTAGGTCAAACTACGTTCAGTGTAGGGATTGGCTCGTATTATGCAGTGTATTGTGAAGGGATTCCTTTTCTGGGAGGTTTTATTTCTTTTATGTAATTAAAGGACTCGCAAGGTGAAAATAAAAGAATCTATAAAAGTTGTGTTATTACATATTACCTCCTTGTGATTAAGATTCAGATTTGGTGTTTTGAACTCCGTTCTAGTCATTATTACATATTACTGTCGTACGACGTGTAAAACATACCAGGCAGTGAATTGGTAAAGAGTGGAAAGTTATAGCAATGTATGTGTGGTCACAGGGTATAAGTGGTTAAGTTAAAAAATGGCAAAAATAAGTGCACTGTGGTTTTAATGCACAGGGTTTCGGCAAATTAGTTATTCTTCAAACCATTAAATTTAGAAAGTTATTTAAGTCACATTGATGTCAACAAAAAATTTTTTTCAAAAACTGCAAATGCAGAAAAAGTTCTAAGGTAAAAAAGTGCCGCCCCGAAAAATTGCGATTTGATACCTAACTAATTATTCCCTGTGACGACATATACGTACTAATAAAGTATTTAACATAAAACGAGTGGCAATCAGCATATAAAAAATTTTTCGTTGAGTTCAACGAAGGTCTTTAAAAATCCATCACTTTTAAATCGTTGTCAGCATCATATTTGCAACTATTAGCTATCCAGTTTGATGAAGGCAGGTTGGTTTCATTCCTGCATGCCTTTGTGTCTTGGGCAATTCATTCAGCCTCACTTCATTCCCACATGTTTTCTTTTTCTACCTATCTCTTCCGAGAACACTTTCTCTATTTGTGGTAGTCCCTTGAGATCTAATTGAGAATTTTTTTTAAATATATATATACTCCTGTTTGTAAAAATTGCAACACCATGAAGGAATCATGTGATTGAGCTGAAACTTTCAGGAAATGCAAATTAGGGTATGCTATTCAAATGATTAGAATTTCAGAGTCATCGGGCATGCGTGGGCTGAGCAGCGCCCTCTGAACTGCTGATGGATCCGTATAAATAGAGGGCTGTAGCGGGGCGTGTATGGTTATCTGATAACGTTACATGAGATAACTAGTAAAATTTGACACTGGTCGGAATATACGAAATACAAATGAAGAAGGTAAAAGATATTTACCATCTGCAAAAATATTCGCAACGTTTCGAGAACTACTGTTCCCTTCATCAAGCGAAAGTGTCAAGGAAGTGTAGGTGTTCGGTATTTATACCCCAACTTTGGTTTTCCCCAAAGCTATCCCGCACTCGGGTTTTCCCCCCTGTCTGAATCTGGATTTTCTAAGAACTGTCCCACACTTCCCCCCTAATCCCCCCTGTCTGAAACTGGTTTTCCCCCATCTCCTAGCAAAAATGCGACATGGAGTCCAGTAATCTCGACCCCCGGATAAATCGACATTCCGGATAATTCTACGTTTTTCTTCGAATTTTGTTTTATCTAACGTATTGTGCTATGGAGAAAAATTTCACTAACTCGATGTCGACGACATAGCAGAATGAAACGAATACCCGTTTAGGTCAACATAAATTCACTTTCCTTAGAACAAAAACTATTTTGCCCTATATTTTACACGAACTAGGCGCAATATTAAAGCAAAAAGGTTTTCGTTCAAATGCTACATTACCTGTCATGAGAGACCTGCAACATCCTTTCTGAAACACCCTGTACATTTCGTTACCAGCGATATTAAAAAATTGCTCAAATTGTGAGAGCTAAAAATATTTTTAGCCTTCAGAAATTTCACCAACTTACTAATAGTTTTAACATTATTATATTCTTTGCATTTAATTTCTGTTTTCTTCCCTTCCTTAAAGGATTTTTTCTAACGTTTCCGTGTTTGTTTGGGTTTATTTACGATAAACAAACGTGCTATCTCTAAACCACTATACGAAAATTTATGAACAAATTTGCATTGGAATATATAGCTAAAAATTTTAAAATAATATTTAAGTATTAAAATTTCTAAAATAAAAACAAAGCGAAAGATTAAATAATTTTTATTTCATGAACTCATATTTGAAAAAAAGTACATACGTTCCCTGCAGCCCTTAAAGCTTCGTTAGTCAACATGTTTAATCTATTTTATCAACGGGGGAGGGATTAAACATTCGTTTTCTGAACGAAATAACCGAATTTTAGGATATTGAAATAGGATATTATTATATTTAGAATATTGATCCGAAATAACCGATTATTAGGAAATGAAAGAGTTGGGTTCCCAAAAGAATGTTCGTGAATTTTTCGATTAGCCCTTGTTGTCGATGTTGATTTTCAGCGTCATTGAACGTCGACTCACAAACCCCAACTGGAAGTGATTCCCACATAAAAGCTATTGCTAACAGTGGAATAATTACGAGACCAATTTTGAAATTTTCCATGTCATTTGACAGAAATGTTAGCAGCGTATATTTATCCCTTCTTCCCATTCTATTATAAGTTTTCAGCAGTCGACCACAGACGTTGGGCGATGAATCACTTATCAATTATTGAGAAACAGATTCGAAAATGTCTTCATTGATGTCATGGCATAATGTTTACTGCCTTGTCAAAATGAAACTAATTGAGTTGCTTTAAATCAAATTTTATGGATTAAATTAATACGATAATGCATTTGTTATAATTCCTTTTAAGCACTAGTTTAATGCCTTATAGGTAGACAGCTCGTTAAAATACCACCCGTTGTGTAACAAACCTCAGTATTAAGCCTTATAATAATAAATAACTTTTCATTTAACTAATAGTTATCTTCTCTCCCTCCCCCACCCACCACATTTTACTCTGTAATAATATTTATTTCAAGTACGATTTTCATGCTATAATGCCGCTAATATGCTGGGGGTTTTTTTCTGCAAAATTTGTCTTTCATATGATTATTTTATTATTGCGATTACTCTATGATCTTATGATTATTTGATAATCTTATGAGTATTTCATAATCTCTTAAGAATTTTCATAGTCCATTTAAGTAGATAAACTCTATCATTCCTGTATTCCAAAGCAATTGTTCCCTAAGTGTAGGTTCCATGCCGATGTATTTGATGTGCCACGCAAATAATTTTTATATATATACAGGGTGTCTCAGCATCAGGGTTGCAAATATCTAGGAGGGGTACATCTAGACGAACAATATTTGTCATAGAACCTAGGGTCGCAAACCACTCACAGCGCTAGTTCTAAAACCGTCCAGCATGCACAAATTGTGACAATCAGTGCGTGAAAAGCGCCAGATAAAACTCAGGTCAGCTGCTCAAGTGCATAGATGATTAGGACATCGCATTTTGCGCTTCTCATGCACTGGTTGTCACTATTTGTGCATGCTGGACGGTTTTAGAACTAACGCTGTGAGTGATTTGCGACCCTAGGTTCTATGACAAATATTGTTCGTCTAGGTATACCCTACCCCTTCTAGATGTTTGCAACCCTGGTGCTGGGACACCCTGTATATTGAAATATCAATATAATGAAAAAACTATTACAAATGACAGAAATAGTAAAATGCGATATAAAAAACATTAAATAAGGTAAAACAATAATGAAAGCAACATAGGTGGATATACATTTTAGGAAACATTCAAATAGTAATAAAAATCATAACTAAAAACATTATCAACATACCGGAGTTGAGACGTTAAACATCAAGTGACACAACGAAATATTTTGCTGAAAAACATCACCGTATGAAGCAACAACAATCTATCTCCATTTTTAATATCCCATCACTATAATTCGTCATACTTTATAAACGATATTATATTTTCTAAGTAGCAGTGTAAAATATGATTGCTTTTACAAATAATCCTTGAAGTTTGAGCAGCAGTATGCATATTTTAAATATTATTGTGAATTTTTATTTATCAAATCGCAAACACTTGGAATTGAAATCGAAAGAGTTTTCTGTTTTCCTCTCTTTGAAACCAAAGTCTTACCTCTTTTTCATATTAACATTTCAAGAGGTATTCGAATTTTTTATTTGTCAAAGGTGCAATCGCTTGCGAAACAAGCATTCGAGTGGCTAATGAGTGTTTGAAAATTCGCAAATGCCACCATAAAACATTCCAAATAGCCTAGTACACAAAAACCCTTCTCGATATAATGGTAAAAATACAAATAATATTTCTTCTTGTTCCATTTCGCTTTAAAATTTCAATCATATCAAGAGAGTTGTTGAATGTGAAGCGTCTCGCATGTGATAGGACCATCTGAACGGTTTAATTAAAATAAAATGGAATATTTATATATTTCATAACAACCACGAAAATGTTCTTTGTTCAAGTTTCCTATGAATTTTTTGTCATGGAACTAATGCCATAATCTATTCATCACACTCTGTGACACTTTAAGGAAAGGTACTTGTTGTTCCAGCTTCTAACCAACCTATTACTCTCGAACCTGAAAACTCTAGTACAGTGTTTCTCAAACTTCGATCCCTCACGGACCACCGGGAGGAGAATCCCCCCCATTAAAAAAATATTACCTGAAATCATGGTTGCAACTATGGTTAACACTACAATACCTCTACTTAAGTTGCGCAGTGTAATCAGAAAATTTAACCTTCCACTTTCGCGTGTTGTCGTAAGGGGAAGACCTTAATTTTCTGTTCTGCTCAGCTCATGAATATTTAAAAATCAGTAGCACGTCCTGACACCTCGTTGATGAGATTGATGATAAAAAACTGTCTTACATAGTTTCGCTGCCATAATTAGACACACAAAGATATATATATATATCATCATATTCAACCATTATCTATCCACTGCTGGATGAAGGTCTCTCCAAATGCTTTCCACACAAGTCTATCCTGGGCCATTCGTTTCCATGTCACCCCAACCTGTTTTCTTATTTCATCCACCCATCTAGTTTGAGGACGTTTTCTAGGTCTTCGGTGGTCTCTTGGAATCCAGTTCAGAATTTCTGTTGTCCATCGTTGATCAGTTCTTCTTGCAATATGCCCAGCCCATCGCCATTTCAGCCCTTTTACTTTAACAATGATGTCCTCTACTCTAGTTTGCTCTCTCACCCAAGTGTTCCTTTTTCGATCTCTCCTAGTTATTCCAAGCATGCACCTCTCCATGCTCCTTTGCGTTGTCTGTAACTTTCGTATTGCTCCAACTGTTAGACTCCATGTCTCTGATCCATAAGAGAGGACTGGCAATACACACTGGTTGAAGACCTTTCTTTTTAGACACAAAGGCAATTTCCCCTTCAGGATAAAACTGTTTCTTCCAAATGCACTCCAGCCAAGTTTAATACGTCTGTTGAGTTCTTTCATAATGTTGCCATCCATTGAAATCAGCTGGCCAAGGTAAATATATGAATCAGCAATTTCTAGCTCAGTGTTGTCAACTTGTATTTTTGTTTCCTCTACAAAATTATTGAACATGATCTTAGTTTTTTGTAGGTTCATCTTGAGTCCAACTTCTTCACTTCTAGTTGAGAGCTCCTGTAATATGTCTTGGAGTTCTAATGAGTTCGTTGAAAAAATAACAATGTCATCAGCAAACTGTAGATGATTTAAATATTCACCATTTATTTTTATTCCCTTGTTATTCCAATTTATCTGCTGAAAAATCATCTGTAAAGCTGAAGTAAAAAGTTTTGGAGAAATGGTATCTCCCTGCCTCACACCTTTACCAATTTTGATAGTTTTGGTATCTTTATGTAACCGAAATTTTGCACTTGCATTTTTATACACACATTTCACCATGTCAATGTAAGCATCTCCGATGTCTGTTAATCTTAAAAAGTTGATGAGCTGATGTTTTAATAGAGTCAAAGGCCTTCCCATAGTCA
>QLNU02015360.1:20307947-20330044 GCA_006491805.2 Dysdera silvatica
CTTTATATTTAGGTAATAACTTTATATTTAGATACTATCTTTGTATTTATATATTATCTTTATATTTAGGTACTACTTTATATTTGGGTATTTGATCTTAGAAGTGAGCTGTCCAAATTTTAACCATCGGCTCGCTGAGCTGCAAAACATTTTAGAAACCTGTTCTTTGAGTCAGAGTGCCAGAATATAGCAAAAGAGTTAGCAACTGGTTCTTGTTTTCAAAAAATATTTCAACAACCAATTCGTGCGAACGAACTCAAGCTTACCACTAGTCTTAGATCTTTAATCTACTCTAACTCGAACACTTTCTGTTTTTAGGGATCGGCCTGTTCCCAAATGCAAAGGGAGGCAGTTTATTTATGGTTTGTGGCGTAAGGATATCTGAAGTTACGCTACTCGTTTTTCCGAAGATTCCGAGCCTCTTTCATTTTGAAATTCAAACACCAGAATGCGGATCTGTAAAAAAAAAGTGGGAGCAAGTGCTCAGTATCTGCTAGATACAAACCTGAATTATTCGCTTAGTAGCTAAACCCCTTACAGCGCCACTGAAGAGTTCAAAAGAAAGCAGAAGCAAGTTTGAACGATTAGAGTTACTGAAAAAGTCTAATCTCACTTTTTGTCAGTATTAGAAACGTTGAAATTCCTATACCTTGCTTAGCTTTAACTGCAGTAAACATTGTGTCGTAATACATAATACAATTCACATTTGTGGCATTTAAAACAATTATAGCATGCGATTTAATTTTAGGAATAATCTTAGGTTTCTTATACTGTGCATTCGCGCTCAGTTGGCGCGTGATACCGTTAGCAGACTTGTTAGTCCATTGCAGTTTAGGGAAGGCCGTCTTGGAGGAACTGGTTTTTCTGGCGCAAAAAAAGCAGTTTCGGCAAGACGCCCTTTCTTAAACTGCAATGGACTAACCCGTCTGTAACGATATCAGGCGTCAGGTCTGCGCGAACGCACAATAATTTGTATGCGGCTGTGAATAATTTGCCTTATTCTAAAGTTGCTACCGTTAAAAAATACATTATTATAAATTGCACCATCATATCTCGATTGCAGGCAGAATATTTAAGAAATATCTTTATGGACGCTATTGAAGACTGTTCAGATACAATTCGTAAAGAATTTCACAGAATGCATGTTCAAATGTGTCGCCAACATCAAGAATTGCAAGTAAGTAAATTTCAATAGCTTGCACTACTTTTCGTAAAACCAGAAAAGTAGAGTTTATAAAATCGTTGGAGAAGGAGGGGGGGAGACAAGCACTTATTACAGTGGAACCTCGATTATCCGTCTCCCGATTTACCGTCTTTCTCGCCTAACCATCGGCGTCAAATTCAAGTTCACACCGCTAGTCTAGCGCCGGCACACTCAGACCGTAAGCGTTAGTACGCTACGGTCTTGCCCGCCAAGTCGTTCGTGTGCGCGTCTCTAGGTTATGTTTATTGTCACGCTAGTGCTAACAATTGTTCGAAAACAATGAGTGAAAAACGTACGCGTATTGTAGTCGATTTGTCTAAAAAAATGGAGATCATTAAGTATCTGCGAACGGGAGTAAGTTCAGTTAGCATCGCGCCAATTTCTGGCGTAGGCCGAACAAGTGTGACTGATATCAAGAGAGATGCTGACAAAATCGAGAACTGTGTTTCCAAACTTACTTCTGATGGCGACATAACAGCGATTGAAAACATTGAAAAAATCATCACTTGAGCAGCTTGATACCGCCGTTTATAAGTGATTCATTAAAGCACGTTCTCAAGATGTTGCCCTTTCAGATTCAAATAAACTTCGTTGCGATAATAAGTTTTACGTGCCAATCTTTTTTAAAATATATAATTTTAATAAATATGCTGTATTATACTATAAATTTCCGCTCATAAAGCAGCCGTCGCAGTATCCGTCCAGAGTCTCCAGGGCCATTGAAGCAGCTTCTTTATAGGCGAAAGCTCCGCTCACTTCAAGAAAATCAGTCCACCAACATACATGAAATGAAATAGTAATATGCTTACTTTAAAAAGCCCAAAAAAAAAACCACTCAATCAGAAGTTATTGTCAATAAATAATATTACATCATCTATATATATTTATTTTTACATATATATGTTTATATTATGAGCACATACACACATATATATATTATTTACGCATTTATATTATTTCATAATATTATATATACTATATAACAATAAATTGTTACACATAGATTTTGTCTTAAAGTAAATATCTTCACCTTTGCACTATATGGAACGATACAATGTCACATATCATTATTATCATGTTCTGTTATTATATTTTAATAGTTAATTCGTTGAAAGACAGGGATGGATTAAAATTTTGTGGAACCTTAGAAATTTTTTTCTGGGTTCCTTTGTAGCATAAATTAAGCCTGTGCAATTATATATTTTAGGAAATAAGGTAAAAGAGTTAGGAAGTGTTCAAGTATTACGTAAGCAATATTTTGGCCATTTCAATCCCCCCTCCCTCCGGGTAAGCAAAAATTAACATTGACCAACATAGGAAAATAAGCACAACAACTCCCCTTCCTCCCAAATGTGCTTACGTAATACTTGAATACTCTCTTACTAAAAACAGAATACACATATATGTTTCCAAGTATGGAAAATGACGATATGAAATTTCCAATCATATTATACACATTATAAATTTAGATACTTTTTCTCTCATGACAAAGGCGGATTTTGCATTTCATATCTTGAAATACAGTGAATTCTGTCTATAACGATAATTTGTTTTGAATGAGCCTGCATATAACGATAATTTTGCAATTTTTCAGTCTTTATCTATATGCTGTGTCCAAAACTTTTTTAAGCAATACAGCTTTGACAATTCGTTAATGCTGAAGAATATTATATACACAAATGCAGCCGGTTCTAGAAAAATGAGCCAAAGTCAGCCAAATATTTCTGAAGAGGAAATACGTTGATGTACTTAATTAATTCTCTTAGCACATACAAAGCTTTGAAGAATATACACTCTTCTATGAATATAGAGAATGATTTGACTTCGGATGAGGAATTATTAGTAGAGCTAGGAGATTTTGATGACCTAAAAACAGTCAGAAATGACCTATAAAAAATACATATGATCTAAAAACCAGAATAAAAAAAATGCCCTATAAACAAAAAAGTGACCTTAAAAAACTTAAAACTTACAAAAAAATAAGTTATTCAGTATTTCAAATTAGCCATAGCAAAACTGAAAAATTTATTTGAGTATTGCAGAATTGTAATATATATCGATTATCGATCAGGAATTTTGAATTTTTTCAAGGAAAAAAAAAGGAACCTTGACAAATTGACATTTTTGGGAAAAAAAAGGGAAATTTCTGAGAAATTCATGGAAAAATGCCTTTTTTATTGAAAATACCACAAAATGCAGATTGTTGACCCAAAAATATCCAAAAAATGCCCTTTAAATGACCCAAAACATAATAACTACTCCATTCCTTAAAATAGACGAAAATACAAAAAACTGGCCTAATGAAGGTGTTTCAATCTACTTATTTTTCATTAAACACATTATATATATACACTTAAGCAACGTTTTGGCAATACCAAAAAAAAAAAAAATGCAAAATCATCGAAGTCCTAGCCCTAGTTATTAGGTTTTCAGTTATACTACCAATGAAGATACGATAGCAGAACTGAAAGAAAACGATGCAAGAGAGAGAGAGAAAAAAAAGAAACGTAGTGTTCGATAGAATCGTTGAAATATTACAGCATTTCATTCTGACTCTACCGAATGTTTGAGATATGTATCTAAATTTGCTAGATAGTTAGAAAATATGTGTCCTGCAACGACTCTCCAGAGAGTACTCTCCACATAAACCAAATACCTGATTACTGCTTTTCTTTCATTAAACACGAATTTCTTATTATTTTTTCTAACGTAACTTTTCTAAATACGTATTGAATGATAAAACATTCTGGTTTACGTCCACATAAATTAATTATACGCCACATATTCAGTTTCTATGTATTATGCATTTTTTAGTTTTCAATTAAAAATATAATTCCCAATTTTATTTTTATTATCATAAATATGCATTTTTTATTAATAGAATGGGAGTTTTCAAGTTCTACGTAAGCAATATTTTGGCCATTTTATATCCCTCGCTACCCCCTGGTAAGCAAAAATTAACAAAATAATTAAACAACAAGTAATAAAACAAAAATAATATTCTAAGAAATTCTCATATTCTGAATGACAATTTTCGCCTTTATATTGCACTAAATTCACGAAATGTGGTCCGCGGGATTTAAAATTATGAATTTAGTGGTCCGAAAGGTTGGTGACCGCTGGATTATAGCATTAAAATTTCGGTGGTTCCTCGAGTAACGTTATAACCGTTTTCAACTGTATTTACAGTATTAAAAGTTATATCTTCCCATTTTCTTACCTACTGTTTAGTTTATATGAAGTTCTTTTATTATTGACGAATCTAAGTTTTAGTTGCATCATATTGTAAATTTTCATTAATTTGCAGGATGAAATGGAAGCTTTCACTGTAGAAATAAAAGAAATGATGAAAAAGAACTAAGTCACCTCTGAAGAAAAATTACACCTTTTGCAATTTAAACAAGAATTTTCTTATTCTAACGTAGTTATACGTAGTGCTATTGTTTTTTTTTTAATAAAAAAATAGTTTGCGAAGTCGTGGTGTTTGTTTTTGAAGCATTTATGTGTAAAACTATTGCACAATGCACCCAATATTTATATTTTGGAGCTATGAATCTCATCTTTACTATTTTCTCTGAGATATACTTGATAGATTTATATATTTCTGTAAACAAACAGGTGTTGTTTACAGATTTCCATATTTTTGAAATGAGTTACTTATCTATTTATGTGCAGTTCAGGAACCTATTATGTAAAACAAAGAAGCAGTTTGAGTGCCGTTGCAGTAATTCACTTATGAAATTATATAATAAACTTCATATAATACCATGAATAGCTGTAAGGAAAAATTAGAATTAATGAAATATAAATATATAATGGAAATATAATACAAAAATATGGAGTTACCTTTATATTGTCAAATAACTCGATAGTAATCATATATTGCTTAATAAAGTTGAGGGAGAGTTCAGAAGTATTACGTAAGCAATATTTTGGCCATTTCAGCCCCCTCCCACGTAAGCAAAAATTTACATTGGCTAACCATAGGGAAAATAAGCATGGCAACCCCACCTCGAAAGTGTTGCATGTGCTTGAACGCTTCCTTATATGCAGGCTAAAATCGAAATTCTAAAAAAAAAAGAAAAAGAGATAGGCCAACAGGTCCAATTCAAATTATGGCGTTGATAACCAGTTAAGCGTATTTTTAAAAGTTATCCTTAAATATATAGTAGTTAATCGTCTGCCAATTAGAATATCGCAGTTTTCGTAGTATTTTGCTTAAACAATGAATTCAAGCACAAAGATTTATGATTATCTTTTAATATCTTTTTGTACCATGTTTGAACATTTAGTATCCTAAGCTTGAGCTTTAACTATTTCCTTCGTACTCCTGACTCACCCTCTTTTACTTCATCCAACTGATAAATTATTATAAATAACATTTTTTGGAAGAACAATCGAAAAATGCAAACTTGATGGAGGACTACAATCTTTTTAGAAAAAACAAGTGAAATATAAAAATATTAAAATCTTACAAAAATTACAGTCAACCTAAGTTTCCTATCGTAATAAAAATAATTATCAGCATTAATAACCTAGGACGTAATCACGAATAATATGTCTTCTTTCACAGTCTGATAGCAAACACATACTCAACGTACCTAAATATAACCCTTTATATTGAAAATGTTGAAAGCAACTTTGATAACTTATATATATATGCTGAAAATAATGTTGAATTTTTACTGTCGACCGTGTTTGTGCAGTCAGTCACTAGTTTTATATGTTATGTTGATATTTCAATGTATAATAATAATAATGATTATTTTACAAGCAACCAAGAAAAAGAAAGAAACTTGAATACAAGTACAAAAAATAGTCAGGAAGGTCCTTGACGGATGACTGGAAAAAAAGCAGACTAAATGTCTGCTTGACAAGTTCCGGCCACTACTCAGATAATAAATTATATAAATATAAAAACACATTGGAAAAAACCATAAATAAGGGAAAACAACGACATGTTACACAAAATAAATCATGTATTGACAAACAGAAAAAAAAAGAAGAAATAAATTAAGCGTTGACATTTGAAGTGCAATAAAATAAATATTGAACTGTCAAAAAAAAAAAAACAGAATAGAAGATATAAAGCATTGACATGTAGGACACAGAAAATGGAATTAAATATTAACATATGGATAGTAAGTATTTTTTTTAAAGAAGACAAACTTATGCTCGCTGTTAATGTTAGAATTGTCGGAGAAGATTTCAAACCATGGGATCCGATATGATCGTATAAGTAATGAGAGGTTGATTGCAATGGGATATCTATATGTACTTTATATATTTTTAAAATCGAATGTGCAGTCCCACCTTGTTCGGTGCAAAATGACCTTCGCTGTCCTTGCGCCATAAAATACAACTAACCAGCCAACCTTATGTACCTCTCGTCAATGCAATTAGTTGCAGCTGGTGCGCAGTATCCGTTGACGTAAATAGTTTATTTGGAATTTTTTATAAAATTTATTTTCACCAATTCCACTTAAACACACACACATATATAATGTAGAAATTAAAATGATTGAATGTAGTGAAAAAAGTTATCCTTCAATTCAAATTTTTTTTATGAATTGTATTTTAGTGGTATTTTTTATATAAATTCATGTGTATAACATTCTTCACTTCGATAATTCGTTATAATTAAAAATCTTAAAAACGCTGTTTTAAATATTTAGAGCGGACTTCAAAATTTATTAAGTTTAGGAGCCCCAAAAGAGGCTAAAATCACCATTGAGGAGCTGGTTCTTAACATTTTGGAAGTAAGTATAATTTAAAATGCTTGAATTAGAATAAATTTTGTACAGTTTAAAATTTAAAAAAATATTTAGTTTCGTTTGTTTTCAAAGTAAAACGACGCTGAAAACTTACTTTTGGTAATAAATTTGCATTAAAACTAATCAGCACTATTGCAACTCAAATAACACTCATTTTGCTAGTTCAGTATTCGTTGTGAAAACAAAATATAAATTCTGAGCAAATACAGTCTATAACAAAAAAATCGAGTTTTACAAAGTTCTATGTACTCAATCCTGGAACTGGTATTTTGATTGTCCACCTTCATATCTCTTCGCCTTTTCATGAGCTGTTTCGTCTTCTCAGATAATTTGCTATTGTGCTTTTTACAGGTTACACCACCAATTTCCCCAGCAGTTTCAACTATTGTCTTAACAATGTTTTCATTTGCTTCTGAGATATCACTTTCATCAATAAGTCCTTCCAGTGCAGAAAAGCGATTTTTTAATTCCAACTTGAATGCCTCGGTATTTACTTTCAGTTTCATTAGATCCACCCTCTTACTTACTTGTTTCCTAATGAGCTTCTGTCGTTCTAATTTAGTATTTAAGTGCACTTTACATCTCACCATTCGATGATCACTTCCAGTATTAAATCTGTTCAGTACACTGCAATCTTCAATAATTGATTTCTTGTTTGCCAGGATATAGTCAATTTCACTAGTTCCCCCATTTGGGTGTTTCCATGTCCATTTTCTTTGCGGTTTCTTCTTAAAAAATGAATTCATGATGCTAAGGTTTTCAGCTTCTGCAAATTCGATGAGTTGATCGCCACGTTCATTCCTTTCCCCATATCCGTATTTACCAACCGATGTCTCTCCTTGTTCCTGTTGTCCAATTCTTGCATTGAAATCCCCCATGATGAGCTTGATATGTTGTTTCCCTTTGGTGTGTAACTCTTTGATTTCTTCATAAAATTCTTCAACCTCTTCGTCGGTATGGCTTGATGTTGGTGCATATACCTGTACTATTTGAAGTTGGTATCGCTGGGTTAGTTGAACAACGAGCCTCGCTGCTCGATCTGATGTACTTTCAACTTCCAGAAGACAGTCTTTAATTCTTTTGTTGATTAAGAAGCCAACACCACTTGTTCTTCCAGTTTCCGTTCCTCTATAATAAAACAAATGTCCACTTTTAAGTTCCACCAACTCTTCACCTTTTCTTCTAACTTCACTGAGTCCTACAATGTCCCATTTGATCTTGTCTAGTTCCTCTTCCAATTCCTGAAGTTTTGCTTCAGAAGCAAGGGATCGTCCATTATACGTTGCCAAGGTCAATAACAAACGGCAGCCTGGGCCATTCCAGTGATTCTTAGCACCCCCTGCTTTCATGCCACACTGACCGCTGCCTTGATCAGGAGCACTCCAGCACCTGGAGACTAGGGGCCATGGTTTCTGGTGTGTCAACATAATGGAGGAATTAGCCATAATTTCACCACGCTGGCTAGACGGGTTGGTGAATTAGCCCTCCCCTTCCGCCTTTCTATCCGTGCAGCAAATATTAATTTGCCACATAAATAGAAAGCTCAGCCTGCACCACTTGAAGGCGGGGTAGGACACTAGGTTACTGGCCTGGCCGGTTCCACACATCGTCACATACGTTCAGCGTGTGGGTCTCCTTCCAGTTAGATACCAGCAACCCTTTTGCAGGCCATATATATATATATATATATATATATATATATATTTTATTTTAATGTGCCCACACGCAGTGAACCATCGAGGCTTTTGTGGCAGGCTGTGATCGCTTGCCAAATAATGATGACCCATCAAGGCATCAACATGTGCTCAGGAAGATTATAAGTAATATGTATTCTGCATGCATATTTGAAACAGACGGACAAGTGATTTATACTTCTCCTCCCCACCTCCGTCGCTATAGAAACAAGTTCTTGCTCACATTTAAATTCAGAAATGCGAATATAATTTTACATACTTATCACTTTTAAACTTTTTTAATCGTACATCTTAACCCTTTTACGCAACTTAGATAGCGCGATTTTATATTAATTCGCTTTTTATAAAAAGCGTATTGAAACAAATTTAAAAGTAGATTAAAATTATATTAAATTATAAATTAATTGTATCATTTTGTAAATAATTTTTGTCAACATTGCCTGCCATACGTAGTGATTTTTAACGATCCTATAATTTCAAAAGGAAAACGGAAACGGCTTTTTGTAATCCTTTTTTCCCCAAAAAACAGTAGTAAATTTGTGGCTAAAAAGGCTGAATTATTGTCGTGAAGTCTCGTAAAATAAAAGCGATGCAATGCAGTGACCATCTTAAATGGAGCCGAAGAAAACATTCGTTTCTTCATGAAATTCAATTTTGAATTCATTGTAAGCAGCAAAGGGTCAAGCCCTGCTGAAAGGACGCTGGTCCTCATCGTTGAACCCAAAGAAAAGATAGCGGGGGACCTCCTACTGCCAAAGGAAATCTCAGGGGCTTCAGCAATTCACCTGCTTAGTTTGGATATTTTGGACGAGTCCACTATATTTCGGATAATGGAGGTCTTCCCCCATGCTTGAAATTTCCTGAAGGCAAAGCGTTAATGTACATAAAACACTTCGATTTCAGTAAGTGTCCATTAAATTTTCAAACAAGATTGAAAGCCTCATCTTGATTTTGTTACATTTATGAATGATTTAATAAAGATTATTAATCTTCCACTTTGCAGAATACTGTTTTATTGTAGTATCTTTATTTTCATTTTCAAATTTGGCATTATTTCTCACGATAGTGCACTGTTATCAAGTGTCCACTAAAATACCAAACGCACTGTATATTTAAACTAGCATCAGGCATTAGCTCCCGTGTTCGTTGACGTAAACTCGATCTACCAAGTAGACGCTAATTACTGTACTAATTATATAATATATTATACAATTAATTATATAATAAAATTTTAATTTAAAAATTTTATAAAATATATATAATACATCTTAAAAACATTCGTTTCTTCACTTGTCGTTGTTTGGCACCTTCAGATACCGCAATAAATCGAATTTGTTAGCGCAATATTCAAAATTTGGCGTACAATTACAAACTGCAATAAATCGAAATGCGAGTAATCGAAACCGCAATAACTGGGGTTTTCCGGTATGTTGTAATTGTATTGATGAATGTTTTATTGATATATTCTTTAAATCGAACGGTAGGTACATGTTGTATTTATATCGATGGATGCTGTAAAATTTTTATCCCTCTCCCAACCCCCACTGGCTACAGCTTTGCATGCTGTGATTACATAGTTACATGTTGTAAAAATTTTTGAACCCCTCCTCCCGAAATAAAGTCCTGGTTACGGCCTTGAGTTCAAGTATTACGTAAGCAATATTTTGGCCATTTTATACCCCTCCCAGGTAAACAAGTTTGGGTAATTTCAACAAAAGTCAGCCCTCTTTTTTTTGTTAGTCTGGGAGCGTTGAAGTATTACGTAAGAACCTTGTGGGGAGGGGTTGCCGTTGGTCTTATTTTCCTATGTTAGCCAATGTTAATTTTTGCTTTCTGAGGTGGGGGTGAAATGGCCAAAATATTGCTTACGTAATACTTGAACTATTCCTTATTTACAAACTTGAATGGAAAGAAATGAGGAAAACCCTTGAACTCCACAAGATTCAAAATAATATCGAACGTACGACGATCAAGAGAGGAATGAAAAACTGATGGAAGGGGCATGTGCCACCTTGGGCTTGGATAGGCGATAAACGACCAGTCAAATGCCAGTCAGCGCGGCGCGATGACGTCACCAAGTCCAGTAACACTGCGATTACAATACCCTTTAATTAAGACAGTACAGCATACTCTCAGTAAATTTCTTCACGACAGCCCTGCTGGTAAGCAAAAATTAACATTGGCTAACATAGGAAAATAAGCACAACAGCAACAACCCCACCCCAAAGGTGCTTACGTAATACTAGAATACTTCCTAATCTAAATTTAGAGAAAATTTATGGCGCCAAAAGCGTTATGTTTGTGGAATAAGAACATCGCCAAACGCGACACTTTTGCTCTCCTCTCAAACTAATTCTAGTTTACAAGTGCTACTTCAAATGTAGTAATACGTGTTTGTTTGAATTAAAAACAAGTGCTGTATTTTTTTTGCCAATTCAGGAATAAATATAGAAAAGAATATACATAGCGCCATATTAACGAGTAGGCCAACTGGGGCCTGATCCAAACCGGGTCTCTAAATTGGCAAAGTTCGTTCGTTTATTTGTTTATTTTAGATTGCTCTAGGTTTACTTTTATCAACAGATCATCGTATGTTAACGCAACATATTTTCTTTGTGTAAAAATTTGGAAATTTAAAACTTAATGTAAAACAGGCCAAAAAAATGACCGAGCCCAAGGCTTTCGAATGCCTTTAAGATGGCCTTAAATATACAGGTAGTAGGGGGAAAAATCCGCTTTACTTTTTAACTGCGACATTGGCGAGTGTTAGAAACGGGGAGCCCAACTTGGCTTAGCAACCCTGCGTAGGGTAGACGGCGTCGGGTTGCATTGCGTTATGTGCGTAGATTACGTACATAGCGGTAATGACCCCATTCAAGGACGGTGCTGGATTCTGAACCCACGATTTCAGTTACTGACAGTAAGCCCAGCCAAATAACAGACAACCACGTGCTTCAACTATGGATGTCGATGAAAATTTTTTATGAAGAAGTAAGTGGTTTAAAGAGGTTAGTAACTTTCCAGTCTTTTCGTATGTACAGACACGAACTAAATTCGTGGTGAATTAATTCTTTGGAAGTTAAATAGCCGAAGTACTAAAATTGCAGTCCAGATTCTCCCCAGTAAACAGATAACAGAACGTAAACTTGTGCGGGTATACAGGAAGAGGTTAGAATGGCGGCTTCGTCTGGGAGTATGTGGGTATTTACTTCTAAAATCATCAATACTTGTTTTTATTGTTTCAAGTGTTGTGTGTTTGCTTAAAATAAATAAAGCAGCAAGCAAGCGAGTTCCGCAAAACTTAACATATTTTTACATTAATGTGTGTGTACTTTCTAAGAAATGAGACTCAAACTTTATCAAAAACGTAAAATTGATTGCTTTTTCTGTCTGAAAAAGCAAGAAACAAACTTTA
The DNA here is from genome assembly GCA_006491805.2 of Dysdera silvatica. Taxonomy (NCBI): domain Eukaryota; kingdom Metazoa; phylum Arthropoda; class Arachnida; order Araneae; family Dysderidae; genus Dysdera; species Dysdera silvatica. Next base: position 20,320,035 of record QLNU02015360.1, read on the forward strand.
GAGCAGGTGTGCACAACTTCGTGAGTTATACTGGCCGGATTGTGAGGGAAGGTTCTGCTACGGGTCACAGCAATTAATTTGAAAGGGGGAGGGGCATGTCCGTATCCAGGGGGATCTTAGGGACCGGTCCCCCCCCCGAAACTAAATTTTTAATGGGACTTGGCTACGGCCTTGCATGCTGTGATTGTATTGATGTATCAATACAATCATAAAAATCATCTGTACAGTGTTGCCCCGAAATTAAATTCTGGCCACGGTCTTGGGGGGATGCTGAGTGAGAAGGAATACGTTTTCATGGGAGGAGTTATTTAAATTATTTATAAAATTTTCCGAGAACTGCTGGTTCCTAGTACTATAGGGAAAAATAACAAACTAAACAAACTTAGACATGTAATTGTCTTTTTTTGCGTCATCTTAGAATTCAGCTTGTCTATTTGTTTTTATTCTTTTTGTTTCTTCTTATTTTACCCACATTCATATGTTTGCCTTTAAGAAAATCTGGCCCATTGTTTTGTTTTTAATCATTTAAAATAAATTTTCTTTAGTCCAATCGACGTCAGAGCCTTCAAGGGTTGTATGCTGTGTACCTCTGTTTTAGAGTATATATTCCGATTTTTAAATAGTTGTCAACGAAGATATATATTTATGTTGTTCGCTTGAACTGCGCTTTCGATTATTTTTTCCAATTTACGATTTAATTTTAATTTTAAGAGTATTTATGTTATAATCACATATATTTGACCATTAACTATTCACTGTTAAATTAAGATTCTCCCCTGTGAAGCCATTACTTAAAAACTCAATAAATATGGTAATGGGTTCCAGTTTAATCAAATTTTTAACCATGAGTTTAAAATACGTGCAAATTTTTATTCATCTTTAAATGCGATATAATAATTAACGATAATGAGCGAGAGATGTGTACAAAAAATCTTAACACAAATGATTAATTTAATAGCAGAAGTTTATTATAAACAGCAATAAAGTATGTACATCGTCAGGTATTATAGTCAGGTTTATAGAAGCTCGATTCAAAATTGTGACTTGTGAAAGAAAATGTATGTGCGGGCTGTATTATATAAAGTATTTATTTATACAGTATTTACATGACTTAAGAAATAAAGTATATACACTAACTATTGGCGTAACCAAGGAGGAGCTTTGCCCTCCCTCTAAAAAAAAGTAGCCCCATACGAGAGTCCTCACAAAGGGAACATACGTTGGATTATCCGAGGGGGCGAGTCCTTGCCCATTCGGAGGCGCGGGTCTTATCGCCCACGGGGCCCGGCTGGCCAGCGGCCCATTCCGCCCCTAGCCCCATAGACTTCGAAGCTAGTGATGCCAATGACAATAACATAATGTATAGTAATATAATAGATGCACAATAATTTTAAAATTTATGTATTTTAATACGTTCAATTAACACTAAAATTTTTAATCGTATGAATATTTGCAATAAATAACATAGCACCAATGTATTTCCAAAAATTAATAAGTTCTATTTTTCATAATTATATTTTTAGTTAATACTAACATTAGTGCGTTATGTTAATATTTCTCATCGAAACATTTTAATTAGACATTAGAGTATAAGCGACTTTGTTTTTTCGATCGTATATATGGTACAGCCCGAACACAGGGTGGTCTTAACGACAGCGGAATACGATGTCAAGTGATCGGATAGGCTTAACTTTCAACGTTGTTACGAAGTTGCCGTTTACCTGGCTAGTGTACTTTAAAAGTTCTAAGGTAAACTATATTTGGATTTAGTACGTATACTTCCTTTAATTTATCAAGACTTCATTGTGTTCCATTTGGACTCGATTCGTACAAACAAGTTTGGTATCGACCGAAATAACTCATTGCCTTTTTTGAGAACAGTTTCGTTCTTCGCCTTGGACCATTATTGGTATAGTGAACCTGGAAATTTTGTCCGTGTCAAAAACTTCGTGTCAAAATCGTATTACTGTTATCTTCGCTTAGAAAGAGTGAACTGGTTTCTTGACTCAGACTATTATTTATAGTTACCCATTAAAAAATTAATTGAAAATGCTTGTTAGACATATTGACTTTCAGTTTATAATGACAGTTCTTTTTTAATTTTGAATTTATAGTGTAGCTTTCAGTAGGTTAACTTTTAATTGTTATTTAACGAGTACTCATTAAATCATTTAGTGAGAAATTTCTGTTGCGTGTGATCCGTGACGTGTGTTTTGCTTAGGTTTAGTGGATTTTTCCTGAACAACTAATGACTTACTAATAGTGGTTCTTAAACGTCCCTAGACAGCGGACCCTCTTCAGAGATCACTCGCCCTTGCGGACCCCCCAAGAATTAACTCAAAGTTTAAAACCCAGAATTTGCATCATACATATTTATTTCTAGTGTTTCATCACTGATTTTCACCATTTAAGGAAGGAATTTTTCGTCCCCTCATAATTTATTCTTAGCATTAAAGAGTAAATGCTCGTGTCTTAGTACTTTTCCGAACTTTTGTGGGGCACTGGGAGGATCTCGCGGACCCCCTAATACGGCCCCACGGACCCCAGTTTAAGAATCGCTGACTTACTACGTTAATAATAACGCAGTAGAACCTCTTTTATCCGAAACTCTGTTAACCAACGTTAGTTTTTGTAGCAGTTATTATTTTCGTTTTGTTAGTAGCAATTCCTTCCAAATTGCATTCAAACGAAAGGCTTTATTTCAAACCTTTGTGATATGTTTTAAATAATTTAAAGATGAAAAGGCGGGAACTTTTTTCTTAATAACATTCCTTTCCTATGGAAAGTTTACTTATTATAAAAATATATTCTTTTAATTAGTACTATAACTGCCGTCGGATCTTTAATGCATTTTCGATTATCCGGAGAATTCGATTTACCGACGTAGGCCCGATCCCAACTGATTCGTATAATAGAGGTGCTACTGTAACTTATAATGTTTAAAATCGTGTGGTAATTTCATGTAAAGAGATGAAAATAATATGAACATGGACAGTGTGTAAATGAACTTTTCAATAACGTTTGGGGCTTTTTATTATTTTATTAAAGGTATTGAAGTAAAAAATCGATATTAAGAAAATGTCTATTCTTAGCATAGGCACCCACATGAGTACTTCTAGGTGGAGGAGGGGGTTGGGAAAAATTACCTCCTTCTTAAGGCTGTCAAACATTTTAGTGAATGTACAAGATACTAAAATGCTACAAAAATAATTGATACTACTTGACAATTAGTAATGAGCTAAAAAGTACCTTATTTTAAAATGTGACTGTAAAACTTTTGAAAGTAAATGCACGACAGAACCTTGCAAATCAAATTTTTGAACGTCTGGGGTGAGGGGTTCGAGCCCCCTCTGCCCTCCTATATGGGCGCCCATGCATAGGCCTGTGGGACCTCCCGACTCCCATATTTTAAAATGAATTGCAGTTATATAAAATGTGTCCCAATAAATTTGAAAACTCTTCGTTTGATCCTTCCAATTACTGTTTAGGAAAACAAAATGTTTATATTTATGAACAGATCTTTAATAGATTTGTTGTTGCAACTGCAAACTAATATATCACGTTTTGTTTCTATTTGTGTGTTATCTTCCACGTTTAGTGTCAAGGGTCATTTTGCTTGTCTGGCCGGTACCGGAGGTCGTATCTGTTGGCTGTGTTCGCATATCTTTTAGTTGGTGATAACAGCTGATTCTAAATTACTTATTTGTGGCCAATAGCGAGAGAGAAAGAATTTAGGTAGGACAGGAAATTCGGAAGGGTGGCTGCAAAGTAACGAAAATAACAAAAGCTATATGAGAGGAGGAGGAGGATTGTGCAAGGGTTTCATTGGGAAGGGTGGCCGCCGGGGGCGGCGCTGTAATCCCAGACAGGACGCTTGAACAGCGTAATCAGCCGCCGAGGCGGCTGAGGGGGAGATGGATTGCCGATCAACACGGCATTCATAGATGCACGTTCAAGCTATATGAGAAGAATGGGTATCCCCGGATACCTGTCGTATGGGCACCCACGAGAAGGGGGAAAGAAAGGACTTTTTCCCCGTTTCTGAAAACGAGGGGGAGTTCTTTATTTCCAGTTTCCAGGGCTCCTTTTTAAAGAGAAGAGGGGGGGAGGTGAGCTGAGCTTGTTTATTTTACGGCAAGGACAGCATAGGTCATGCTGCTCCGGAAATTCAGTTTTCGAGGAATCTGAAACTTTTCAGGCTGTGTTTCCAAACCATGGTAGCTCACGGACCACTTGATGCATCCCTTCTCTAATGAGCCATTTGGGGTGGGGGAGAGTCTGGGAACCTCCCCTGAGAAAAGAATAGAAAACGTATTCTCTGAAACCTAAATCAACTCTGGTTAATAATGTTAGGCCCTACTGACCACCATTCGCGTACGCGGATTGGGGGGGTAACCCCGATTCTTTGCCATGCAATTTTGTATACAGTACATTCATAGGAACACATGATGTTGTATACTGCATTCGCGCTCAGTTGTCGCCCGATACCGTTACCAGACGGGTTAGTCCATTGCAGTTTAGGGAAGGGCGTCTTGCCGAAACTGGTTTTTCGCGCGGGAAAAACCAGTTACGGCAAGACGCTCTTCCCTAAACTCCAATGAACAACCCGTCTGCTAACGGTATTAGGCGTCAGGTCTTCGCGAACGGACTATAGCTCTGTAGCCTTGCCCCCTCATTTTATGAACTTTCTGCGTACGCCTATGATGACCACTATCACATGAAAGCTGAATAATTCTGTTTCGTGTACACATTTATAAAATATTGAAAGCACCCATTACCATGCTTTTACATCCAAATATAAATTTCTTAAATTACGAGTACCTAGATTTACACGAAGACGTTTAGAAACACAGTAGATCAGTTTCCCCATCTGGACTCTCCGGAACCCTAAGAGCTTCGCTGAAGCAGTGAAAATAAAAGGACACTTTCAGAAAAAATAATCCACTTGTTCAGAAAAAAGTAAATGGATGACTTTAATTTTTGGAAAATCATTTTCGTCACATTACGGTTTTGCTGCACTATTATCTTAATATCATACTTTAAATATATTAAAAAAATCACCGAATGGCCTGGCAAGTAACGCTGAAGGAGTATAACTGCGTGGTGAATCCATTTGCCGTTACTTCGAAAAACAAACCAACCAACTCGCCTGACATCATATGTTTATGAATGCCTCATAGATATTAGATCAGACAGCGCTTTCAAAATTGCTTTCTAAAGTAAGCATGTTTTATAAAGTAAGTCATGTTCTGAATTTTGCAGTGGTGTAGTCGAGGCCTAGCGGCACTAGGACACTTGTTTTGGAGGCCTATGGGATCTAGGGCAATGTTTTGGAAAATCATACATTTCACAAACAAATTTCTTGAACATTTTCCAGTAATCCCCACATCGTAAACCGTTGCGCTCTTTTGGTGACATCAGGGGGAACTAATAATTTGTATTTGAAACAAACGTTATTTTAAATTTACAATGAGGAGATATTAAGTATTATTTTGAAAATAATATTATTAATTGTATAATGTAAATTTATTAGAAATAGGTTTAGTGATCGGAATAATAAAATGTTTGAAATACAATTCAGCAAAATATGAATATAGAGTGTAGTTTATTGCTTATGCATCTATTATGAAAGTACTTCACGCAATGTAAGCAGGCCAGGTGCTATAAAATGGGATATAAAATGGCCAAAATATTGCTTACGTAGTACTTGAACCTCCCATTTTATTAATCAAAAATGCAATTGTATGATGATAAAAATAAAATTGGGAATTATATTTTTAATTGAAAAAAAAAAGGAATAATACATGTAAACTGAATATGTGGCGTATAATTAATTTATGTGGACGTAAACCAAAATGTTTTATAATTCAATACGTGTTTAGAAAAGTTACGTTAGAAAAAATAACTTAAGAAAATTGTATTTAATTGAAAAGAAGTAATCAGGCATTTGGTTTATGTGGAGAGTACCCTCTGGAGAGACGCTGCCGGACATACATTTTTTAACCACCTAGTAAATTTAGATATACATTTTAGACATTTGGTAGAGTCAGAATGAAGTTCTGTAATATTTCAACGATTCTATCGAACACTACGTTTCTCTTCTTTTTCTCTCTCTCGCATCGTTTTCTTTCAGTTCCGCTATCGTATCTTCATTGGTAGTATAACTAGGGCTAGGATTCTGATGATTTTGTGTGTTTTTGTTTTTTTTTGGCATTGCCAAAACGTTGCTTAAGTATATATAAATGTATTCAATGAAAACTAAGATTAAAACATCTTCGTTAGGGCAGTTTTTTGCATTTTCGTCATTTTTAACGGATGGAGCATTTTTTTCTGTTTTGGGTTATTTAACCCTTAAATGCATATTGTTGCCAATTGTCTACATTCCAGTTCCACTTAATTTTATTACAAAACCTGAGTGTGTGCGTTTCCGAACGCAAGTACGCACGCACTTTGATAACCATAGACAATAAATCATGTGTGAAAGAAAAAACTTGACATTACTTTTGGCGAGTAAGTTATATTTTTTTTTTTGACATTTGAATGTGGTGGCAAATGAAATGGAATGTGGTTAGCAAGGTTGTAAAAAAATGTTTGCCTCCCCGAAAAAATTTATGGTTAAGGCCTTGTTGTTAACAACTCTTTACAGGGATAACAGACATCAACAAAGCATTGCTTAATTTTAAATGTGCTTCTGCTTGATGACGTTCACTTTACCATAAAATTAATATTCTAGTTGCATTTCCAGTTTCATTTTCACATGCAATGCTCCTTACTAAATTTCGTATTTATTACGCTGATTGTAGTCATGTAGACAGTCTCTTTAATTTATGTCGTTGATAATGAGCGTAGAGGGCCAAAAATTTCCTTGAGCTTGCGAAATTAAAATTGGGAAAATGTAGTTGTGGTTGTAACGTTATTAAAAACGTTCCGTTTGAAAGTTGAAATAATAACAGGTCAATGAAAACGCAGCCATCCGTCATAGCGCAATAGTATACTTACAGTATATACAAAACTTCGTTTTCAAATAAACAATACAAAAGTAACGAACATGATGAATGATTCTATATGCGAAGTTGAAACGTGTATTGTAAAACAAAATTGCAAGCAAATTAACATTTGTGTGTGTGTGTGTGTGTACGTGTGTAATGAAGTCAATGTATCAAATAACTGCGTACTGTGAGTAAATATTAAAGTAGAAATAAAATACAGGGTACCAGGGAGGAAATTACATAAAAAGGTTAAACACTGGTAAAATAGCAATGAAAAAGATCACTCAAGCTTTCGGACGCATCAGCAGCAGTCCTTCATCAGGAGTAATGACGATGTTATGTTTCTGTCTCTTTTTTATACTTGAAATTTCTGGAAAAACCCTTCATCAGAGTAGTCCCGCAGAATGGGAAAACCCAATGAGAACCAATGGGAGGCCTAACCTACAACTTGACGACGACGACCTTATGGTCTCATTCGATGTAATTTCTCTCTTCACTTGCATTCCCACATCACTTGCAATCGACACCGCACTTACATGCCTCCAAAATGACACAACACTACATGAACGCACTTCACTAACACCTCACGACATCTGCACATTGTTGAAATTTTGTCTGGACTCTGCTGTGTTCTCCTCAAATGGTTCTATCTATAGACAAGTTTTTGGCACTGCCATGGGATCTCCGGTCTCAAGTGTTGTAGCTAACTTGGTTATGGAGTCATTTGAGGAAACTGCTTTGTCTTCACTGAATTTTAACATTAAATTCTGGAAAAGATACGTCGACGACACGTTTGTTGTACTTAAAACTAATACACTCCAAAGCTTCTTCCATTACCTTAATAACTTAAACTCACATATAAAATTCACATACGAAACAGAACAGAACAATAAACTCCCTTTCCTAGACGTTCTTGTACACAGATCTCACGATAACTCAATCTTCACCTCAGTTTACCGTAAACCCACACATACAGACAGATATCTCGATTTTAAATCGCATCATCCAACATGCCACAAAGCTTCCGTTGTTAAAACATTAAGTCTTAGAGCGAATTCTCACTGCAGTAATGAAACACTTTCAAACACAGAAACAAAACACATACACACGGCACTTAAAAATAATGGATACCCTAAACGATTCATTCTCAGAAACTGTAGACCCAATAGTACATCTTTAAACAATACATCTCACACCCGCATATCTATTCCATATATTCACGGCATTTCCGAAACAATCTCTCGCATCCTTAAAGAGGCAAATATCAAAACATTCTATTCCCCTGTCACAACACTTCGCAAACAACTTACAAAAGTTAAAGACCCAGTTCCACCAGAAGATCTCACAGGCGCCATATACCAAATACCATGCAAAGACTGCAACAAACATTACATAGGACAAACAAAAAGAATGATCAAAACAAGAAAAAAAGAACACAAACAAGCACTCGCGAAAGGAGACATAGCCTCACGTCTGGCAGAACACGCTTTACAACACGGACACGAACCCGACTGGGACTCAACAAAAATACTACACCGTCACATCACAAACAAGAATAGTAGACTCTTCTTAGAATCTTGGGAAACTTACAAACTACACGGGAAAGCCATTAATACATCACAACCACTTCCAGAAACTTATAAACAACTCTTACTCTGAAATGTATGAGACATCCCCAAATTAGGTAACCCGCAGTGTGGGTTTCTCATTGGTCCCTATTGGGGTTCTTCCATGATTCTATTGGAGGCCTCCCATTGGTTCTCATTGGGTTTTCCCATTCTGCGGGACTACTCTGATGAAGGGTTTTCCAGAAATTTCAAGTATAAAAAAGAGACAGAAACATAACATCGTCATTACTCCTGATGAAGGACTGCTGCTGATGCGTCCGAAAGCTTGAGTGATCTTTTTCATTGCTATTTTACCAGTGTTTAACCTTTTTATGTAAATATTAAAGGTTAAAAATTATTGATACGTCAGCACATTTCTCATTTTAATCCTGATATAAAATGGACTGATTGAAAATCGGGGAGTGAGTGCAATTATACACATTTGTGGTTAAAATTTAAACTTGCGTAATATACTTTTTGTATGGAATAGGCATGTATAGTTAGAATGGAGATTTGTACTGTATTGATCGTAACTATTAACACAAAATATTGCAAAAATTAATAAATATAAAATGCAGCGATAAAATAAATATTTCTATCACGAGGGAAATAAATTTAGTTATAAAGTTCGCAAGATGAGACAAATAAAAACAATTAGCATATCCAGTCATCTCTTACCACTGAATTTAACTATGTATGTATTTGTTTTGCATGTAACCTACATAAGACGGAAACCTGCATACTACGGATTTTTTGCGGTGAGTTTCTGGTTTTGTGTGTAATTTTATTAATTATAATAGATTACAATATTAATATATTAGAAATTGCAATAATATAATAATATTATGATTTTTTTTATTATTAACATCAGTACTCCGTGAATAATTGCAACACTCATTTTCCTAATTCATCATCGAAAAAATCACTTTAAAGATCATAGCTTTCAAAATCACTTTGGCCATTATCATCAAACAATATAGAGCGTATGACATCGCCATATAAACCGCGTTTATGATAAGCCGTTGCAAATAAAACAAAACAAATTAAGCTTACACAAATCAATAATAAAATTAATTTACAATTACAAACGAAAGAAAATAAGACTCAAAAAATGCAGAACGAATTCCCAAAATAGAAAAGTTCGGTGTGATTGTAGTTGAGTAAGGCTAGCTAGATTTCAATTACAACCATTTATTATCTTAGGTCATCGAAGCGCACACCCATAAAAATCAACTGCAAATAGTTAACGTCTCCGGAGGTGGGGGAGTTTAAGACGAGGGTCAAGCCCCTCCACACGCCTCACCCCTGGTCTTACGGCCGTTTTAGGAAGCAATTAGCCCAGGAGTTTCAGAAACAGAGGGTTAAAGGTTTCCTTGGGAAGCTTACAACTGCCTTCCTTCACACAGTGTCCTCG
>QLNU02015360.1:20342964-20353865 GCA_006491805.2 Dysdera silvatica
GTTAAAGATTCATTAATATAGATGATAAAATGATGCGTGCTGTCAAAAATAAAAACACATACAACAAAGTAATAAAAATGGGACTGTTTAGCTGGATTACAGTTTTATATTTCACAGCCTTTCAACAGAGATTTGACAAAGGAGTTAACAGACCTCCAAACTGTGTTTAAAAAACAAGATGCATATGCAGAAGATTGCTTAGATTTGATGTAAAGCAGTAGAATACGAAGCTGCAAATTTAATTATTAAAACATTAATATATATGTGTTTAGCAAAGAAAGAAGCATTACCTGCATTGGATATGCTCTACGATTCGAAGGTTGTACAAGGACTTTGACACCAGACTTAACCAATTTTTTAACATGAAAAGGTGCCAAAGGTGCCCTTCTTTCCCAAACAGAAGCATCTTCTCTGCGGATAGCCAGTACCTTAAAAAATAACATTTAAATTAAATGAAGTATTTTAACACATTTTTATTGCTTGTGAGTCTATGACAGCGAATGGCCAAGTTGCAATGGGATCTACAATTTTTCAAGAAATCCAGAGCTTTTAAGGCCTAGGAAACCAAACCCCAAACTATAGCCTAGTGAGTAGTTAGTCAGTAATAACATATTACTAATATGTTTTTAATTCAATGTGAAACCCAGGTTAAACTTTTCATTAACTACTTGGGCTCGTTTGGCATAATAGGGATGACATCCGAAACTATCCTCCACAATCATGAGCCTGTAATAAAAGCAAACACTGCAGTTTGATAGGCATCTCTGAGATCTCAATGGAAAATGGTGGTTTAGCTCAGGGTATACTGTACTTTTCATCCACTGTGTCTACCAATGAAAGGGAAATGTCTGTATACATGTTCTATTAAAATAGTCCTACGAAAAGTAGAAGATGCATGATTTTTCTCTATCATAAAAGAGGCATCATATCTAAGATGCTTCACATGTTACAGAGGAATTTGCACTATCCAGTAGATGCGGTTCGATTTGTAGGTTGTGACATAGGTACAATATAGATCTAGAAATCCATACAAATTTGCCATCTGTAAGATGACACCCAACTTGGAGAATTAATTTGTAAGCTCAAAAAAATTGATGCTTAAATACCTTTTGCAGTTTTTGTACTTTTAAAATGTGGAAAATTTAAAAACAGATTAAATGAAACTTATAAATTTTAATTTTATGTCTTTTTTATTAAAAACATGATTTTGTGTAGATTCCATACACATTTATAATATAATGCTGCTTTAATATACTCGTGATTACTCGCATACATGGAGTTATATGGGCCCCATGGGGCCTGAGTCACCCCCTCCATAATTTAAAATAAATTAAAATTTTACATATATTGCAATGTATAAATGTATCTCATATGTATATGGCCCCCCACTCCCCGCGGATATTTTTGAAAACTACACTGTTGCCATTGGCATACACATGTAGGTGTTGTAACCCCACCCCCAATTGCAATGAAATTTTGTATATTTAACATAGGAGCTCTGTAATCTCCCACCATATTAAGCCTATAATCCCCCCTTACGAACTTTCTGCATACGAATATATCTGCTGCTCACATGTTACACACACATAACCTGTATTTACAAAGTAACTATAATCTGAAATTATCCATAAATTAAAAGAACATAAAGTTATTAAATTACTTTTCCATTTGATGAGGATGTTCTCAGTTGTTGAGATTTAGCTTTGTACACGTAACTGGATACGTGCTTACTTCGGGTGCCGATGCGCCACATGTTCGATCTAAACACAGTAATAATAAAAGAATATACAATGGTTGAATAACAAAATTGAAAGTGGGGAGAAAAATAAATCTTATTCCTCTGCTCACCTAACATCATATAAAACAAGGTTCAGGAACATTCTTTTCCCCTTTTTTTTTTTTAAATGCAAAATGAATTACTAATTCATCTTGGGGGAACAAGATCACGGATAACAGGTTGTTGGAAACAGCAAGCCCTATTGACTTGATGCCTCTCGCAGTTCAAGGTCATATACAAAAACCTTTTATTATCAGAGCGACCCCCACCTCCCTCCACCGTCTCCTCCCCACGTGCTTGCAGAACGTTCTTTTAGAAACTAAAGGGTGTTGGAAATCGTGCAACACTTACCCACAGATGCAAATGATTCTACAACTTGCAAATAGTTCTCAAGAAATGTTCGAGCAGCAACAGATGAGCCTCCCAGAGTGCGAACAATTCTGCAAACTGCAGAGCTCACAAACAGTACTACTCAGAGATTTGCTGTGGGAATGCAGAATGCAAACGGAATTTCGTATTATGCCGCTGGATCGGCCTTGGAGTTTAATCATTTTACATCGCGACATCTATTGAGCGTTATGGACATGAAATGAATTTACGAAATATAACCAAATTTCCATTTTAATTTAATTTTAATAATAATAATAATGATAGACGGCATTGGAAACTGGATTAGCAGGTCTTTAAGCACGTGGATTTGAGTAAAAAAAAAAAAAAAAAAAAAAAAAGTTTATCCGCTTGTGGAAAGAAAAGAAAAGTGTAGAAGAAAATGTAAACCGATATTGATAAAAAAAAAGTCATGCGTATCTGTGGAGGTTGCTTACGCGAGAGGTCGAAAAAATTATTTTGTTCTTTTTTGATAAGCGAGCTTGAACAGATAACAAGAATCTGCGTCACGTTTTCAAAGTTACGTTCATTACCATGACGTTTATAATCCCGCTTACGTGTCCATACAGTAAGATCTTCTTAACAGGCACTCCTGAATAGCGGACACCTCGAAAATAAAGGACAAATACTCAAGCTCAGGGGTAAGGCCGTAGCCAGGATTAAATTTCGGGAGGGGGGGGTAAAAAGTTTTACAGCATGTATTGATATAATCACAGCATGTAAGGCCGTTGCCAAGTTCCATTACAAATTTAGTTTCGTGGGGAGGGACCGGTCCCTAAGATCCCCCATCCCCCCTCTGGATACGGGCATACACAGAGGCGTAGCTTGGGTTGCCAACTCCGCGGTTAAGTTCTGCGTCCGCTAAAACCTGTTAGCCAGGAGCGTATTGACGGCGTTAGTGGCTCTGGGGATTGTAACTTCCCTCCCTGGTAATGAAATTTTGTATATTTAACATAGGAATATGTGAGTTGTAGCTCTGTAACCCCCCCCATTGAGCCTATAACCCCCAACCCAGGCCTGTAGCCAGGATGAAGGGGCAACTGGGGCGAGGCAAAGGGCATATGGGGCACAAGGCACCCGGGGTTGTTCTACATATATAAATATCCTTATGGGACAATTGGGGCCCCGCCCCTGAAGGCTCCGGCTTGGCTACAGGCCCGCCCCAACTCTTATGAACTTTCTGCGCATGCCTGGGCGAAACAGATTTTAGCGGTCCTCAAAAATGTTTTAACATAACACACACATACACACACAAAAAAAAAGGGCCCTGCGGTGGCGCAGTGTGGTAACGCGTTCTCCTAGTGCGCCGCTAATCCGGGTTCGACTCCCAGCAGTGCAAAGAACGCTTACTCAGAGATCTCATAAAGATCGCACTGCTCACTGTAGTCCGGGGTTTGGTTCCCTAGGCCTTAAGAGGTTCGGATTCCTCGGAAAACAGTAGGTCCCGGCGCAGCATGACCACTGTAGTCTTTGAGCCGTAAAACCAAAAAGAAAGACAAAAAAAAAACCTGACACTGATGAAAAAACTTAGCATTGCAAAATAAAGTTCTTCTCTGGTCTAAACGCCAAAGGTAAGGGAGAGTTCAAGTATTACATAAGCAATATGTTAGTCATTTCACCCCCTCCCACGTAAGCAAAAATTAAGATTTGCTGACATAGGAAAAAAGACCAACGGTAACCCCATAGGCGTAACCCAGGGTGGTTTTAGGGAGGCTCTAACCCCCACCATTGCAATGAAATTTTGTATATTTAACATAGGAATATATGAGTTGTAGCTCTGTAACCCTCCTCATTGAACCTATAACCTTATGAACTTTCTGCCTACGCCTATGACCCCACTTCCCCTAAGGTGCTTACGTAATATTAAACACTAAATATGATGATGTGGATAATATGCTAATGCGATTGGCTAATACGTATATTTATTTTTTACCATCATTTAGAAACTTCATGAGCATTATGGGGAAATATAACGTCACACACAAAAGGTCAATTGATGAAATACTCTGGGAAGGTATATAAAGGCCGCTAAAAACTTATTTCTTGATGCTGGCACTGCATTGTTTTAGCAGCCCTGGGCGGCTGCTCAGCTTGCCATGACTAACACGGCCCTGCCTTCCAGCGGTCCAGTATTGAAATTCCCCAGGCCCTGTGGCCTTTGGGCCTCGGGGCTTCTCGCCCCGGTGACACCCCCTACGCTACGTCATTCAGGGCCGATTTTGAGTATGAAGCGCCCAGAGCACAATGATTTTTGGGGTCCCTCCATTGCAGTACTCTAGGGGGCTAACGCGCCTTAGAAAAATGTGTGCTACCCAGGTATAGTACTGCTAATTAGGTATAGCACTGCTAATTAGATATATTTTTGACATTGAGGTATAGGGTTTAGCCTCTAGCAAATGGGTTAGCCCCCTAGAAAATGGTTTATCTCCTTAGAAAAAAGAGTAGCTCCCTAGATTTCGAACCTAGTTACGCCATGCCCCCCGTACTAGTAGAAACAAATAAAATTGTCATTCCGCCCCCTCAAATGCCATGAAAAATCGTGTAAGATAGGGAAGGTGCGACATTTATGGATGTGCATTATTATAAGATAAAATAACGATATTTTTATAAATAAATTTAGTTTATTTGGCGACGAAATTCTTTCTTTCTGTTCTGGGGACAGAGCCGTTATACTTTTTTTCAGAATTTCAAATGAAGGCAGAAGGTGTGAAGGGGCGCTATCGGAGAGTGTGCATCGAGACAATTTTAGGGTGGGTAGATTGTAATTTAAAGAGAAAGTTCGCAGCTTTTTGCGTCCCTAAAAATTTGGTACCCTATCCACTTGCCCAACGTGCTTATTTATAAATACGGACCTGCCTTAGTGTAGTAGGAGCGGTCCCTACTTGCACCTGTTTATGGGCCCTGATGAAATAGGGGTCCCTAGGTATTAACAACCTTTGCTATATTATGGTAACTACACTTTTGCGGACCCCCCCGGCTGCATTTATATATATATTTCATAATTATGTGTTGAAAATGGTTTTATTCAGCATGTACATAAGAGTAGCCTTCTCCCCAGTGTTTTTGAAAGAGGCAAAATCGTATTTTCCACACAATTTTGGTTTTGTTTTGCCCTTCCCCAGTTCACGCCATATTTAACTTTCAAGTTGAGTTTAATCGGTTATAACTAACTGGTTTTAACGATGAAATTATTGTAACAAGATGAATTCTGATCCTTTATTAAATATACTTTTATAAGTGTTTTCCGCAAACGATCTCTTCCCCTTCCCGTTGTCCATTATCCCCCTCCCACACACACACACACTTTCCCAGACCGTCTTCAACTTCCTAGTTAATATTCCCTCCTAAAGTTAATTTATGACCTAAACGCCTAAAGAGTACTTGACTATTAGAAAGTAAAGCTCTGTATTTGTGTGTGGGCACATTTCTGTTTCCTTTTTTTTTTTAGGCGACATTTGTTATCCGCAAGAATAAAAATATCTTAAGCAGACAATAAAACACATCCTCTCACAGGTAAAGTAGGAAGTCAGAGACCTCCAAACTTCCATATAAGAACCTTTGAAGTGCACAAGTATGTTGATGACAAAACCAGAGCTCCCTTTCTACCAATTACTTTCCAAAATTTGGCGCAGTATAGCCCAGATGCTCTTGCGCCATAAAAAAAATCCAAACAAACAAACAAACTTTCCAAAATGCCGTGTGGAGTTCTTTCATTTTAAAGAGAATTAATCAATTTGTCACAAATAAACTATCAATATTTCCAATTTAAACACACTGGATTAAATTTAAAACTTAAACAAATAACATAAACTCAGAGTGTACTTACAAATAGTTGCCGAAATCCAAATCTTTTAAAACCAAATGTAGATCAGATAAGTAAAGCTTTTAGCGATTGGGCACGTAATTTTAAAAATGTCCAACTGTATTTTTTTTTTATAATATTTAGTTCTAACTGCAATTACTAAAGTATTTGTAGGAGTAGTAAGAGCATATGGGGTTTCATTTATACTTTCTCCACATTTCGGTGTACACTCATTGAAATATTAAAGTTTTAAAATGGCAATATACGAATATCTGAATATCTTAGATGATGAAATTTTTAATCCATGCATTTAAAGAAAAGACTTCTTCCTGGCCTTTTTTTGGGCAAATCTTTCTACGATTTCTGAAAAGTCCGTGTAGAGTAATATCCTTTTCACAGCACATCAACATTAGAATGTTAAGTTTTTCATCTCCTAAAACTGATCTTTGCATGTTTTTTACTCTATTAAGAGCTGAAAATCCTCTTTCTGCTGTACAGTTCGTGACTGGCAAGGGTAGAAACATTCGTAATACAATCTCAAGGTTTGGAAATATACTTTGCAGGTTGGTCAGTTTTATATAAGAGTAAAACTCTGTTATTGTTTGCAGATTGTCTAATTGCACATACACCTTGAAATGGACACATTTATTTGAAAAACTATAGTCAATATCCTCTGGGTAGTATCGAATAAATTTGTTCGCCTCAATTGTCATATTGTTGTGAGCTACTTCTTGTTGTGAGTTATTTCGGCTGATGTTGAGCCTAATATAAACCCGGTCATCCGGTGCTGCGTAACTTCTATGAACTCATTGTCTCAATGTTATCTTGAAAAGGAAGAAGTGGCGCAGTATAGCCCAGATGCTCTTGCGCCATAAAAATCCAAACAAAGGGAAGACGTCAGAAACTGATAAATCTTTTCACCCCTTACTTAGATGTGGGGTGGGGAATCTTAGATTAAATAGGGTAATCTGCGCCCAAAAAGCCATTTTTAGCCCCCTTTAAAGAAAACACATACGGTTTGAATTACCACAAAATTCCGTCTCTCCCTCGCCCCGAACAATGCGGAAAAAGTAGGGAGGTGCTATCTGAGCACTGTTGGTTAAAAGAAATGAGTAAAATTTCTTCGATTCGATTCGTTTTTCAAATGCAAACAAATTCCGGGAGGGGTAGGAAGGGCATTCATAATCAACTTATGTGGTGTATGCAGATAAGAGATTCTATGAATAAATTAATTTTATTTGACGACGATTGTTGGGATTTTTTTGGATCAGGGGTGGGGCAAGAGCGGATGAAGAATAAAATTAATGGGGGGCGCAAAGCTTAAAAATTTAAAGTGTAAGTTTAGTTTTATTTTTTACTTGAAAATAATAATTTTTAATGTAAATTTATTATTCTCAGGGGGGAGCAGGCCCCCTGCTTGGATACTGGGGATGGGGTTGTTTCACACAATTTTTCAGAATTTCAGAGTTAGGAAAGGGTTTAGGTGCCTGCTAGAAGAGAGCTGATCACCAGATTTCTACAAGTTAAATAAACCACAATTAAAAAAAAAAAAATCCGCCGCCTTTTGCGCCTCCAGAAATTTGGCGCCCTGGGCAAGTACAAAACGTGCCCATTTATAAATTCAGGACTGATAGTATGTATGAATAGTATATAGTACATATTATTAGTATATCGTATATATGGCACAGTATGTACAGTAATATACATTGAATATAGTATATGATTAAAGGTAAAACATCTCGCCACACAGTAATACACATTTCATCTTTTTTCAGTTCTGTAAATCTAATTAATGTTTTTCTTGTTTATTGTAGGAAAGACAATGTCTGCCAAGGGAATATTTTTAGTGCTATTGAGGAGGCATATAGGAATATGTAATGTGAAAAGGCAAACGCCAATCGGAAATATAAGGAGTATTTTCTCTACGGATTTTTGTTGGAGACAGGCTTCTAGTTTTTTATGTAACTATGGAAGTTTTCACCACCAGCATTTTCGGATTCAGTTTCGATGTATCGGTTCAAGTAGTTCTCGGGTTGATAAAAATGGCTTTAAACAAAATGTTGATTTAGACTTTCCAGAGCAAAAAGTGAAAGTGTTTACATGTGAAGATTTATATAACAGATGGAGAACGAACAAAAGGTTTTGGCGTATACCTAGTAGTGGTGTTTATGCTACGTTGACCTATGTGGACACTATGATAAGAAAAGATGGAAAGCCTAGTAGGATTACTGAATCTTCTCCAACAGTATTGTGCATTCACGGTATTCCAGGAAACTACAATGTTTTTAGTCACTTAATAAAGGAGTTCGCTGACCATGGTGTCAGAGCTATAGTTCCAAACTTCCCAGGTAATCTTTTCATAACAATGAAAGTGTATAACGTATTTCTGATAAGTTATTATGGAATTATAAAAAAAAATATTCTAATATAGTGCAAGATATGCATTTTTTATAGCTTTGAGCAAATGCACTTTGTTGCAGGGAAAAAGACGTACCTTAGAGACAGTGTTCTATTGCTATGAAATTTCGCATACACAATGAGTATGTAAAGAAAGAAATTATAATATTTTCTTTTCAAAAAGACTTTCCATTACAGCAGTAACAGGTTCTCTCTCGCCTGCTAACATATAACATAACTGTTTGTTATGGAATCTCCTGGTGAAACTCTGTATTGTTTCGTTAACATATAACATAATTCTCCTCGACAATACAACTACATATACGGGTGTGGTATGGAGTTGTAATGTCATTCTATGGAAAATTCTTATGAGATGTTCTACCATTGGCCTAGTTTGTTCCTATTCTGTGATCACTGTAACTAGTGCATTCATTTCAGCTGGACGCCTCTGATCCCATTAGATGGGTTAGTTTTATTAATAGGAAGGGCATTCAGCTGTAGCTGGTTTTTCCCATGCGAAACCAGTTACGGCAAGAAGCCCTTCCCTAAACTGCAATGGAACAACCCGTCTGGTAACGGTATCAGGCGTCAGATCTGCGCGAACGGACTAGACCTTCCCAGCATATCCTATACATTAAAATCAATAATTTTTTCATATTAGCCGAAGATGTGGCAGCATTAATTTAACATATACCCTATACATGTTTGATCGAGCCCAAAAATCTGTATAAATGGCTGGTTATGGGAGGGTATGGACTTTAAGCATAGTAGAGAGTATGAGGTCTGGTATTATCATACTGGTAAGTAGTTATTGGATTGCATGACTGTGTAGGCAATTGGGTTGGAACTTTTGCAGAATGCCTATAATTCCACCAAATCAACGTGTACTATTTCTCACCTTGTTTGGTACAGAATGACTCATTCTTGCGCCATTTGGCGCAGTATAGCCCAGATGCTCTTGCGCCATAAAAAAGCCAAACAATCAATCAATCAATCATTCTTGCACCATAAAAATACAACCAACCAATGTGTACTATTAAAGTATGGTAGCAAAAGAAATGGATATCACCTGTAATAGGTGTATGTATTTTTTCCCATCCTGTAACTCTCTGTGTGATAGCCTCGTAATGTATCCGCTGCAGCCGGATTGGAGCGATGGTCACATTTCCTGATAGGATGATCATCAGCACCAAGATAAAAATGAGTTTTGTCGTTAAACACAATATGACTCCAATTGGACACCATCTAGCATTCCCGGGTTCAACATCACTTCATAGAGTGTTGTCAGAGTTGGGTAGTCAAGGGTAGATGTCTTAAAGAAATGCCAACATAGAATAAAGTTTCGTGGCTTTCCAATCATATAAATTTACTTGATGCAAAGAAATAGCGAAATCAGTTTGTTTTTCCGCCCATCCAATTGAACGATTCTTCCTAAATTAGCCCCATAATTCACCCTTATCGTGTACTTAGAAGCGCAGATGAGATTATAATTTATCTACGTTTTCTATGTGTTGATAAAATTATTTGTATTCTTTACGTGAGAAATCAGTGTTTTTAATCAAAAAATAGATTTCTTAAAATTAAAAATCCAAAGGACGAAATACCAAAAGAACGGGAAGAAATTATATAAAATGGATTCTACTATATTTTTAATCAGTGAGTCACTACTCACTACTACATTGGGCATATGTTGCACATTGTTTCATATCAGTTTACTTTTACGCTTATAAAAGAGGCATGTTTTGAATAATATCAAAGGTTAATCCGAATTTACCAGTTATGTAAGGTAGCCGTGACTCTAAAAATATTTACGTAAGTTGCATTATGAATAAATATGTATAATAAACGTTTTACAGCTTCAAATATAAATTTACTTGATAATGATATTGAAATTCTTTGGTTCACGGCCTTTGAGATTGGAATGAACTTTCGTGTGAATTTATATATTTAACAAAATATATCTCCATGTACCCCATGTGGTTTGTCAATGCATTAAAACATAATAATTCTGCTGATTCATAAATTCCATATTGAAAAGCACACCCATATACTTACTGTCTGTTCACGAAAAGAAGTCCGATGGTACAGTTAGAAATATCGGAAGGTAACTTAACAAATCGGCTAGACGCTTACAACAATGTAGAACTCCAAGTTCTACACTTATTTTTTGTGACCGCCAAAACAAGTTTTCATGATGAAAGAAGTGCAGATGTGAAACTCCATCACGGCACTCAGAAAACAAGTCCTGGACAATGTGAAATATGGGAACAGAAGCTTTACCATCTTAATAAGTAGCATCGCCATCAGAGAACACCATATGCAAACGGAATTGTAAGCTTCGGATGGCGTTTTCCAGACAGAAATTAGAACAGAAGCCAGAAACAGTGTGGAGCTCGACTTATCTGACCAAATGACCTTTGTATATTGATCCGTAATCCAGGTTCTATGATTGTGGCATCACTGTCTCTTCTTAGTAGCATTTTGATCACTGGTGAGTTGTATGAGAATGACAGTTTGTCCATGAAAATCTTGCTTGTG
>QLNU02015360.1:20353965-20372714 GCA_006491805.2 Dysdera silvatica
AATTTCCCGATTTTCCTTCATCCGTATCACCATCATCATTAACATAATAGTGTCCGAATATATATATATCATCATCATCATATTCAACCATTATCTATCCACTGCTGGATGAAGGTCTCTCCAAATGCTTTCCACACAAGTCTATCCTGAGCAATTCGCTTCCACGTCACCCCAACCTGTTTTCTTATTTCATCCACCCATCTAGTTTGAGGACGTTTTCTAGGTCTTCGGTGGTCTCTTGGAATCCAGTTCAGAATTTCTGTTGTCCATCGTTGATCAGTTCTTCTTGCAATATGCCCAGCCCATCGCCATTTCAGCCCTTTTACTTTAACAATGATGTCCTCTACTCTAGTTTGCTCTCTCACCCAAGTGTTTCTTTTTCGATCTCTCCTAGTTATTCCAAGCATGCACCTCTCCATGCTCCTTTGCGTTGTCTGTAACTTTCGTATTGCTCCAACTGTTAGACTCCATGTCTCTGATCCATAAGAGAGGACTGGCAATACACACTGGTTGAAGACTTTTCTTTTTAGACATAAAGGCAATTTCCCCTTCAGGATAAAACTGTTTCTTCCAAATGCACTCCAGCCAAGTTTAATACGTCTGTTGAGTTCTTTCATAATGTTGCCATCCATTGAAATCAGCTGGCCAAGGTAAATATATGAATCAGCAATTTCTAGCTCAGTGTTGTCAACTTGTATTTTTGTTTCCTCTACAAAATTATTGAACATGATCTTAGTTTTTTGTAGGTTCATCTTGAGTCCAACTTCTTCACTTCTAGTTGAGAGCTCTTGTACCATGTCTTGGAGTTCCAATGGGTCCGTTGAAAAAATAACAATGTCATCAGCAAACCGCAGATGATTTAAATATTCACCATTTATTTTTATTCCCTTGTTATTCCAATTTATCAGCTGAAAAATCATCTGTAAAGCAGAAGTAAAAAGTTTTGGAGAAATGGTATCTCCCTGCCTCACCCCTTTGCCAAGTTTGATAGTTTTGGTATCTTTATGTAACCGAAATTTTGCACTTGCATTTTTATACACACGTTTCACCATGTCAATGTACACATCCTCAATGTCTGTTGATCTTAAAGAGTTGATGACTGCTGATGTTTTAATAGAGTCAAAGGCCTTCTCATAGTCAATAAATGCAACACACAATGGAAGTTCATATTCATGTGTTCTTTCAATTAATTCTCTTAATACTTGAATATGGTCCACTGTACTGAATCCACTTCGAAATCCAGCTTGTTCTCTTGGTTGAGCTGCATCTAATTTTTTCTGCAGGCGATGTGTTAGCACTTTTGTGAAGATTTTATAAATAGCAGGTAACAAGCTAATTGGTCGGTAATTTTTTAAATCCTCTTTATCACCTTTTTTATGCAAAAGAATTACTGTTGCAGAATCCCATTGGTTTGGTATGTTACCGCTGTTAAGACATTTGGTAAAGAATTTTGCAAGTATGTCTTCTACATATTCTCCAGCTTCTTTTAGGATATCTAATGTAATACCATCATCACCAGGGGCTCTTCCTTTCTTCATATTTTTTATTGCAAATGAAACTTCTTCTTTTAAGATTTTAGGAGCTGTTCCTTCGACTATTTCGGCGTCTTCGTTTAATCCACTGTTACTTTCATATAGTTTTTTGTAGAATTCTTCAACTCTTCTAAGTATTTCTTCCCTATTTCTTGTTACGGTGCCATCCTCTCCTTTTAATGCAATGATGTGTTTCTTCCCAACAGATAAAATCTCCTCTTTTTAATAACCCGGCTCTGGGGGTTTGGTTTCTTCTAAATGCTCCTTTAGCTTCAACTCTCACAGTTGAATTTTCTTATGTCTTCTTTCATGCTTTTGCGCAGAGTTTTACAAAGTTCTATGTACTCAATCCTGGAACTGGTATTTCGATTGTCCACCTTCATATCTCTTCGCCTTTTCATGAGCTGTTTCGTCTTCTCAGATAATTTGCTATTGTGCTTTTTACAGGTTACACCACCAATTTCCCCAGCAGTTTCAATTATTGTCTTAACAATGTGCTTATTTGCTTCTGAGATATCAACTTCTTCAGCAAGTCCTTCCAGTGCAGGAAAGCAATTTTTTTTAATTCCAACTCGAATGCCTCAGTATTTCCTTTCGGCTTCTTTAAATCCACCCTCTTATATATTTGTTTCCTAATGAGCTTCTGTCTTTCTAATTTAGTATTTAAATGCACTTTACATTTCACCATTCGATGATCACTTTTGGTATTAAATCTGTTCAGTACTCTGCTATCTTCAAAAATTGATTTCGTGTTCGTCAGGATATAGTTAATTTCGCTGGTTCCTCCATTGGGGTGTTTCCATGTCCATTTTCTTTGTAGTTTCTTCTTAAAAAATGAAGTCATGATGCTAAGATTTTCAGCTTCTGCAAATACATATATAAAGAGCGATAATTTTATAAAGATATCATGTGTCAAATTATAAATAACGAGTTATATGTATATATGCATACACACACACACACGCACACACACAAAGGAGCTTCAAAAGAATATTTCACATCGAAAATGGACAAATTTTTTCATCAGTATTCTGTACCAAATCCCTGTGTTTGCAAAGAGAGTTCAGACAATTTATATACTCTTAATGTCTGATTCATTAATAGGTATAAAAAAATAATTTAAAAATAGAGTATGGGCTGGATACACATAAAAATTGCATTTTTCTTTTTTCAAAACATACCTTTTTCCATGTGTAAATCAGTTGAGTAATCTGGATTATATGTCACTTTTTTTTTCATTAATGTCATTCTCACTTATTTTTTCTTCCCATGTTTAGGATAGATGCCATTGTAGCGCATAGTAGTGCAATTTATCCAGCTCTTCGTTTGGCTTTAAATCCTGAATTAAAAGTAAAATGTCAGATCCTTTTTAACACTGGAGGACATAAACCCACAGTGTAAGTTTTCCATTTCTAAGTCTTCAAATGAAGCAAACTTATTAAGTATTTGTCTGGCTTATTTTTAATATATACTAATATAATTATAAATTATGTTATGATATGCTATCGACTGTTTTCAGGCCTGAAAATTCAGCTAAGTGACATACTTAGTATACAGGTATGTGAATTGTTCAAAACAGGCAACATTTTCAGCTAATTTTTGTTTTACAGTGAACTTAATTTTAAGTTGCGTCATTAATATTTATAACATGAATGCTGAATAAATATGGAAAGGATGTCTTTTGTTTCGATTATTTGTTTTTATGGCACAAGGATATCCGCTACGCCGAGACTTAGTTTTCGGAGGAATCCGAATTTCTTAACAGCCAAGGGAACCAGTTCCTGGACTACAGTGAGCAGATTGTCAGAAAAGGTTGTTGTTTGAGAGTATTATATCACAAAACTGCTTAGCTTATCCAAGATAAAACTGATGTCATCATATGGGCTCTAAATCACAAGGCCTTTTTCTGTAGGGAATCATGGTTTAACAAACGAATTTTTTTTGTTTGTGAGTTTTATGGAGCGCTGGGGCATATAGTTTTCCAAGGAATCCAAACCTCTTATATCCTAGAAAACTAATTCCCAGACTACAATGAACAGTTAGTCGGTAAGCGTTCCCCCTCCCCCATAGGTAGTCAAACCCGTGATAATGGTGTACTAGGCGAACATGTTGCCACTGCACTGCCAATGGGACAATGGAGGAAGTAAAGAGCATTTAACATGGTATACTATCATCAACAACATCATGGCAATTTAATATCCTGATAAAGAAATGTTTTAAATATTCAAGAGCACCCCAGTGGCCAGTTGTTATGGCAAAGACTTGAGTTTGAGTCTCAGTACAGTACAGTAGATATACTGTAGATATAGTAGATATATCAGTACAGTACAGTAGATATCAATACAGTAGTTGTGTGTAAATGTATAGTTTTTAGAGATCACACAAAGCTGTTACTCTCAATCCAAATGACCCATATAAGAGAATTTTGGGACGTAAAATATACAATCAAATATATCTAAATTTTTATTATATTTTTGTTTAAAACATTCAAAATAATTTATGAACAGTACTACATAAAACTGTTTAATCTCCATTGTGAAGGCTCCCCTTAACAGCGAGCAATCGTCGTCATCACTTACAATGATCATCGTCATCATTTAGAACCAGAGCTGTGTGGGGGTGAAGAATGGAACAGTATAAGGTTTAGCGTCGAATTTCATGTTTGTCTCATCAATGACGATCACCATGAGAGAATCTGGATGCGACACAGTCATCGGGCGGATTCCTCTGCTGTTTCCGAGTATCACACAATCCATCAACGTGGCATCATGGTTTGGGGTACTATCAGAGTCAACAGTTGCTCACCTCTTGTATGCATTATGGGCATATTAATGGAACGTCACTATGTTGATGAGGTGCTGTACCCCATGGCACTACCATATCTGCATGGCATCCCAAATGCCATTTTTCAACAGAATAACGCCTGGCGACATGCAACTTACATCAGCCTAAATGCTTTGCAAGGTATATGGATGCTTCCTTGGTAAGCTCAATCCCCAGATCTCTCGCCAAGCGAGAATCTGTAGGATACGATTAGATGTCAGTTGAATGTCCTCCCACTCCCACAAAAATTAACTATGGACTCGGATGAAGACCACATGAACAGCGATATCCCAGGACATTGTTCAGACACTCATCGAATTGATGCCACATTGAGTTCAGTAATGCATAATCCGAAATTGAAGTCCCATTTCTCATTGATCATCTTGTGTTTTAGGCAACTGGAGCCTTGTCCATATGTGAATATTCAATGAGTTGTTCTTCACCTGTTTGGCTATCCATGCAATTTGATTATCGTGTAGAGTTTGCTCTGTTTCTGAGTATTCCTTGTTGATGTGGCATTTTTCTGTCAGGCAGTGTATATGCAGCAATATGCATTGAGAATATTAAAGGCTAAGTTGGCAAAATGATTTTTTATGAGTTATGGCCTAAATGTTAAAGGATAAGATGTTGCTAACTTTGAATTTGGCCTTATTATTCCCATTAAAACTCATTTAAAAACGTGTTTAAGTTTGGACATTTTGATTTGTGAACGCAAGGGATAGTAAAGGGAAACTGTTACCCAATGGTGGTAAGAGTAGTGAAGAAAACCCATAAGAGTGTCATTTATAACATGTACCATAGGTACCACCTAACACTTTTTTTTGGCATAGAATGACCCTTGCTGCTCTTTGCATCATAAAAATATCAATCAACCATTCATGACATGCGAGTAACTTTCTTTTAACCACTCCATAACCAATACGACTTGTAAAATTGTAAACAACCAAAATCTTTCACACTCTCATGCTGCATTTTTTCTGCTTCATTGATAATTATAACCTGGTCAATTAATATTCTTAATTTTAAGTAAAACCTAACTGTGTATGTTTACATACAAAGGGTTAAACACTTGTAAAATGGCAAATGAAAATTGCTATTTCATTTGCTATTTTACCGGTGTTTAACCCTTTGTAGGTAAATTTATTTCCCTTGTACCTTGTTTCTTATTTCTCTTGTGTATATTTAACTGTAACTTTATAAAATAAAAGCCTTTGAATTTCAAAATATATTTTCTTTAATTTAAATTAATCTCTTTTAACCAACTTTACAGCAATAAGTTAATGTTAAAGTAGTAAGATATTCGTGAAATATTTCAAATCAAATCAAAAATAATTATTTTCAGAGTAATAATATAAAAGCCTGTATAGCACTCCCGATAAAATATAAAAATAAAAAATAAAATAATAATAATAAATAAATAAATAATAATAAAAGTAAAAAAAATGAAAAAATAAAGAACAAAATAATAAAAATAAGTAAAGACAAAATAATAAAAATAAATTAATAATCACACACTGTATAATACATTAATAGCATTTCTAACTTCAGGTATATGATTAGGTTGGAGATTGTTTTTGCTTATCAATATATTAATTCGGTTTTTGTAGTAAAGTATATTTACAATTAAAATAGATCAAATTGCTAAAGAAAAATAAAATTTCACTAATTGCTAATTATATGTTAATTAAGTACCTAATTGGTAGCGATTTTTAAACGTAACTTCGTTAACTTAGTTTTGGGGTATAATTTAGAGTGGAAATCAAATATAATTATCTTTATGGGATGTACCGAAATAATATTTGTATTACAAATAATTTTTTAGAAAAAGTTATCTCCAACATAATGCAAAATAACACATTTTTTTAGAGAAAACTTGTTTTACATGGTCAAATTAAAACCTACTTTCTAAATGAATATTTACCATTCCGGTACATTCTGGGCACAGATGTATATGCTGTACCATGCTTTTATAATTTTGTGAGTTTTATGGTGCAAGGACAGCAATGGTCACACTGCACCGGGACTTACAGATTCGTGAAGAATCCAAGTCCCTTATGGTCTAGGAAACCAACCCAAGGACTATAATAATCATTTAGTTGGTAAGTGTTCCTTTTTTGGCACCTTTGAAAGTCGAATCCAGGATAACGGCGCTAGGCGAACCTGTTATCACTGCACCACCGCAGGGCCAAATTATAATTTTGTAAATCTGAGTACTCTCGAACTACAGATATGTTTGTATAAAGCAATATAGTTCTCAAAGTTAATTTTCCATAAAACTCTGTGTACGTGTGCTTTCTTAGTGTAGAGGTCCATTTGGGCTTGGTACTCACGTAAAAGAATGTAACTAAAAAAATAAAATTTCGTAACAGTGACTGCTGATCTTGAAAGCTCAAAATTTGAGGAACAAAATAAAAAATTAAAAAAAAATTGAAATTTTAAAATCTTTGACTTTTTCAATGTATGCATATGCCTTAAAATTTTAATTTCTCAAAACATCATTTTGTTCAGATTGCCCTTATTATACTTAATACCTTATATTATCTAATATTACATTTATTTTAATCAATTTCTTTTTACATAAATTGTTGTTCTTCTAGTTCCATGAGACCATACTTCATTGTTTGGATTTGGGCGTATCTGTATTTACA
Organism: Dysdera silvatica; assembly: GCA_006491805.2. Lineage (NCBI taxonomy): Eukaryota > Metazoa > Arthropoda > Arachnida > Araneae > Dysderidae > Dysdera > Dysdera silvatica. The sequence goes on from QLNU02015360.1 coordinate 20,360,969, forward strand.
TCCATGGGGACGGATTTGCGCACACAAACCTGGTAAATTTGTTATGAAATATATTATGCGAAGCCCTATCAAAGAGGATAATTTTGATGGTGTAATGTTACTTGCAATAACGATGGTGTTTTCAGAATATCGTAAAGTAAGTATAATTAAACTTAAACTTTAAATTGCTATTTTATATTTGTTATACATGTTAGAAAGTATTTATATAGAATTATTTGGAATGAAGTTAAACCAACTATAAAATAACAAAAACTCTTTTTATTATATCTCTTTCTCTTATTTATGTATATAATCTCCTTCATTTATTTAACTTTTTCATTATGTAATTCTATAATGCAGTAATAAGCAAGGACGGATCCAAAAATCTTTCAAAGGGGAACGATTTGTTTCCGATTCCTATTTTTAGCCAAGTGTCCGGTACTTTTCATTTCATTTTCCATAATATAATCCCGGCTCAGAGGAGGGGGCGACTGCCCCATTGTCGCCCTTGGATTCGCTAGTGGTGATACGTTATATATATATGATGTTTATTATATTACCGGAATTAATTATTACTAGAGTTGTTAAAATTACTGGACATCTAACTTAACGTACTAAAATAACTAAATATTACTTGTATGACCGAAATAATTAGATATTACTTGAATGACTAGAATAACTAGATACCACTTGAATTACTAAACTTGCTGGATGTTATACTTGAATTACTATATTTTAATAGAATTTATTTGTGTTTATAAAAACTTATTTCTGCTGAATAATTGATGCAAAAATTTTACAATTACTCAATTTTTTGTTGATACAGTAATTTTTCCCATTAATGACTTTCAATGGATGGAGAAAAACATCATTGAATAGAAAAATATATTAATAGGAATGTGTGTAATTCTATGAAGCATTTGCCGGGACAGCAAAATGCTGTTGATTAATAGAAATAATCATTAACTACAACAACGTTATCGATAGTGATTCTATATTTTTTGTATTTAATTTTAAGGTTCATCACTTTAAAATCACTGTTTTCTCTCTGCAGCAAAAAATGGAATGCAAATCTTGTTCTTGTAGGGTTTTCGTATGTATAAAAACTATACGTAATGTGTATTTTGTTTTTATTTTATGCTTAGTGATGAGACAAACTTTTACACTGTGGTTTATTGGAAATTTACTACTGCAACCTTAAAACTTTTTGTAATGGCCCATGAAGCTTCTTAAAAAAAGTCTAGATTAAAAATAACACAAAATATTTAAAATCACAGATTCTTTTTAAATTTTAATTTATTATAAACTAATGCATTAGTTAAATATAGTGGTACATTGACACTCGTGGGCTTCCAAACTCGTCAAATTTGGTATTCGATGCAATCTGATGAGAAAAAAATGCTTCAGCACTCTACACTTGCTCGGCACTCGTCGCAAAACCAAGAACGCCGTGTCCCACATCCGGTCGAGGAGCACAGAGAAAAGCTCAGCACTGAAGATCTGCAGGAACTTCAGAGGGAGTAGCAGCAAACAGTGGCTGGGGAACTTCCAAAATATTTTGAAACGTAGGCAGAAACAAGTTTCTCTTGATAGGTTTCTAGTGAAGCACCCTACTTCTGAGTCTCCAGCAGGGCTAAGTTATGTTAAGAGACAGAAAAAAGAACGAACCCTTGTGCAAGTGCCTGATGTTTTATTGTAGGGAGATTCCCTTTATAAGTAATGGTAATAATCATTTGAATTTGTTCTAGTATGCACATAATTGTTGTTCTTTTTATTGGTCTGTCGAGTTTTAAAGTTTTGTATAAAACAACAGCCCCATAATATGTATAAATTATGAAGTAAAATATGAACTTTGTGTTATTCAGAAACGGATTACTCAAATTAACAGTACTCATTATGAGAAAAATTTGTTCGCTTCTCATCGTTTTCAACACTCGTCATGTCTTCTGGAACCAATAAATGATGAGTACCAAGGTACTACAGTATAGCAATTTTTAAAATCTTTGCTCCTGGATCTCAATTATTTAGAACCTTTATTTTTCAGTTATTTAGAACGTTTTACATATTTTAGTAGTATTATTGGCCTTCTCTGCAGTGGTTGTTGCTTGTTGTTTTAATAATAAAATTATAATGTATAATAATAAATATATATATATATATAATATAAATAATATAATAATAAAAGGTAAAATAGCCCTTTATTTTACAATTCTATCTTTGAGATATTTTTAAGGGCTTCTTTGTCAATGTCCGGTAAAGTAGCATCCCCACTATGATTAGAAAAGTTAATTGAATTTGTATCATTTTTGTTCATCTATTTAGCTTTGATGAAATTTTGAAAATTAACAAATGCAATACAAAGAAAAATATTAATTGGTTTGTATTTTGTAAACTTGCTGAGTTTACATTTTGAGTGTTCAACATTTTCAGTCCTTACTATGGCAACAATATTTATGAATCATTATTTTCACCGTCAATTATTGATTATATAATTATTTAATTCAGTCATCACAAAACAAGTATAGTGCTGTTTTCTGATTTATAACTTAAGTGAGGTTGCAATAGATAGAACAGTATCTTATGAATTGCACAAACTTTGCTTGTTTCCTCTTATAATAAATAACATATCCAGTTCATAGGCTTTCAAATGTTATATATTTTAGAAATTTCTATGCAATTACCATTTCTTTGTTCAATCTAGAACTTTTTATTCATCGTCTAAAAATCAAGAAAGATAGTGATGTTGCAGGCTTAAAGAGATTCAAATCAGAAATTTCAAGTTACCAGACCAACATTACAGCCACTAAGCTATTCCAGTCTACAGTGCACGGTATTTTTGTGCTTGCATTGTTAAAAGAAATAAGTCTTAAAAGGAGGTTGTGTGAGGATTGAATTAATTTTTTTAAGCACCCAAAAGTTTAGTTAAAATTAAAAAATTTTTTTTGACTTGTAAGAACTAAAAGAATAATGATTATGTCACAGATTGAAAAATCAAACCATCTTATGTCTATAAATTCAGCCTGTAAGAATAATTTTTTTTTCTGATTTATAGGAATTGAAAAAAGGGATATAATTTAAGATAAAGCTTCACCGTCGTTTCCTTTTTAATAAGTTCCAATTTTAACTACCTTTATGATTAGGAAATATTTGTAAATATATTTTTAATTACTATACACATTATTTTTGTTCAGGCAATAGAACAGTTTCATGAAATTGCTAGACGTCGCTTCCCAACCTTGTTATGTTTTAGTGAAAATGATAAAATTGTAGAACGAAAATTATCCTATGAAGTTATTTCCATGCTGGGAGCATCTAGAGCTAATGTGTCATATTATGATGAAAATGCAAATCTTATAACAGAAGGTATGTTTATAATTTTATTTCATTAGTAGTTTAGAAATTCAATGGCCATTTTATTTACAATCATGGATTTTGGGTTCACTTCAATAGTTTGAATTTCAATATACACTCAAACCTGTTTTTGTGCAGTCTTTTTTTGTGTGATTTTTTATTTGTTTGATTTTTTTTTTTGTGCAGTATATGAAAATTTCAATCAAATTGGAACATAATTGACGAAGTTATCAATAAAAAAAAATTAGTAGGTTTGATCGGCCATTTAGTTTTTTCGATTTTTGATATGTATTTCATCACATTACATATGTATTGAATTCTATAATCGCATAATTTAATTGTTGAATGCACAAGAATTTCCATGTAAATAAATGAAATGTGCAATAGCATATTGCGATGGAATTCTTGCGTAGCAAAGCAAAAATGCATTGATCGCAAATAAACATTGAAGCGTCGCAAAAACTGATCACCGACTACATGGTAACTGAAAAAAAGTCAACTCTAAACGAGTACGAGGTAGTATCTTCAAGTGACGAAAGCGATTTTGAACCAGTTTACCACAAGAAAGTTCGCGTATTGTCAGACTACGAAGGATAATGGTTATACGTTTTGAAAAGTTTTGTATGTGTAAAATAAGTACATATGTAAATAAAATATTTAAAAATGTTCACATGTGTATTTTCTAAATCAGATTCTAAAAGGTTTGGTGAGATTCCAAATAGCTGCCAAGCCTTGTGTCTTGATTTCGTTTAAAAAAGCAATTCCTAGTTATTTCGTAAGGTTTTGAGTTATTTTCCACACGAGACTTTTTATGCGGTCCCTATTCACCACACAAAAAAAAAAAAACTTTTTAATTTTGTTGCGGAAACTATTTTTTTTAGCTACTCGAAGTTTTGTGCGATTTTTTTTATGCGTTTACTTTTATGCGGTCCCTATCCACAGCACAAAAACAGGTTTGAGTGTACTTGGTCGCATGGAAATCATCTATCATGAATCAAGTCAGGAGTAAATTATGAATCTCATCTTAAATTATACACTTATTATTCAAAATATAAAATATATAAATAAAAATATTTTCAAGACTGGTTACCAATATTTACAATAGTTGTTACCTCCTTCCTCCATATTCGTTAGAAATACTTGCAATCAGAGTGGGAACTAAAGTGATGGGTAGCATCGTTAACAGTTTATTCACGTATACAATAGTATTTTTAATTATTATAGTATTTATAATTGGAATTGCATTTTCCTCTTTTTTTAATATTCCTATTTATGAACTTTTGAGTTTACAAATTTGTTTGGGGTTCTTAGGGGTTTGTAAAAACACGAATCTACTTTATATTAATTCTTATGAAGTATATTTTGTGTTATTTTCCTTTTAAATAATGTATGCAGTATCTCAATAGCGTTCATGTTTTTTTGCAGTGGTGTGTGATACAGCTAATAATGCCATATCGCAGCATTTATAACTTCATCTTTAATCATTTCATTCCTTATACATTCTTATCAATGCATTTAACTGATCACTGTAAAGCCATATTTTTTTATAGTATATTATGGCTTACAGATGTATCATTACATTGATAGAATTTAAAATTTGCCTAATTCATTCCAGAAAACGTGAATATGCTTAAAAATGCTTATGCTACTAAAAATAGTTCTGAACATGATTTTTGATTTGATTCCAATAATGTCACTTTAAAATGTGTTTGCTTAATTTAATTTTCATATAATTGTAAAATTTCAGATGTCATATCATGGCCTAGGGCCAAGTGCAGATAAACTATGGATATTTTTAAATGTTCCATTCTTTAGGAGTTACTTAGAATTTGTTGTCTAAATTTCAATTATTGTTTCTTCTTTCTTCTAGCATTGAAGTGTAGCAGTTTAAATATGTGGTCAGATCAGTTAGTTTAAAGTCAGACTTACTCAAATTTATAATATAGGTTTTCTCTAGTAAGGAGTAGTTTATTTTTATCTGAAGTTCTGATTGGTTTATATGTTCAAAAGCCAAAAATCTGTAGTTTTATTTTAAGCAATAAAGAAGTAAAATATTTTATTTTTTAAAATTAAAATAATCGAACTTGAAGATTAATAACCATTTTTACCTATGATGGTGTTCATTTTTAACCTGCTTTGGTGTGTATTAAAATGAATTAAAAGGTCAATATATAGTTTGCTATATTTCTTTTTTTTTACCATTATCCAGTGACATAGAAAAGGAGGGGGGCTTGGAGTGCTCAAATCCGTCCATGAACATCAAGGCACTTTTTTCTTTAACGATTAATCACATGGTCTTTGTTAAAACTACTGGTTCCTTCTCATAATTTTTGATTTACTATGCTCCCTGCCTTTATTTTACCAAATTAAAGAAAATTTCCTTTGAAGTTAACATTATTGTAGTTAACCTAAAGTCAAATGACAAGTACAATGATTACGTTTTATTACCTTCAACAAATTAAATATTTACCTATGCAGGTAGCAATTATCATTTAATAAGTTGTTAAATGATTTTAACACTAGTATTGTATTTTTTAATACTCAGTCTTGTATTTTATAAATATGTTTTAGGCAAAGATATGTCATGGCTAAGGATTCTTTCATTTAAAAAGGGATCTCATTATGTTTTTCGAAAGCATCCTGAAATATGCAATAAAGAAGCTATAAATATGTTGGAAAAGTATGTTGGGAGCTGTTTTAACACTGAAAATGTTCCAAACCCTTCATTAGATAGAGCAAATAGTTGCATAGAAACTGATAAAAACCTTCAAAATCGGTACACGGTAAGAAGTATAACAGCACAAAGTGCTCAGAACTAAAGTAATTTATTTTTAAATGTAGGTTGATTTATCAAGTCATTAAAAGGAAAATGCCACTTTCACTCCTCAAATTTTCACAAAATTGAGAATTTTCAACATAAGAGTGTCAATTTATCTTTCCATACCATATAAATCAATAATCAAATGTCTAAATATGAAAGCATCAGGGTGATTGAAAAGTCATTTCCATTCTCTGACTTGTTGACATCATCTTTGTGTCTTGCCAGGCCTTTACAGCTAGCCAATGTCTGTGGACTGAGGCATTCTTGTCTCATTTGAGAATTGTCTGGTTCTTGTAAATGACTCTACTCTTCAGAATTCACCGTTGAAGGTCTCAGCACATGCTTTGTCTTTAGGGCTGCAGTGGACATTTTAAATCGCTAATATCAAAATCCTGCCACTCTTTCATGCAGTGCTCCTTCACTTACTGCAACCCAAATTTCCTTTGCTGCGGTGGTCAATATTTTTTTTAATGAGAAACTATATGCATATAAAACAGCGCACAAATTATATACTTTTCATCCATAGTTTTTGACAGCAGAAGATTTTTCAATAAATCATGTCAGCATGTCTCCTTTTTATACCAATTAGGTGATACAAGTTTTCTGGTCATGCATAATGTATACACGCCAAGAAATTTCCTGACACTCTTCAAACAACAGTGACTTTTGAATTGCTTGAATAAAATATACATATTACCTGTTCTTTGTATTGTTATACCTACAATTATTTCACACTACAAATAATATCTCACCCACAATTGTTTCACACTACAAATAATAATTGTTTCACATTACAAATAATAATTTTTTCACCCTACAAATAATTATACAATTCTGGATATACACAGTGCGGCAAAGAATGTTTAAGACTGGGTCTGTAAAATGAAATCGAAACAAGAAATTATGATTCGTTTTGTTTTTTTATTCAAAGTAAGCCCCTACGGCTTCAATGCACTTGTTACAGCAATTTAATAATGGATTGAATGCCTGTTCCAGTTCATTTTGCGGAAGTGACTCCAAAGCACGTGTTTGTATGGTTGAAATATCATCAAATAACAAACTTTTAACTTCATTTTAAGTTTTGGGAATAAAGAGAAGTCGCAGGGTGCTAAATCAGGCGAATATGGTGGATGATTCAACACACACTTTATTTTTTGCCAAAAATCTATGAACCATAAGTGAGGTGTGACTGGGTGCATTATCATGCAATAAATACCAAGAGTTTTCATCCCAGTATTCTGGACGAAAGCGACGAATTCTGGCTATCAAACGCTTCAAAACATTTAAGTAATACTCACTAGTAATTGTTTGTCCAGTTGGAACAAATTCTTTATGGATAATACCCTGACCATCGAAGAATGTAATGAGCGTTGGTTTGATTTTTGATGGAACTTTTATTGTTTTTTTGGTTAGTGGTGAATTTTTTTTACTTCCATTCTGCACTTTGACGCTTTGTTTCAGGATCAAACTGAAAACACCATGTTTCATCGCCTGTAACATTGGTTTTTAAGAAGTTTGGATCATTTTCAGCGGCTGAAATGATATCTGCAATGTGCACTTCTCCTTGCTTTTTGTTCGTTGGTTAAAGTGTGTGGAACAAATTTAGCATATACTTTTGTTTTGGCCAAACCTTCATGCAGGATGGTTCGAATCGTTTCTTTGTTGATGTTTAAAAACTCTGCCATCATTCTTAGTGACACACAATGATTGTTTACCACGAAATCAAACACTTTTTAAGTAATTTCAGGTGTCCTGGATGAACTTGGTCTTCCAGTATGCTTATCATCTTCTAGCGTATCTCTTCCGTCCAAAAAACGTTTGTACCATAGAAAAACATTTGATCCACTTAAGTGAAACTCACCGTAAACTTATTTCATCAATTGCTATGTTTCCGAATCACTTGTTTTGCATTAAATTTAATTATACCCCTTTGTTCCATCTCAATAATTCAACATGAAAGAATTTTACTTCTGTAATAAACAGCCATATCGTTTGACTTAGTTTAGCAAATCCATCCAACTTTTGGCAGTGTGTCAGCAGACGATCAAGGTTTATCACGCATGCACGATTATGCTGATCAAGCCATTGTGGCTACATCTAGCGCCAGTCTTAAAAATTCTTTGCCACACTGTGTATATACTTTATCTACTTAAGGTCCTGCCACAATGTATATAAGTTTTAATCTTATATATAAAATTCCAAATGTTAGATATTTGGTATGTAAATATAATCTAATGTATTTTTGGTACATATTTTTATGAAATGAATGTATATCTTTATGATAAGCTTTGGTTTGCAATATGCACTTCCAGTTTAAAGAATGAACTATGTAGTGAATATACAAGTACATTATAAGCAACATATGATTAAGTTTGAACCAGCAGCGTAGCAATTCAAAAATCATGGGGTGGTGGTGCCCTCAAAAGGCTTTAAAGATTATGTGATGCAGCCTTAGAGAAAATAATGTGTTTTGATATCCAATGGGGGGACGGGGACCTTGAACCCCCTTTCCCACGCCACTGGTTTGAACTTGCTGTAATTGAAAATATCATGCCATTTAATCATTCTCTTACAAGGAAAAATAAATTAAACATGGTAGAAATGATTATTTACTGAATGTTTTATATGTAAAAAGCATTTAAAGCATGGATCTATTGGTTGTTACATACAGGTGATATGAATTTAAAATTATTCAAAACGTTGGATTATGTAAGCAGACTGAATATTTTTTATATAAAAAATGTATCTATATGCAATGTTTTCATTGTAAAGTAACAATATATCTTTGCGATTATAGTTTTATAGATAACGGATATAGAGTATCAATGTAAAAGAGGTTAAGTAGATAAGCTTAAAATAATTGACTTTTATATTTTCCTGAAAGTCTATGCTTATATTTTTTAAAGTGATTATGCAATCACCCTTTGTTTTTAAATTGTATAAATATGCCATGTTATTTCTTTATTCTATGTTAGGTAAGCGCATATTTTATAAGCATGCATTACAGGCTTCACTATTTTATTCAAATATAATGTTGAAATCTTTATTGGATTTCATTAATATCTGTATAGTGTATGTACTTGTTTCCTATTTTTCAAAAAGAGGAAAGTGTTTAAAAATCTAAATATGTATAAATTTCTATCTAGTTTCTACTTAGTTACAAATTAATTTTCCAGTTAGACATTATTATAATGAACTGGATTTTCAAGCATCAGTAATTTTCAATTTAATATCATTAAATATTTTCAAAAAATTGAATTGACTCTGTGTGAATTCATTGGTGAATTAATTTCTGACACTGTTTCTTTCTATTTCAACTATAATAATTTTGTGGCCTTTTAAAAGAGAAAATAATTATACCACAGACACTCAAGCTGTATTGAAACTAGTGATCAATAGGTTTATTTCCTGACGTTTTAACTGTTAATTTTCAGAATACAGTGATGTAAAGAACTTTTCTCCACTTAAGTACGTCAAAGTGGGGAACTCACTAATTAACGAACAGAAGTTGTGGAGGAATTAATAATGGAAAATTTTGACTCCCCACTTTTTTAATTCAAACAAGATTCATTTTAATACCCTTAAGAATCAGAAGTGAAAAGAATTACCAAATACACTCAGACTGGAACCGAATCAGAAATCGTTTTAGGTTGATATCCCAATGCTTTATTTGCTAAAATACTGAGTTCAGTACTCGACGTAGGAAACTTTCTTATTAAGTATGCCAAAGGGGAATTCCCAGATTAAAACGTTTCCTATGATGATGATTGCATATTTGTCATTGAGAAGGGGATTACTAAAGCGCCATGTTCCCATGAGAGATCAGCATCTACCATCTGTATACTGCTCAGAGTTCGTTACAAGCTTTACTACGTCTTAGATGATATGACAAAAACAACTAATGTTATGGATGTAAGGGAACTTTTCTCTGTTGCTCTCACCTTATTTAGCACAGAATGACCCTGTCTGTCCTTACACCATAAAAATATAACTAACCTTTTCTCTATTGAACGAATAGTGACTGATTTAGTTAAGCATGTGCTTAACTAAGGACATTTTATGGTCGTGGATAACTGATATGTATAAACTTTTAAAACAAATCAATGACTTATCATTGGTCTAAATCAGGAATGGCGAACCTATGGCACCCGTGCCAGAGTTGGCATGTAAGAAAATTTTACTGGCACATCAACGATTTACGGGTAATATCATTTTATAAGCTTATAAGTTATTCAAAATTTTATTTTAATTGTTACACTGTGCAAGTTTACGAGTTGTTTTGCACGAAAGAAACTAACCAAGAAATACATAGCCCACTCTAGGAACTAGGAGGGGCAGCTGAAAATGAGTGAGTTAATAGTTATGCATTACACGACTTGGGAAGGGTGGCTGCAGAAGGCAGCTCTGTCACAAGAACTTGAAATGCTATTCCCTTGACCTTTGGTTGTTTGAAAACATTTAGTGACCGTTATATTAATTTTCACCTTTACATATACTCATGGGTCGTTATTTCTGAAAAGAATTTTATAAAAGACAGTTTATGAGACAATCACTGGTAAATGTAGGTCGGCCTGTGTGTTGCTAAAAGTGACGAAATATGAACCAGATATAAAGCATTTGGCATCCAATGTACAACAGCAAAAATCTCATTAAATCATACAATAATGTGCATGTCATGTTCATATTTATGAAATGTTGATTTTTGAATCTGTCCCAATAAAATTCTGCAATAATAAATTCTCTGTTGGTATCCTTCATTACAAACTGCTCGGCACATCAGAAACACCATGAAGATTATTTGTAATTTTTTTCATGTGCACATAAAAAGGTTAACCGCCACTGGTCTAAAGAAATACCTTCCTATAGAAATGATAAGTGTAAAACTTCGTTATTAGTCTCAGCAACTGTGTATAAAGATATGGTGTTGATTAGGAAGCAGGAAAGCAGAAAGATAATGTTTGTAATCGTAGCAAAATATACTATTGGTTTGGTTGAAAAGCACAAACATATTTTAGTGGAGCACAGAAAATGTATAAGAAGCCATCAATTTCTGGAAATTTTGGATAATCAATGATTTTTTTTTTCCATTTATTTAAATATTGATACTTTTTTTTTTTGGATGGATGCGGTTTTGAAACGTCTTAAGACAGAATGGTGTATTAGATTCAAGATTGGCGTTTAAAATAAAGCGGTAGTCAGCATGTGAGAAATTTGTCATTGGAGAATAAGAGCAAGGATGTGTGCTCACAATGAGGACGTGATTCGATGATGGAATAATTCAGTTTTGCATATTAGCTATTTTGCGTATACACATATGATTATAATTGTCTCTACTCTACAAATATGCGTCAACCACAATCATCAGCAAAACAGCATTAATACATTTTAAACAAACCTTGTTACAATATCAATACGAAATTTTCCCGAATAAGTAAGGCTGTCTTGAAGAACAAAACAATATCGTATACTAGTATCGCAACAATTGATTTAAATAGTAGACACCCCAGTCTACGTATATTTAAACATTGCATATTGTATTTCATATAACTAATGTATTAAGGGTTTAGAAGATCATTTTGATAGTTCGCTAGTTAT
>QLNU02015360.1:20420371-20451147 GCA_006491805.2 Dysdera silvatica
ACATTGAGAAAATTATATAAAATTAGTCCATAGGTCACTGTTCTTGAAAAATAAATGTAAGTAGCCATATTTTGAATAGTTAGGTGCACTGTGCACAGCTAACTAAAATTTATGTGCATGGATAAAATTTACGTGCATGAATAAAATTTCAGGTGCACAATGTACCCGTGCACCTTCTAATTTCTAACTCTCCTGTAACCCCCACTTATGAACTTTCATCCTATGCCTATGTTCATATATATTTGTGTTTTGTGTACATACAAGAATATTTGTGGTTTGTATACATACAAGAATATCTGTGTTTTGTATACATACACTAGTGTGTGTTTTGTATAATACATCATACAGTGTATATGTTTGAGTTTGTGTACATTGTACATGGTTTTTATTGTCCCCAGAACAATACCGGTTTCACTATTGCATTGAAAAATTTGATAACTGTGTTTTAATGTATCTTTACAGTCTGTTGTATTTTATGTAATTAAATACATTATTCGAAGAAGGGTGAGTTCCTCATGGGTTTCGTCGTTTGTTGGCTTCGCTAGATTTACGAAAGTGTTTGCGTGTAGACTACACTAGATCACAAGTTTCCTATTATATTTTTTAACTTTTTTTTTTCAAATCTTTATGATTATGAATATTCCTTTCGACAATTTGTTCAAACTTTACAAACTTTTTTTATGATATTCTAGTGATTTTTTTTAAATTGAATTTTGTGATATGGTTTTTTAAAGATGCAAGTAGGTGAAAGAAACGATATCTACTCTGAGAAAGTGTTGAATAAACAGAAAGCATAGGGTATATCTGATAATACATAGGAGATAAGAATTTACTATCACATAGTTAGACATTCTGGAATATTGGGGATACCATTTTAAAGTTCAGTAAGGAATAGCAAATTAGTTTAAATTATTTCCAAAAACAGCATGTGTTATATCTAACAATAATTTAGTCTGCATGAATTCAATACCATGCGAAATACTGACATTAGAACATTTTTTGCTGATTCCTTATCAGATGTATTAATAGGCGTATATAATTTTTATGTACAGTCAAACCTCATTTAGAGGAACACTAAGGGGGGAACAGAAAATCTGCGTTAACAGTAATTCCTATTATCTGGAAAGAATTTGCGAAGAATCACACACATATTACTAAGTTATTTATTCTATCTCTGGTTACCTTATACACATTTTGCAGTTATATCTATATATATATATGTGTGTGTGTGTGTTATTAATTTATTAGTATATTTTATTATATTTTATGATTATTCTATTATAGCATACACATTTTGTAGCAAAAACAATAGTATATACAGTACCATAAAAGTTTAGACACAACACAAATTTGAGTATAACAAAATACTATTAAAACTGAAGAAGTAGGAACTTTAATATTACGAAGTATGAACACATGTAATATGCAAATTAAAAATTTGAGAACAGAAATCACATCAGTAGCGAACTTGCTGCAATATATAACTTAAAATAAGTAAAATATGTGGCACAAAAGTTTAGGCACAAACATAAATTTTAGCACTTGCATAAGGAAATGAACAATTTTAATAATCAATGTAGCCACCATTACTTCGTATTAGATTAAATACGCGGTCGTTCATTGAAAGCACAAGATTTTGAAAGGTTTCTGGTTCAAAATTAAACCACGCTTCTTCTATAGCCTTTTTAAGTTCTAAAACGGACGGATATTGCTTTCCATTGGCATACACAACATTCGTTAGTATGCCCCATACATTTTCGATGGGATTACAGTCAGGACTAAGAGCAGGCCAATCGAGAACTGTAATATTTTTAGCGCTCATCCATTTCTTAGTTGACCTGGATATGTGGATGACGTATTATCTTGTTGGAAAACCCAGTTTCGTCCACATAAAAGTTCGCCAAAAGGTAATAAGTGACTTTCAAGAGTTGCCTGGTATGCCTTGGAATCTTGTTTTCCATTCAAAAACGCCAAAGAAGTCTGTCCATTGAAGCTAAAGGCTCCCCAAACCATGACTGAACCTCCTCCTTGACGTCTGCTGAACCGACTTAAGGGGCGTTTTCGAAGATCGTGCCAGTAGTGCGAAAGGCCATCGGGACCATCTAAGTTCCACTTTTTTTCATCACTAAATAACACCAGGAGCCATTCGTCACTTTTTGACATGTCCTGCCTTGCCCATTGTCGTGGGTGCTTGTTGCTGATGTAATTACCAAACGGGGCTTGCGTATTTTGCATATCTCAAATGCCTGCATTCTACAATCCTTCATGTAGTTTCTCTTGACTTTTCGCATTATGCGTGTTTTTATTTGATTTGCAGACAGGCTTTCATTTGAAGCCAATCTTCCATATCTGTGTCATCGAATGCTGGTCTTTCGGGAGCCTCCCAGATGCGTGATTTTGGTTGATGCCCCTGATCACTTGGCAGGATAACATTCGCTAAATGCTTATAAACTTTGAGCGGTTCAATGCAACAGAAATTTGAGTAACAGATTTACCTTTAGTTTTCTGCCTCCAAATCTTCGAAATCTCGTCATTCGTAAATTGCTTTGACTTTGGCATCATTCCAAGCATTCTGAATTATTTCAGGCCTTATATAACAACTCTGGGAAATGCCCCTTTGATCACTTGGGAACTTCGCGCCGTTAATTTGCATAAATCTGACATATGTGCCTAAACATTTGTGGCATACAGATTCCAATGTTACGGTGTTGGGATATTTTGTTTCAGTACTTTTGGTAATCTTTTAAATTGCACAATTTATTATTGGTTCTAGGATTATTTAGATACAATATCGGCGAAGTTCAATGCAAATTCTCGCTTTTATTTATAATTTGCCTCTGTGTCTAAACTTTTGTGCAGGCCTGTATATATAATATACTGCATTGCCACTTGTCTTGTGTTGGCTTTTTGAGTGTGTTGGGAACTTGTCAGATCTTTGAGCCTTTTTTCCCCATCTTCCTCTTGGCATAGTTTGTAATAACAAATTGTGAATATTTTGTAATTTTTTTCCGTTTACTACGCTGAGAAAAAATAAATTGAATAAAATTTCCAGGGGTACAAGTTTTTCACTTTTACTTGAAAGTCCAACTTTGAACCTAGCATAGCTTGTGCCCCATCTGTACAAACCACACAGACATTTTCCCAATGGAATCTCTGTTTCAAAAAGGTATTCATCACCTTTACCTTTTGTAGTCGTTTTAAGTGCACTACAAAGTAGGAAATCTTCTTTGATGTCATTTAAATGAATATATTTCATGAACATAAGCAACTGGGGACATGAACTCACATCTGTTGATTCACCAACATCTGAGCACACAGTACCACTTTTACTGGCCTTTTCCCTCGCAAACTCCGCAATTAACAACATGACGGTGACAGATATTTGCAAAATTATTTAAAACTGGCCACAGCAAATAAAGTAAACAATATAAAATGTTTATTTTGTATGAACATGGTTGGCTTTTTTAAAATTTCTCAAGTATTAACTGTGATGAATCTTTGAAAAGTCTTTCCCTTTCATTTATCAAAAATCAATGTTATAGCCACTAGTAGAATATTGCAATGTGTGTAGCCATGTTGAAATATAAAAGCGTTGGAAACCTTCTATAAGAAATAACCTATGAAAATAATCCCAACTAAAAATAGCTGTGGCAACCCTCAGGTTGGGAATCACTGGTCTATAACAATAGACCTGTCTATAATATTTTCATCGGTCCTGACAGACATGATATGTATCAGATTTAATCTTGTCTATAATGATCTCTTGGTCCCTAAAGTATCGTTATAGGTGGATTTCATTGCATATATATGACCACTTATATTACCAGGTGATCATTTAGTGGAGTCCGTTTTGTAAAATTGTCACAGTATAGGAAGCACCTGATTTTCAAGAATATTAATGCAGTCATCCACCCTCATGGTAATACTGACAACAATTACAGGCCTAAGCCCATACCAGCTGAATACCCCTTCCTCCCTGGTAAGAATTCAAACTATGAAATTAATAGGCATGTTTGCACGATTATTAGTAAATAGTGTGTGTTTATGTACACATAGTGTTCATCACAGTCATTTATAAAAGAGTGGCACATTCTACTTAGCGCTGAAAGTTAAGCTAGACACCCAAGGAAAAAAAACCTGTCCAGATCGTCTCTGAATGAATAACTTTACAAAGGTACCTTTGAATGAGACATTATTTCATATTGAGTCCATGAGCAATAGGACCACAGCTAGAAGCACCAATTCAGCCATCCCCCAAATGTCGTGAAAAATCAAGGAAATTATAGACGAGGCATTTACTAGGAATTTTCTACTGAGAGAAACAAGTAGAATTTCGTGGATACGTCCTTTCAATTGTGACAGCAAGTTCAGAGGCAAGGAGTGAGTGCTTATGATTACCGTAAGTACATTATTATAAGATATAATAATGATACTTTTATAAACTTCGTTTTTTAAGTTCATGAAGCATGAAGATCATTTCATGGACTTTTTCAGAATTTCAAATTAAGACAAAAAGGAGGGTCATTTTTTCGAGGCAGGGCGGAGCAATGGAATTCTACAATCGATAGATTACAATTATAAAAAAGTCCACCACCTTTTAAAATTTTGCATCATGGGAATTTGCTTAACACCATGTCCATTTATAAATCTCAGTTTGTTGCAGACTGCTTCTTGCACACTCCGTAGTACTTCTGCTGCTGTATTCACTCGCTAGCGTAGCAGGCATTCACACAGTTTGTTTCATTATGTATATAAGGTATGATGGTAGTAAATGTGTTATATTGCTTTCTGTTAAGTCTATACAATAAATCCTGTTTTACTAAGTACACTTTAGTTCTGCTTCCCAACATATATTTTAAGCCCAAAGTATCAATTAATATAGGAGTCAGATAAGCACATACTTATGAACAGCATCTATTTACATATAAACTTGTGGGGGAACCCATGCTGTGACCTTGTCTGTATAAACTATAAAATCAAAACACAAATGGGACATTACTTCTTTGGACATTTGTAATCATTTTCCTCACAATGGCTCAAAATGCTGGTGGGGGAGTGACGTTAAGGCACCTTTGTGTATGTGAAAATGACACTCATATCAAAGTATGATATATTCTAGTGAGTTATGAAAGGGACATTGCACCCTTAGTATAAATGCTAGAGCAGTGTCTCTCAAACCTTAGTTACTCACAGACCACTTCAAGCATTCCTTTATTTATAATGGACCATCAGGGGAGGATTTCTCCCCCAATAAAAAAGTATATTGCCTGAAATTAAGTTTGCCAACGTATGGTTAATAATATTAAGCACTACTTATCCACAGTCATACTGATTCCTCCCCCCCCCCGGCTTCTCTCAAGGAAAGACATAACCAAAGTAATCCTCAATTAATGTGATTTATTGGCAGGCTTATGCACATATGCAAGAACTGCAGCAGGGGAAATTTATTCATCCCTTGAAATATAATTTGTAGTTAATTTTAACCTTTTTGTGGTAAATTTTAAGCTTTTTTAGTTTTTTTTACTTTAAAAAAACACTAGCTTTTGGCAGAAAATCTCTGATCATGTTCTGTTTTGGTGTTGTGGTTGTCAAACCCACCTGGAACAAAATAATTTTTAGAATAACACTATTTGATAAGGAGAGTGTCAGTTACGATCTTATTTTGTCAAATTTACAATGAAAATGACATCATTAACTTAAATAATAATAAGCAATGTAGACAGCATGGGTGTATTCAGAAGGTTCAAACCATTCATGAAACACCGAAAGGTAAGGTTTATGACAAGCAATATTTATGAGAAATTCCATAAATCTCACCCGAACCCAAATTCTAGCTACACCGGCAATTTTTAGTTCATTTTTTTTTCTGAAATTTAGTGATGATCCTGTGGACTACTTGCTAAGAGTCACAGACCACACTTTGAGAAACACTGTGATAGAGCATGTTTGCTTACAAGTTTCTTTTTGTGCACTCCATACTTCTATTGCTATGTTCAATCGTCAGTATTTAACCTGGCTTAACATACATTTATGTTGTTTGTTTTACTAAGTGACAGTAAATATTTAATTTTTTATTATGTTATTAGTTAAATTTATACAATAATTCTTGTTCTGTTAAGTATGCTTTAGTTTTGCTTCTCAATGTAAATTCTGTAGACATGACGTTCAGTCTGAAGTACGGTTTAATATTGGAGTCATAAGTGGGTGCTTGCATAAACAGCATCTACATATGTATATCATTCACATTAACTTGTAGTGAATAATAGCATTTTTGATATTTTAGTTTAATAGCTCTAAAACAAGTAAGAAAGTGCATTGGAGCTTCCACACAGAATATCTAATCAGTTTAATATTTGGGTAAAGTTCCCGGTAGGTTTACTATTTCGCATGTAAGCCCCATGTCAACTACCCATTGTTGAATCTTCCTACCTCACTACAGAGAGGAAAACTGATAAATAGGATTGTGGGAAAACTCTTGCATGCTGAAAGTTTGTGGATACTGAAAAATTGTTTAAAAGTGTAGTCTATGTAAAAGACAATTGCTGATTATGACAAAATAAAACCCCAGTTAATTCATATAACAGTGACAAGTTTAATACAAGTGCTTCAAAGGATAAGAACATTATGAAAAATAACATACAGAAATCAAATATATTCTAGTTTTTGGCAATAATAACATCCAATGTGAATTATTCTACAAATTAAAAAATGCACATAAAACTGCACAGTAACAATATAATTTTTCAGAGCAAATTAGTTCTGAAAACAGCATATTAATGGATGAAGACAAATATAACAAAGTATTTCTTCTACGATGAAGCTACTTTACGTGGCTGGAATTCTCGGCAATCCAAATTCATCCACCATCACACCCTAAAGGAAAGAAATCAAATATTGCATTAAAAATTTAGGAAGTTATTAATTAAATCAAATTTAACATAATACATTTTAATTAGGGATGTGAAAGAATATTTAGCTACTGAGGCCAAATACCGAATATTCAGCTCTACAAGCCGAATATTCAGTAGCATCCCTAATTTTAATGATTTAAAAATTTATAAATATTTGTTTACTATTTTAACTTTGTATCACACTTTGCATTTTGATTGTGTTCTATGACACAAGGACAGCTAAGATCATTTAATGCTGGAACCCAGTTTTCCGAGGAATCTGAACCTCTGCTGTGCCTAAGGAAGCAAACCTCAGACTACAGTGGGCAGCAAAACAGCACATGTTTTACACCACTACTAGAATACACTATTAGAATAAAACCAGGATTAATGGTATGATAGATGAATAAGTTACCATTATGCAACCATAGTAGGGTTGGTTTTCTGTTGCAGAAACTAGGTTTTGCTGTGCCAGTGGCAGAAACGGTCTATAACTAGCAGAAACTAATAACAGTGCTTAAAACACTATTGTATCATTTAACAAATGAAAGATTATAATATATTTTTATTACAACAATTCAGTATATTATAAAGATTTATATTATTTTAATAATTAAAGTATTTTAAAATACTTTAATTACACAAGTCTGCGATGAAATTTTTTTCTTCGAAGTTAAGGGTGTTCCTTATGTATTTTTGGATGCTGATTTCAGGAAAAATACTTAAAAAAATTCTATCACGTACAGTTTTGACACAAATCGAGAATTTCTGTCTGGTTGCCTACCTACTAGGTGTGCTACTATAAAAATGTGTCAAAGTAATATTTTTGTAAGATATTATTACCCTTCACAGGGATAACACAATTGCCAAATATGGTCAACACAGAAAAGCCTCCGGGGCGAGATTTTTGTGAGTTTTCGTGGGGGAATTTATTATACAATAATTTTTGCCACCCACGTATTAATTACAGCTCAAACTAGAGCTTTTTTCTCCAAATATAAAAAAAAGCTCTAGTTTGAGCTGTAATAAATACGTGGGTGGCAAAAATTGTGTAATAATTGTTTTGTTTAGAAAAGAGGTATTTTACCCCATTAACGATAAATTCAAACATAGAAAGTAAAAAATGTTGGCAAAAAGTGAAAAACAAATTATATTGCAAATCAAATGACGTTTAAAAATAATTCAAAGTAATAAATTCCAAATAATTCGATGCTTTCCGATCCATAATGGATCGAATGAGAACGCAAGGCTTGAGGCAAAAAATTGGAGACTCTTCATTGGCTCATCACAAAGAAGTTTTAAAGCTGTCCTCCTTCACAATGGCAACAAATATACTTCTCTTCGATCAGAAAGTGCTCTTTATGATTCTTGATTAAAAGGGTGGCTAGACAAAGTACCTCTGTTTACTCTGCAAATGGGACAGTCATGCTAAAGCCAAGAAGTGGACATAGAAGGTGTGGCCAGGATGCTAAACATAGGGGGGAAAAGAAGTTGCACTTTGAATCTTTGGTTGACCCAAAAAAATGTATCCCTGCCTACACTTTACATCAAACTTGGCAATATGAAGCAGTTTATGAAAGCCCTGTCAAAAGATGGTGATATTTTCAAATACCTGGCAAATAAGTTTCCAGGGCTGTCAGAAGTGAAACTGAAAGAAGGGGGTTTTCATCGGTGCTGACATTCGAAAATTCACGACATACGAACTCTTTGAAACCAAAATGGAAGACATTGAGAAATTGGCTGGAAAATTCTTTAAAGAAGTTTCTTGGCAAGCAGAAAGACCCTGACTTCAAGAACGTCGTAGGAAACATGCTGGAGAACTTCAATGTCTTGGGCTTCTCAATGAGCTCGAAGATTCACTTTTTTAACTGCCACCTAAGCTATTTCTCAGAAAAGCTTAGAGAACTCAGTTAATACAAGAAGGTAAAAATATGTAAAATTCTTCGTAAGAAATAAACGTGAAAAGAATAAAAATTTCAAACCACACACACACAACAAAATAATTACTAGAATTAATTTGGGTAATTTTCATAGTGCAAGATTTACTTTATATCATTTAATAAACATAGAATTTTCAACCTTACCTATATGGGGTCTATTTTTATTACACTGTAAATAAATACACATATGGTCTCATTTCGCTTAATTTCACCTCAATAGTTATTGAAAAAATCAGTAAGTTTTGATTGTTTGCTTGACATATTCATTTGTACATCTCCTATATTTCCAAGTTTTCTTTTCCTCCGTTTTCATCAGAAAAGACAAAAAAATGGCATGGACAGGAAAAATCGCATTAAAGTTGGACAGATATTTTTCTCGTATTTGTCGAGATTCTGCTTTTGTGTTCGTAAAAAGCGTGAAATTCTTAATATAGTTAAATAGTGAACTAAACTTAACCTGCAGATTGCTCGTTTTAACCATGCTCTTGTTTTAGCTGTGCTCATATTGAGTTCGACTATACTAGGAAATTCCTTAATGTCATTAACCCAAATTTTTTGCTTTACATTATAGCTTTTTGACTAAAACCATCTCCTTTTCTGAAGCATACTACTTAAATAAAATCTTAGGAAATGTCCCAACTTTGATGTGGTGGTCTAGTTTAAAGAAAACAATCATAAATGAACATTTTGCAATTCTTGTTTGCACAGTGATACAGCCTACAGTACTGGTGGGCTTGGAAGAATATTTTTCTTAAGCTATTGGTCTATTCCTAATAAATTAAGAAATTGTTTGAATTAGGAAATGGAAGCAAAACTGATCTTTTGCTATAGACTGCTTTATCGAAAAGATCAGCCTGAACTTAAATGCTAGTGAATTTGCTATGATGTAACCTTTGAATAAATACTATACACATTGTAACTAAACCTATTTTACTTTAAAATACATTTTCTTTTGCAATTACGTGTATTTTGATAAGTTTTTAACACACAGAATAATTATTTTCTGTGTTTCTGCCATGCCGGTTTTAACCGCCTTGACAGAAACTTGCCAACCCTGAACCATAGGGTCTTGAATTTTTACACACAAGTCGGATATGAAGAACAAGAATTCTATAGATGGTATTTAATTAGATTTGATATCCATTTTTGACATGTTAATGAATACTGAAGCCAAAGTTCAATGAAAATAAATAATTTAATTACTATGTTTCAGGATGTTTTCAAATTGAAATTTTTCACCTAAGACTAACTTTAATTGTAATTTTAAATCTATACATGTTGTGCATGCTAATAGAACAAATTTGGAAATTATCAAGCAATAGAATTTCGTGCCTACCATTGATTGATTAAATTCACAGTGCAAATACAGCAATGGTTTTCACGTGCCTGTGTCCACCGAGAAATTATTTGAAAGTAGAAAAAAAGTGGGCCAAACATCAGAATACAAAAATCTCAAGATCAAATATTAATATAATTAAACCCACTTTCAAAGGTTGTAAAAAAAAAAAAAAAAAAAGGAACCCCTAATCAGAATGACCTACCTATAACTTGACTTGAATATACTTAAAGGAATGGGAATTTGTCTGGAAAAAAAAAAATAGTTCCAAATTTTAAGGATAGCTGGCACTGTACTCGTCATAATATGTAAATTAAAAGATGTAACATACGAACTACACATTATACTTGTTACAAAAATGTGGGGTACATGCTAGTCCACATCTGAGAAGCTTGTCATGAAGGATAAGGCTCTGTTTATGAAGCTGTTACAAGAACGGTGACTGTGCATCACTTGCTATGAAGAAGTTCTGGACATGAATGGGTATAAGGAAAGGCGCTGGTCAGATGTCTGTCAAGGGTCTGCAGAAGATGATTCATAAAGTGCATGGGGAATTGTCCAATCTTTAGACATGCCAGTCAGCACAGTTTGTAGAATTTTACAAAACATCCTGGAGTGCTATCCATTGAAAATTATGCACGTTCAGGAGTTGCTTTCTACTGACCTGCCAATGCAACAAACTTTCGCCATAGAATTTCTTGCTTGGATGGAAGTGGACAATGAATGGCCATGGAACATTTCGTGGATCGACGAAGCCCATTTCCATCTCCAAGGACATGTCAATACTCAGAATTGCAGAATATGGGCAATGGACAAAACCCTGCAAAGGTCATTGTTTGGTGTGGGTTTACAGCAACGTTTATCACTGGGCCATTCTTTTTCGAGGAGACTGGTCCTGTTACCTGTACTGTCAATGGCAAACGGTATGAATCTATTTTGTGCAACTAGACTATTCCAGTACTTCAACAGCATGCATGTGTGGGGGTAGAACAATTTTTATGCAAGATGTCGCTTCTCCGCAATTGCAAGATGACTGAAGCAGCTGCTGAATATCCATTTTGGAAATAAAGAATTATCAGCCGTCATTTTCCAACAGCCTGGCAGCCAAGATAACCTGACCACAATCATTGTGACTTTTAACTTTGGGGTTACCTGAAAAATGTTGTGTACAGTGGTCTGATTGCAAACTTAGTGGAACTAAAAACATGCATTATGCAACACATTCAGAACATCATCACTGATACGCTCCGAGCTGTTGTGGAACATGTTGTTTTGCGCTTTCAAGTCATAGAAGCAAACAGTGGACAGCATATTGAACATTACTTGAGCAAGTCTACAGGCAATTAAAAACTAAATCACTGTTTGCTTTTTATATATGGTTTTTGGCCTAGGGACAATTAAACACAAATTATTTTTTCTATCCGATGTGGCATCACCTTGTCATGGTGGATGGGCTTTGAACAAGGAGTGCCACAACAACTGAATGACTTGCAAGTCATTTTTTTATTTATTGAATTTCTCAGTAAAAAAACATAATAGTCATATATATTGAACAGTACAGTTGGTTTAACCTGAAACTCACGCAATGGCATTCCAATGGGAGTTGTGACCGAAGCCATGTATGTATTATGAGTGCATTGTCATCTATTGATAAAATTTTGAACTACCTTTTTTACTTTCGCCAGATAAATTCCTATTCCTTCACGTATATCCAAGTCATTCTGACCAGGGATTCTTTTTTTACAACCTTTTGAAAGAGTGACTTAAATTATAATCACCTTGTACTTCATTGTATAACGTCTTTGTTCCATTAATATAATAAAAAAACAACCTTGGTAAATGTATATGAAGAACCAAAGTAATTATAAAAAACTTCAAGATTACAGGTTTGAATACAAAAACTTAATTCTTCCATAACAAGAATAACGCTCCAAAATCTAATCCGGGTTCCAACTCACGTAGGAAAAACAAATTCTCTGACCAATCACAAGCAACTTTTAACTGAACTTTAGCTGTGGAGAAAATGGCTTCACGTTAGTGGAGAATTTAGATATTCAAATCACATTAAGGTGCCCCCTCACCACCACCAGACCTGACTAAAAAATCTTGTTTTCCCTCTGACCTTTAGGGGCGATTTCAAATTCCTTGACAATTGCAGGTTTATCAGGTGCATGGGAACCCTGGCATCAACAGATTATTAGTGAAGAGTGATTTTTGCATTCGAGGCTTTAGTTTTCATTACTCTCTTTACATGTACTTTCAACAATGTACTAGCACTTCCAACATGGGATTAAGCTAAATAGAATTTTTATCCACTATAGAATTATTTCATAAATGATGCCTGAATGACAATGCATAAGATATAGTAAATGCAACTCAATTTTAAAATCTTGATTAACCCTACGACAATGGGTTTTTGACAATGTCCGATCCCAAAATACTTTCATAACACTTTCTGTACCTGCATATGTTACGACAAATGCATTTATCATTAGTCTTGAAATTCTTCCATAATTTAAAGTTTCGTGAACTACAGTAGAACTTCCATATAGCGAAATTCTCTATATAGCAAAGTTTTGGTAAATCCCTACGATTATTACATATAAAAATGTTTCTATATAATGAAATAAATTTCCATATAACAAATTTTTTAACAATCAAAATAGGAAACCGAGTGGTCACATCAGCGACATCAGGTTTCCTAATACCGTGGGAAAACAATAAGATTTTAAGATAAATGGCAAATAAAAAGTATCTTAATAAGTGTAAGCACTTTTATGATGAATCAACGTCACCATTTGTTGTGCAGTAGGATATTAAGAGGTTTTTTTTTACAAAAGCATGAACATGTATGAAAGAAGCATTAAATACGTTTTCATTTTAAGGTAAGAATTTTTCAACTCTCTTTTTTTTTTTTTTATGTGCATGTATATTTCACACTTAAAAACATCTATTTTTAAATGGCTCAATGTTATTTATGAGAAACAGTCGTTTACTGAAAAACGGGATTTTAATTGTGGTATCATATTGCACTGCCCTGGTTCATGTATACATCGTTTCCACCTAGCGAATTTTCTATATAATGAATTTTTTCATGGAACCGTCCATTTCGTTATATGGAGGTTCTATATTGTATTTACAATAACTATTATTAAATCCATACTTTTCACAGAAAGCTAACACAAAGAAACACACATCATGCAGGTATTGACTAGACATAGCCATAACTCCAAATCCCTTAAATGTATAATCGCTCCTATAGTGCCATCAAATTAAAAAAAAACAAATAAATAAAATAATTTTTCAAATACATGGTGAAATAGTACAACCTCTCTTAAAAGTGTACAAAAAATGCTTCTTCCACGATTTCAGTGTGCCATCATATAGAACTAAACCTGACAGCCAATGGAAATCATGGAAGCAACCATAACTTTTAAGCACTAATATAATTTTAACCAGTTTTTATAAAAATAATGATGGAAAGTGTGACAGAATTGGGTGCAATGAAATCTTAGTAAAATACATGTGCTTAAATATGTAACAAATATTAATGTTTAATTACAAAATCAATGTATTTGTTACGACAAGAAACAAAACAAAAACAGCATCTTACTCCTGCAGGAATACTCTCTGCACCAGGCTCTTTAGTAGGTATGTTCGGAGTTTTAACAGCATCATCTAAATAGGAAGTATCCTCATCTAAAGCAATTTCATCACCCAATGCATCCAGTTCTGTATAAAAAAGCAGATGAAATTAAGTTTATATTAAGGAAAGACAAAGCGAGTTATTACATAAGCAACCAATGTGCTATAAAAAAAGGACAATTATACCAATAGTTCACTATTTTATAAGTTAATAAATCCATTGAACAGCATTGTCACATAGGATCATTACCTATGTAATATATAAATATTGCTAATGGGCTTATGTATACTATGCATATCTAAAATCTCAACATTACTAAAATTAAGTGTAACGTAAGTAAAAATTTTCAAAATCACACACAATCACTTACACCCAAGAAACACAGTTTTGTGAATAAACTGCTCAGTTGGTAATAGCCATATCATCTTTTGGGGTTACTTAAGCCACTTTTCAATTTAAGCAAATTCAATAGTCATCAGTCAATTCAAGAGTGTTTACTTTAGAGATTAACTAGTTATTGTAAAACTTGGGTCTACAGTTACACTCTATGTTCACATGTATGAAAGTCTTCTACAACATGTATGTTAAAGAAAAAAAAAATTGTAACTTAAATTAACCCTCAATATGGGGTATATAATACTAAAGCCAGTAGTAAGAATTCAATTTTTGGCCCATGTTAGTTGATGATGGGGTATCAAAATCCATATAAAGGGTTAAATAAATGTAGATATACTGCTCAAGATATTTATTAGTAAAAATGAAAGTAAAAAGTAAATTTTTTTACATTTTAGTGTTTCGGATGTTTAATTTACACTAAAAAAGTTCAAGATGTTTAATTTAACATGTGTTGCCAAAATCGGTGTTCGAAATTTACCCAGCATAATGGCTTTATATAATAATTTTCACCACCTATGGATAAATAGCTCAAGATAGAGCTTTTTTGATAAGTAACCCCAATTTTCAGTACATTAATATATTGAAGAACAGATGGGCCGAATAACACTGACAGTTAATTTTTTAGTAATTCAGTAACACACTGACTATTCAATAGCTAGATAGGCAGAAAACTTGATTAGCGTGGGTGGATCTATCTTTGGCTCTTTTGTAAGTTAACTCTTGGATAAGTTCTTGCACCTCTTTAATTTATAGTTCAGACTTAAATCACAAATAGGTAAACAATAGAAAAACCTCAAAGTGTGTATTCAGCAAAAATTGGTCTAGAATTATCACATATTAGTATGATGTGTAGCCACCTTTGACAGCAAAATGCATGCAGATACTGGGTGAGCCAAAAGGTTGTAAAGGTTTTTAAAAAATCGTAAAAAAAGAACAATTAATGATAATGAAGTGTGATTTGAACGTAAGTGTTTCTAGTAAAATCAGGTTTGGTTTTTTTTGTTTTTTTTGTAGTAGCAAAAGGAATTTAGTTGAAAAAAAAAAAAATCATCTGCAGATGGCACTGACAACTCTAAAATATGTACAATGATCAGGGAAACTGTGCATTCCATCGATTTATTATTGCAACAGTTGTTCAATATGATTTCTAAAACACTGTACGACAGAACTAAGGCGAACAGACCATGACATGGGGTCATTTCTTGTCTTCAGTTGTTTTGCCATGCAAAATTTTCACAAATGCAGTGATTTCTAATTCAAAATTCAGATAGAAGAGCTTCACCAGCAACACTTGATCTGGCAACGATAACATTCTCCAATTGCACAGTACTGCTGGAATCAAATAAACATTCCATGTCTTTTAATTGCAAGCCTGCATTGCATGCTTCTGCTGAATACCTTGCGTGTCAGTACCAGCTACAAGTTACTCTTTTATTTATTTATTTATAGGTAGGAGAAAATAAAAAAAGGTTTTCCTTAAAACTCCTTTCATGCAAACCACACTTCATCATTATTTATGTCTTTCTTTGATTTTTTAAAGTTTTTATAAACTTTTGGGACACACCCAGTATTTGATTTGTTTGGGTTTTATGGCAGATGGATAATAAAGGTTATACTATGCTGCGACTTACAGTTTTTCGAAGAATCCGAACCTCTTATGATCTACGAAACCAACACCCAATCTATGGTAAGCAGTAAGCATTGCTTGTTTTGGGATACTATTAGGAGTTGAACCTGGGTTAACAGCATGCTGGACGAATGCACTGTCATCTCCGACAGCAAAGTGCATATGGATATTTGGGTTGTCTTATGACATATAGACAGCAAGGGTCATGCTGTGCCAAGACCCACAATTTTCTGAGTAATCTGAAACCTTTAAGGCCTTAAGGAACCAACTCCCAGTTTACCAATTAGAAAGCGTTACTTTATTTTTTTTAAGCACGGTTGGGAATTAAATCCATGTAAACAGCAAGTTGAGCACAACTGTTACCACTGTACCACAGTAGGATCATGGATATTGGGTTTAGTATGGACTTAAATGTCAGATGCTGTTTTGCAGAATTTTCTACTAACTAATCTGTAATCGTGCCGTAAGTTTACACATATTGTTAGAGAGCAAAAACTAATATCAAAACATATCACACATGTAATTAAGCAAAACCTTGAAGATTTGGCAAGTTGGTTGGTTAGTTGAGTTTTTATGGGGCAAAGATAACGAGGGTTATGCTGCATCAAGGTCTAGTAGGCCAAGGGAAAGTTGTGACACTATGCAGACATTCCCTGGGGACATTTGCCATAAGCATCCAGGCAATTTTTTTTTTTTTTGCTGAAAAAGTGGCCACTGACAAACACAGCACTTCTGGCAGGGCAAAGAATATCGGCAACATATCACTAAGACATTAAAATGTTGTACAAGATCCCTAAAGGTGACCTGGTACAATAGAAAATGGCACCGCAAACAATAATGCCAAGTGTGATAAAAGAACATTGCTCTACAATGACATGAGGTCTGAAGTGTTGATCGAGCCTCCTCTGTATATGAATTCTCCAGTCAATTAAGTCAAGAGAAATCCATGATTCATTGTTGAACACGATAGGGCTTGAATTCAATATATTCCATGTTTCATGGGTGTGACATTAGTGTATGTTAGGGTGTTTCATTTTTTCAAAGTTTCTATTTTCATGCCAATTTGCTCATTCCCTTGGTTTTATTCCTCTAAGTGATCTATATGCCAAATTTCAGACAAATTGAATAATATATAGGGGTTGCACATTTTTGTCACTTTTATAGGGTTCAACTGTTTTCGCCAGGGCGATGTAGCATGTCTGCACTCCACTTCTTTTGTAAATTGTAGTGTACTAATTCTTCTCACTTTTTCAAGTTGCGAAAATGAATACTAGAAAAGGAATTTGGTTACTTGAAAAGATGCCAAGTGGTGAATTTCTGAGGGATTGGTTCCCCTCTACAAAACAAGTGCTAGTAGTCTTCGCCTGCTATCACAAAGAGATGAAGGAAACACTCTCTGATATCGCAAAGTATCAAACTTCAGGAAGTGTGAAAGAAAGCAAACATCCATGTAATGACTGAGGAGAATATTAGAGCTCGTATTCAGAAGTTATACAAGAAATACTAAAGTCTGGGTAAAGAGAAATCAAGAAATATGGAAACAGCGAATATGAAGTGGCAGATTTGGAAAGGTGATATTGTGGAGCTGTTTGATATCACTCAGCAAGATGTGATGACAATGAAGAGTGTATTGCAAGAAGATAAGACATTCCTTAAATTCACAAAAATGGACTGAAATAATTAGATGTAAAAAGCCTAGTTTTTCAAGGAAAGGACTTGAGCGATTTTGTTACCAGCCATAAAAAGACATTCTTTGGATTATTTGTGGTCAACAAAATGGTGGAATATTGCAGGGATGGGCTAAGAAGATTCATCAATGCCCTTAAAGTTGTAAATTACAATGTTGAAAGGCATATTGCTCTAATAAAGAAATTCAACGAGTCAGTCAGGGATGAACGACAGAAACAATTCCTGTTGAAGATCGTTGGGCACCACAGAAAAGTCATCACCAAAAGAACCAAAGCAGGAGTTGCATCCTACAAATTTAACTAATATAAATAACATGAATGTTATTAACCCTTTCAGACATCATTTTTTTCCTGTTGATAAATTTGTATGATGTTTTACCCAGATTTCTTCTTTCATCAAAATAACCTACCAGCAAAATATCAGAGTGAGTCCATGGTTAATTAATTAATTAACGTCGAATATAATCAACATGATGACTCGATGCCTTCGTTTTCATTGCAATTAGTTTTTAGAAAATTAGTATAGCTCCTGTCCTAAGTTCTAATTACCGTCGAATATAATCGATATTTGGAAAAAGATCTGTAATTTATTATAAACATTGTGTATCGTCGGCAAATTTTTACTTTGAAGAAAAATAAGATCACTTATTTCATGTCGATTAAATTCAATGAAGGTACTGAAAGGGTTAAGTTGTTCCATAAAAGTCTTGTTTGCAGTTCAGTTTTGTTGAATGGATTTGAAAATAAGAAAATAAAAATAATAATCGTTGGAAATCTTGTTCCTTTAGCTTATATATATACTATATATATAAAAGTGTGCAACCTCTAACTATTACCCAATCTTCCTCAAATTTGTCAGATATCATTTTTATATTAATAGGACTGAGAATATGAGCAAAGTCAAATATTTTAATTTTTACCTAATAAAATGAAACACCCTAGTGTACGTGTTGCTGATGATGGCAAAGAATTAACAGTACATGCTACAGTTAGCATTTTTGCAATGATAGATTGTGACACGTCTAGGGGATGCAAGTAAGTGAATCTGCAATGCTGTCAGTGTTCTTGTAGCAACTTGCACTACTGAATGATACTTTTGAGAATTTGTTATACTAAGCCTCTTGGAACTATGTGTAACAATATGCAAGTATCTTTTCAAAATATGGTTGTAGAAGTTGTTTCACTGCTGGTCATGCAAAGACTATTTTCAGACATGTAAGCTAATAAAATGTGAACAAAAATAAAAATGTTTAAATTTAATTTTAATAACTAACCAGCTTCAAGCTCATCGTCATCAACTTCCGGCATGCCATAACTACGACCAAGGGCTTCTTGAACTTCATTTGCTTGATCAAGCATATCTTCTAAATCATCTTGAACATTCTGAGGGCAAAGAAAAAATTTATTGAAATTCAAGAATCTTTAAACCTATAAAGTGAATGAAAAATTCGTACTCATTGCCTATAGCCCATTACAGGTTAAAAAACTGGTGTGTAACTTCACATGGTGAAAAATTCGCATGCTGAACATTATTAAGGATACATGAAACATTATTGGTTACTAACCAATGTCTAATTACACTGGCCAATAGTGGAAATGTATCTTGGTCAAAATGAATTGCTCCTAATTGAATCGACCATGTTGATAATGAAAACGACCATGAAAATCTCTGATTAGCACTAGTTTCCAATATATGGTTTGGGGGGGGGGAGAGGGATATCAGTTATTGATAAGAATTTCCTCTGGGCCTTCCCCTGATATTGCCTTTTAAATGCCGTGGATGGTAAACAGCATGGCATTGTCTCTCCCCACACACACACTCAGAAACATGTTGGGCATATTGTTGATTGTAATCTATTTTTAGACTGGGTGCATAACAACAAGGAGGGGTTGGGCCCACAATGACAAGTGTCAGTTGACAATAATATCAATGAAGAAGACCTAAAGTCTGTACTTTGGTTGCAAAATCTGAGATCAGGACAAGCCCTGGACCCCTCACACACGTTGCATTTCTTGTGCCTCTAGTCTTCGTTCCTGGTTGGATCATCAAAGATCATCAATGGGCTTTGTTTTCCGCATGATTTGCAGAGAACCATCAAACCACGTAAGTTATTGTTATTTTTGTGTATCTCCACTAACACACGTCATTTCAAAGAAGAAAAAGTCAGCCTTGACATATCCTAACATACCGTTGGCTATGCGACCAGTGCCTAACAAATTCAGACTGCCTGTTCCAATCCTATCTGAATCTTATATAGTAAGTGAAGTGATGAGGGCGGTAGTGAATCTAGTGTTACCCCATCACTTTCAAAACAGAATACATCAAAATTTTGGAGTAACGAAGAGTCTACACAGCAACATAAAATCACAGTGTGAGTTGAATAATCTGGTATGAGATTTACAATTGCCTAAAGGTAAAACAGAACTGTTGGCGTCTAGACTGCAGCAGTGGAATTGTCTTAACCAGACAGTAAAATGTGACTACATTCCAGGACCGCACATACTGCATTCCTTCCGTTTTTCAATAGTGAAAATAATTTGGTATTTTTCAGTAATATAAAGGGTCTCGAGGCAGTTCTGAAAATTGATCGCAAAGTTGATGAATGGAAATTGTTCATAGATTCATAGAAGTGAAGTCTAAAGGCTGTACTTCTGCATAATGCAAACTTGTTTCCATCTGTTCTGATTAGTTATGCAGCTTACATGAAGGAAACGTATCACAACATGAAGTAACTGTTATGCACAGTAAATTACGGTAAGTTTAAATATCAGATTTCTGGTGAGCTGAAAATCATTGCCATATTACTTAGTATGAAATAGAATTACGCCAAACTCTGTTGCTTCTTGTGTCTATGGGAGAGCCGTGCCAGGGTATGTCACTATAAACAGAAAGGTAAGTCAATGTGTCAATCACTTTAATTTGGAACACATGTTTTTTACGAACCACTTGTCAAATCCAGCAAAGTTATACTCCATGCTCCTTATGTAAATCTGGGCCTTATGAAACACATCGTAAAAGGTACAGATAAGACTGGGGAAGCATTTTTGTATTTGTCTATAAAATTTCTGCATATTAATGAAACCAAAATAAAAGAAGGGGATTTTGTTGGTATGCAAATACACAAGCTATTCAGGGATGAACATCTGAATAATATTCTCAAAGGTGATGAGAAGTTAGCTTGGGATATTTTTGTTCAAGTGTCCATCAATTTCACTGGAGATCAAAAAGCAAATAATTATAAGGATCTTGTGGAAAATGTTCTGCAATGTTATGATAGACTGGGATGTAACATGTTCTTAAAGTTACAGTTCTCACATTCTAACTTGGACTTCTTCCCCAAAAACTGTAGTACTGTTAGCAACTAACATGGGGAATGCTTCCACCAAGAAATTTTGGACATAGAAGAAAGGTACTAGGGGAAGTAGAATAAATCAATGTTAGCCGATCACTATTGGATACTCAGAGAATTACAAGCAACAGAATAAATATAACATGCAAAACGATTGCACCTTCAGTGACCTTCCTCTGAGAGAGAACAAGGTAAATATATGCATACTTTTACAGGCAATTCTGAAATACTGCAATAACTAAAAAACGACAGCTAAATTTGAATTTTCATGATCATTTTCGTGTTCCGAACCCTCGAAAACATAAAGATTAGCTGTTTTCATTAAACATACAGAAAAAAAGTAAAATTTTGTTGGCTAGTGTTAACACTCCCAACTTGGTGCATGCCTTAAGATTTATTTATAAAACCAATTAACTAAGATATCAAAAGTATAACGAAATTTCCTTTTAATTGTGAAACAACTTTAGCTGATGCATTTATGTCAAAATTAAAATAACACTTTGCCACATTGGCGTTTAAAAAAAATAGATGTTAATGAAAGCATTATTACAATTAAGTCATAAGTATTAAAGCTAGTTTATGCAGATTCAAACTGGAACTGTTGATACAAGATGGGAAATTGATAAAGAGGGACATTTCTAGCAACTAAAGTTGAATTAGAAAATTAGCAAGTTTGGAATTTTACCTTCCAAAAGTGTATTATGGACCACTTAGATGGAACCATTAACAGGGTTCTCACCCACAAGAAGGAAAAAAATTCACTGACCAATTGTAAACAAAATTTTGAAATGAACTTTGCTTTTAAAATACAATACGATTTATTTTTCAGGTAAATCAGAATATTACAATTTGAAATTAATGTGAAACTTGTCTTAGAGAAGATAGCTTTATGTTTATGTAAAACTTAGCTATTCGGAAGAGAAATTAGATCCCCCCCCGACTTTCCCAGGTTTGACCAAAAAATCTTTTTTCCTTGACTTTTAGGGGATGATATCAAATTCCCAGCCAATTCTTGGTTTTCCAGGTGACTAGGCACATTGATTAGTATGAACTCTAAACCACAATACACACAACTAAGCTTAATCGAACTTGAACCCTACTCAATAAGCCTAAAAGGAATGGCGGTGGTAGTTATTGAATTACTGAAACATGAAATTAAATCTTTAAAGCAATTATATTTAATACAAAAGTTAGCTCAAGTTCAGTCACCAATTACTTATTGGCACATCTGAAAAGTACAGAGTATTTATGTTTTTATAAATTTTACATCCCAACACTGTAATGGATCATCTGAGATAGGACTGAATGCTTTAATTCTAATGCAGGGGTCAGCAACCTTTTAAAGATGTTGTGCCGAAGTAATACTGCTATTACCTTCCACATGCAAGCCAACACTTACCCATATCATGAAAGTTTAGTTTACTATTTAATTATTAATGAAAATTAATGGATCAGTTACTTCAGAGAATAAAAATTAATAATTAGTAATTTAAGAGGGTATAAAGTAATAATTAATCAATTCAGATAATGGAAAACCTCGTCATGAAGACGATTCTTTACAACAGATTTTATTTTGAAATCACTCCACGTGCCATCCAAATGTAGTCTGCATGCCATTAAGTTGCCAACCCCTGTTCTAATGTACAGATCAGCACATTATCTAAATTAAAAGCTTAAACAAAAACTGCATATTTACCTCAATATCATCTATGTTAACTTTCTTATATTCTTTCTTCATTTCTTGAACACCCATTTTCATTGCATTAACCTACAAAAAAATGCCACGCATGCATTTTGAATTAATATTTGTATACATACTTTACCATATTTCTACCATGTGGTTTACATCAGGTTAAGAATCTTATACTTACTGTTACTTGCGTGTCCTTCAACTGTTGAGTAGCAAAATTGGCTTGTTCCATATTAAAGGATTGCTGCATAAGATTTTCCCGCTGTTGTTCATACCTGTAATAAAAAAAGTAAAATAAAGTAAAGGGAAAATCAAAATACTCTTAAGATACTCAGTATGTTATATAATAGCATAAGTATTATGTTATATATAGCAGTAATTCCCAAACCCTTCATTCCGTAGAGACCCTTTTTAAGACAAAAATTGATTGTGTGGAGCCTGATATTTTTTCACTCCTGATATGTATTCTTTACATAGGGCCTACATCACATTAGTAAAACTGCTGTTTTATTAGTTTTATGGAGCAAGGACAGCAAAGGTCATATGTCAAAACCTACAGTTTTCCGAGGAATCCGAACCTCTTAAGGCCTAGGGAACCAAACCCCGGACTACAGTGAGCAGTTTGTTAGCAAGCACTCTACTTTGACACTGTTGAGAGTCGAACATGGATTAACAGCATGCTATTCAAACATGTTACCACTGCATCATCTATTTGCACCATCTTCTCTAGGGCCTACGTTAGTGACAAACAACACATAGAGAATAAAAAGGTTTTATTTTAATTACATAACGTAGTACATAATAAAAGGAATAGGGCTGTTTAATTTTGCATAGTTTCGTGATGTCTGGTTTTATTAAAGACAGCCACAGGCGATTGTTAGATTTGGCATCGAGGCCGATCCTGTATTTCATTTTAGATAACGAATGGACAAAAAATCTAGATTAATACAAATAAGTGGTGACAAATAGGAGAAAAATTGCTTCTGCTTTATCATCCTGTGGTTTAATTTCGTTTTTTAAATTGAACCAGAATTCTGAATAAGGCGATTTTCAAAGCAGTGTCTGATGCAATATCTATTAGGTATTCATAATCACTTGATATCAGGCAAATTGGTTCTGAAGTACCAACATTGGTTTTGAAGACATGTAGATTCATTGCCCAGTCATACTCCTTCAGTATTACTTCTTGGGCCTTTCGAAATTATTTCTCAACGTTATCGCTTAACATTGTAAGTGCTTGTGAATGTTCCGAATAGGCCTTCTGGTGCCTCTGACGCTTAAAAAATTGTTGGTTGTATTCCAATGGCACAAGGACAACTAGGATCATGCTGCACCAAATGTGGTGACGCTGTACATGTTTAAAATATGATCTTCAAATTATGGCATATTTAAGTTCATGCCCTTTATAGTCTTTTCATATTTACACTCAAACCTACATTAATGAGGCAAACTGAAAAATATGGGAATGGCTGCAATGTTATAAGAGCACAAATATGCATTTCAAAGTTTCTTTGGGAATCAAATTCAATACATTCACCACGGAGGTATAAACATTTGATACCCAGACAGCAATTTGGTTGAGGGAAGACCAACACTATGCAGCTGGGGTTTTCTTTTCATACCTACACAGTAAAAGTGTTAAGACAACATAAACACTCGTTCAGAATAATCTTACATGGCAATAATAATTAGAAAGAATGGTTTGTAAACAAAATAATTTCTTATGCATTACATTATCATAAAATCATTTCAAGCTTCTTAAAGAAAATCCATTTTTAGCTTTACTTATTATCAGATATATAAAGAACCAGATTAAAAAAAAAATCACTTGCATTTTCTTTTGCTTCAGAACTCTCAGTGCTTTTTGCTTGACAGCATTCTAAAATGACATTAGTAGTTAAAATGCATATTAGGGATACACACAAACTAAAATTTAAAAGAATATCACATTTCAAGAATTCATAAATAATCAAAAGGGAAAAGTATATCACTGTTCCATAAAAAAATAAAAAAGGCTATAGGCAAAGATGTCTTGGATTTCTGAGAAGAGTAAGATGAATTTAATTATTATAATATTTATGGTAATTAAGGTGACTATTACAAATTAAAGGATGATAAACTAAACCATGCAAATGAGCGCATCAGTGTCACAACATGAAAAGAATACAAATCTAGGGTGTTCAAAGGATGTTAACGAATCAAGCTTTTCACTAGACATATGTATGCATATGTTGGCTGGTTGTGAAAACATCCAATTGTGGCTTCATTTACTGTTGCTTGTTAGCAACAGTAATAATTTGAATTTTTTAGGCAATTATTCAAATTGGTAAAATATTACAATGTACATGAAATTACAAAACAAATGTAAACCGCCATAAACACACAAGATATATATATACCCATTATCAGGGTTTAAGCTATGGTTGCTTCTTTCGCAAAATGCAACAAATCAATTTAAAATGCGAGAAAGAAAATTGTGTCCGTCGCAAAATAACAACAGTTGTTTAATATCCAGGCAACAAACTTTGCCTTTTTTTAAACAACTTTGATTTGTTTTATCGTTATTTTTTTAAACCTTGTAGTGTGTTTCTTACAGTAACTCCCCCCAACTTCCTCCTATACACTTTAGGACAAGCAATGACAAATGCTCATCAAATACCCATGCACATACACCACATTCAATTTCTGTCCTTCGGTCTTTTCTGTCACAGTGATGAATGCTGCGGAGATTCACTCGAACTGGAATAACGATGACGTCTCAACAAGTGATATCAAAACTAAGGAAATTTTATCAATATACATCCATCATACACATGCTCCCTTGGCAAATACTAATTATAATTCATAATCAAAGATAAATTCATCATAAAAAAAAATGCAAAGATTGCAAAGATAGTATCAATGAATTAATTGAAAAGAAAATTGAGAGATTAAAAAAAAAGAGCAAAACTGTTTCTGAATCTACACATTCTGAACAACTAGTATGAAAATGGTGCTTGCTTTATAAATGGGTGCAAGTTAACTGGAAGAATAACATACCATATTTAAATTGCAAATTTTGTGTTGCTGCAAGGAAAAGCAACATCTTGACAAGTGATAAAGTAAGCAAAATTTGTGAATTTAACCATGTGGTATGTATTATACAATAGATATTTCTATGGGCCTAGGCCCGTTTAGCTAACAGGCCAAACCCAAAGTTTCATTTCATATACGGGCCCCTCCGAAAATGAATTTTAATTTTAAATGAACGAAGCAAAATGTTTTTAAAAATCTAAAGAAATTTGGCAATTTTCTTATAATTGTAAAATAATGCATTATAATCTTATAGTATTAGAAATTCGTTTAAGGGTCATTCCATGCTGAGGGAGACAAAAATTAAAATTTATTTAGAATTTTTTCAATGTATAGAGTTATTTGTATAATTCCTGAAGTTGCTTGCAACACTGTATATTTTTCCAGAAGCACTTTTTTCCTCAAATATACAAAACTATAAATATATATACTATTAATATACTATAGTATGTAAGTGACCAAGTTCTATTTTTGGCATCTATTAAAATCTCATTAAGTAAATAAAACTATTTTGCAATTCTTTGAATAGTTATCTATCATATTTAAAAGTTGTGAATCTTACACCTGAAAAACAGAATAGAAATAAAATAATTAATTTTAGTTTTAAAAAATCTTTCATGTGCGTAACGTGACCATGACATTACATTTTTTCTGTATATGTGTACAAATTTAAAAATCCCAAACCCAGTAGATATAAAAGATTTAACTCGTTGCATCAAAATATATCATAACATTCAACCATGCAGATCACATAATCAGCACATTGCATGTTAAACAGCAAAAATGTTGTCTAAATGTAACATAACTGAGCGTGGAATGACCCTTAAACAAATTATGTCAATTTTTAAATTAAAAAAATTGCAAGGTCATAATTTTGAACAGGCCCACTTTTCAATTTGTAATTAATCAATTTTTTTAAGGATATATTGTACATAAGGAAGACATTTCAAAAAAAAACATGAGGGCAGTATTGATAACAAGCTTGCTATAACAGCAAAGTGCATGATGGACAGTAGTTGCTGGGAAAAATCTGTTGCTGCATCATTTGCCAAAGCTGAGGAATCCATAGTGGCTGCTATGAATATAGTGTATTTTCACGCCAAAGAAAACATTGCTATGAGGAGCATTTAAAAAGTAAGTACCATTTTGAAAAAAAAAAAAGATGATATTTTTAGCACTTTACTTTTACATGAGAGCCTGGACTTTAATCTACTTTTCAACATAATTTCCACTTCTATTAAGATCATCGTATTGTATGACTTCTGAATTCCATCCTCATAGAAATCTGTATCTTGATTCTTTAACCATTCCTGTACTGACGTTTTGACATTGTCCTCGTAACGCTGACCAGCACAGTGCTTCTTTAAGTTCAAGAACAAATTATAGTCACTAGGTGCTAGGCATGAGATAATGATGAAATCATATAGCGTCTGTATTCTCAAAATTTTTCATCAACTTTCTGCACCAGATCATCAGTAATGACGGATGGTCGCCCACTTCGTTCCTCATCGTGCACACTTGTACATCCATCTTTAAATGCTCTACACCATTTTCTTACTATTCCATTGCTCATAGCATTTTCTCCAGACACTTCACTAATCTGCCGATGAATTTTGGCAGCTTTCATGTCTCTTGCATTTAAGAAATGAATGACAGCTTGTATTTCACAATCGGCAGCATTTTTAATGGACTGAGCTATTTTAAACACATATAAATAAACGTTAACGCAAGCAAAATCTTTTGTAATGGCATTTGTTGATAGCCAACAAATGAAGCCAAATAAAAATGATAAAAATTTGACAAAAAAAAAATACTTCACAAAAAATACATTTAATATTTCCATCATTACAGTAAGTTTTAAAATTACCAGTAAGTTTATAACTTTCTTTTACATATTACTAAAGGTATGGGGTATTCTACTATATTGTCCATATCTCATTTTGGTCTCTTCTTCAATGCATTAGGACTATTTGAAAAGAAATCGTTTATTATACTTTGTTTACGCTTTTCAATGCCCCGATGCTTTTGTCTTTATCTTTTTTCCTTTACAAGACAATTTTCTTATGTGCAGCCTCGATCATTGTTTGCGCAAAAGCAACCTGGGGAAAATCTTTTTTCTTCAAAGCCTGTTTTAACTTCTTGTTCCCTTCCCTAAGCAGGGAGTTGCCAGTTTCCATGTCAGTTACATGTTCCAACAACTCCTCTGCATATATTTTCTCCTCCTGCTATAGATCCTTCTTTGTTTTCATTAACTCCTTTACTTATATATATATATATATAGCAAAATTGTAGTATGATTGTGACATGTAGTACCTTCTAATGTAATATACATAAATACACTACAATGAACCAATATTGATCAAAAATATATAGATAAATCTTTGCATTCTTTCTCTTCTTCTTTAAGTATCTCAGCTCTCTTTTTATCTTCTTGTTTTCGTTTCTCCTCAAGCCTCCGTACATAATGAGCATGGGCAGA
Organism: Dysdera silvatica; assembly: GCA_006491805.2. Taxonomy (NCBI): domain Eukaryota; kingdom Metazoa; phylum Arthropoda; class Arachnida; order Araneae; family Dysderidae; genus Dysdera; species Dysdera silvatica. The sequence goes on from QLNU02015360.1 coordinate 20,448,486, forward strand.
TTGCCCCATATTTAGTAGTTCCCTTGACATTGGAACAAGATGAGATTTTTCATTATAAAATTTAAGCCCATCTCTTGTTGCAAGTATTCCGTTTATTGAGGCTTCCGTAAGCTGGATTCTGTTACTTGTAATGCTTCCTCCACTTTCAGAGAAGTCATGTTCTACATCGGCACTTCATTGTAATAGAACTAATGAAGTCTTCATCACCTTTGTGAGAGATGGATGCTTGAGCTACCCCAATTCATTCTTCATGGAGAAAAAAATTCTCCAGTAATAGTCAATCCTACCCTTACACCACTTCTCAGGAACTGTTTCTTGTCTTGGTACATTCTCCATTCATCTCTGAATGTACCAGTGTTGACTTCAACAGTAAATTCCGTAGCAAGAGTTTGAACAGATTGAATGGTCCACACTGTATGGCGCAATTGTGATTTTAAAGTTCGACAACTCTTAAGAATTGTATTATCGAAAGGCAACTTCTCCGGCAGGTACTTTAATGAAGTTCTATAGAACTTTCTCATGCTTAAGAATAAAATTGTCTGCTTCTCAGTAGGTAAGGCTGAGAGGGCAAGTTGACTCTCCTCTCTTATCTCCATGAACTTATTCTCTTGGTGTACATCTGTGTTGTCAACATTCAGTGCTTTGAGACCTGAAACGGTCTTGAAGGTCTGGACCAGTTCGTTCTTCATAAATCTCATGTACAATTCTTTTATGAAATAAAACAACTTTTCATGAAGGAGATTAATCATCGGCTCCTCTCTCTGGAAGAATGCAAGAAGTCCATTTAAATATGTTGCAACCGACTTCAAGAACTGTAATTCTGCTGTGGTTTCTATTCTCGAAAGTTGATTCAAGAATTTATTTCTCATTATCAAACTTTGCTTAATAAAGGGAACAGTAGTTCTCAAAATGTTAGGGAATCTATTCTTATAAGTTGGAACAGTAATAAAATTTTATCAGTTATGGTAAGCCCTGGTCAGGCATATTCTTTTGCCAGAAGTAAACATATGTCTGATGGAGAAGATACAATATCATGAAGGAATTATCAGAGATGTAGGCAAATTACAGGATAAATGGTTGGCAATATTTTATACAAATAATTGAAGTTTGGTAACATCATCATCAAAGGTTATGGAGATAAAAACCTAGTTATGAAGTCAATGTTCAGAAGCAAACCAAGACAACGATCACTTTTTTTCACGAAGTAATGGCATCAATATACATGAGCAGATATGTCTAGAGACATAGGCGTCAACTTGAAAAATTATTGGGGGTTTCGAAACTTTTAAGTATAATTTAAATTTCATTATCAGATTATCTGGTACAATAAGACACCTGAAATATTTAAAATGAAGCAAATTATAGTTGATTATAGAAAAATATTTTTTCTCTAGATAATTATTTCATGTTCTCCTAAATGTATACACCCTTTATAGTTTTACGATTGCTTCCAAAATACTCAGATGTGCCCAGCCCCACCTTCCCCATCTCTCTTTAAAAAGAAGTTGACTAAAATAAAAGTTAAGATTCCCCAGGTGCTTCAGTGGTGCTTGGGTGGCAAAACAAAATAAAAAGTAAAGAAAAGTGTGAATCCCCCAGCTGTTGAAAGATACGGGGTCAACTTACTGAACAACATTTTTTTGCCTTTATCACTATGGCCGCTAAAGATTCTCGTCTCTGTGTGTAGAGCTACAGACTAAACTTTTGTATTTTCTATGAACCCAGACAAAATGAAGAATTTTCTTTAATGAAAGGTTCAGGGAACAGGATATAAATAATGAAAATCTTGAAGAATCGATGACGAAAAACTTTGTGCATATATTTCCATATATGTATTTTCCCCACGAGCAAAAATATTAGGGGTTCGAGGAACCCACAACAAAATTATTGAGGGTTCAAAAAGTGTAAAATTTGAAATTCGAGAAGTCAAAAGGCAGCCACTGTTTAGAGATATATCTAAATAAAGTTACTAGACTAACTAGTCCTTTATATTTCAAAGCATAGTTAATGTAAATATATTGATACAATTTTTCGAGTGACAAAAGCAACTAATATTTTTTTAGCATTTTGCTACAAATTTTTTTTCCCATTTTAGCACTTTTGTGACAGCACTTTTTGAGCCAGCTTAAACCCTGATGTGCTAAATCAGTCATTGAACAATTTTATCCATCCATCATAAACTAGTAGACTCGTTTAGTAAGTCAATCACTGAACTGGAGTTTAAGCTGCATATTTTTTTATTTTTTTTTTAGCATTTTGCGAAAAAAATTAATATAACTTTCGCTAAAAAGCGAAAGCCCTGAAAATTAAAAATTTTCACAATTCTATATTGGAGGCTGCCATACGACAATTTTGAAGACCTTCTGTGACATCATGAATCGAAATCAGTTTGATTTTGAAAATGCCTACAAACTATGGTGTGTAGCAAAGTCAAGGAGAATTGTACAATTGTATCGCTGATTGTGTAATTTTGTACAAAATAAAAAATGTTATTTGTAGTTCTAAATTTTAATTATGGTATTTTGTTTAACGTTCTCCTAAAGTACAACATTTTCAAAACTATCACAAGTATTTACACACCGCTAGCATACAGGCTACAACTGCATCATAGCATATGGTCTGCAATAAAATTTCAACAAACTACCTCTATAATGTTCCTGAT
>QLNU02015360.1:20465367-20477335 GCA_006491805.2 Dysdera silvatica
TTTTACAAACATGAAACTTTAGTTTTTAACATTTAGTTTTTAACGGAACTGCATTTTTCATTTTTAATCCCTATTATCTCATTCACGTAATTACACATTTCATCTAAACCAATTTTTCATTTACATTGTAAAACCTGAAAAGAAGGTTTCTTGATACTTTTTTTCACAAACTTAAAACAGTATTTATCAACAACCATCGAAATTTCATCGATATAAGATAAGAAAAATTATAGCAGTTTTTTTAATCAAAAGTCATGTTCTTCTACAAATCCTTGTTTACTATATGCAATTATTTTTCCTTGGTACAATAGATATACTCAAAGACATTTGGGTTTATTTACATTAAGGAGATGTGTTAATTTTGTTTTGTCTCCCTGTTTTATTGCTTTCTTTGTGTTTCTTATCATGTTTATGCTTTTGAAAGTTTTTCATTTTTATAGCAATAACCCCGAGACTTTCTCATTTGCTAATCCTTCGACGAGTTTATTTTTGCGAAAGATTGGACAATCTCCTGAACTTACTTGCAATGCAGATATTGTGATACCCCGCTGCTGCATTAGGAGCATAGAAAAGTGTACAGCGATAAGATATCCTTCTAATAGATGCCAAGCTCTAATTTATATTCAAATGAAGTCATTATGAAGCCTTGACTAAATTAGACACCGCAGAGATCTTGCTATCATCTTCTGATAAAATCGAGCTCTACTAGATAGAAAAGAAGATGTGACCTGTAAATATGGCTTATGTTGTCAATTTTTCCGAAATTCAATTAAAAGTTGGCAAATTTCAACTGTATTTTCGTCCCGAATACGTACTCAAGAGCTAAAAATGCTTCGATGAAATGAAGTACAAAATGGCATTATGTATACGTAATAATTTTGTGGGGAATTATTACGTATAATAAATTCCTTACGAAAAACTCACAAAAAACTCGCCCCGGTGGCTTTGTGTGTTGACCATTATTTGGCAATTGTGTTATCCCTGAGAAGGGTAATATCTTACAACATGACAATAATTTATTAAATAAAGAAATAGGTCCAACGTTGTAGGTGTAGTAAAAGTTTACTAAGCCTAAAACGTTGGATATATTCTTTATCCGTTTTGCTTAGCGTTACATCATGTTAGTTTTAATAATTAATTGTATTTAAATGTTAATTTTTTCTTTGTAATAGTACGTTTTTTTTAGAACTTCGCTATGTTATATATATTATCGTTTTTGTACATGACACTGTAGTTTAAATATCAGAAATGACGGAAAATGGAATAGTTAATATCTGAAATTGCCAGTTATATTTTCTGCAAAATATATAGATGGAATGTTTTCTAGTTATTTGAAAGTAGTGAACTGAGCGCCAATGTGTGTATGTGTGTGTGTGTGTGCGCGTGCGTACGCTCGCGGACAATATTCAGATTACATTAATTCTTACCTGAAAAAACAGTTGTTTGCTTGTGATTTGGTATTTTAAAACTCCTTGGAGAGCCTTTGAAACAAAATAACCTCATGAACTTGGAATTTGAACATCACTACAAACATCTTTAACATAATCGAATTAAAGTTGAGGGCCCCCTTATTATAAAACAAAGATTTTAATTCCAATGCAGTTGAGAAATCAAATATACCACAATAATAATACAATATCAAAATTAGGTTATGATATATTCGCAGTGCATTAAAAACAAAAATAAATAAATAAATAAATAAATAAAGCCCCATGGCGTTCTTTCTGCTCTTGACACATTAGTGTTCATAGTATTTATAAGTGATACATTTTCTTTGTACTTGAACAATAAAGATACTGTTGGCCGCTGAGGAGAAGATCCCCAGCAAAACTGTCAGCAAAGCAGATCGAGTATTTTACGGGAGGTCGATGAGACCAGTCAATCATTTCCCAGTAGTGGTTTGCTTTGAAATAAAAAGCTGGGACAATATTTCAGCGCACAGCACCAGATGAGTTAGTTACCTGAAGACTTTGATCAGGCTTGTAAAATTTTCTCCGGTGCATCTTTACGCATGTATGGTCAAGAATCAGTCATCATACTGGGGAGGATGATTTCAGCTAAAGCAAAAAAAGCATTGCGAGCTATTGAAGCATCAACAACGGCACGGTGTTTGAAAGTTAAATATCTTAAGAGGCAGATGATATTAAAGATATGTCTAAACCTATCATTGATGGAGATTTTCATGCGAATTGAAAACGACATTGGGGCATAAACTGTAAGTGTGTAGGTCACCATAGTCCTGAAACTTCCTGAAGGCAGAAATGTACAGTCGGAGTATTCTGTTTGCAGTGGTTAGCCAGAGATCTTTGTGGATAGGACCAGACTCTGTAATACTAAGATCGGGATTACAATGACAATAACCCACTGTTGGGATATGTCATACAAATATTTTATGCATCTGCTGAGAATTACACCGTTAATGTACATCATACTCTTACTAACTGAGCTACAGAACACAAACACTCAATCGCTTACGAACGAATTTAAAGCGTATTTTCCGAAACTGGTTATTTCGAGAAATGGGGCTGTACATGGATTGCTTTTTTAACCAAATTGCGAAGAGACTGGTATTAAATTCATCGAAATGCCCGTTGCAGCACATATATTTATACAAATCGAACACTGCGCAGATTAAATTAAGAAACGACTTTTATCAACTTTTTTGGAGTAAGAATTGTAACGCCGATGTCATGGCATGGTTAGATGGTGAAACGTTCGTAAAGAAATGTGTTTTGCATCTGGTGGGGTCCCACGACCTTCTACAATCCGGGAAGGTGCTATCACCAACTGAGCTACAGACGACAAACAATCAATTCCCTACGAACGTATTTAAAGCGTAAAAACATTTTTCTTCATGAACGTTTCACCATCTAACCATGCCATAACATCGGCGTTACTATTACAACGCCTAAAAAATGTTAATAAAAATTGTTTCTTAATTTAATCTGCGTAGTGTTCGATTTGTATAAATATATCTGCTGCAACGAGCTTTTCGATGAATTTAATACCGATCTCTTCGCAATTTGGTTTAAAAAGTAGTCAATGTACTACCCCATGTTGCGAAATATCCGGTTTCGGAAAATACGTTCGTAAGCGATTGAGTGTCTGTCGTCTGTAACTTAGTTAGTAAGAGTATTATGTACATTAACAGTGTAATTCTCAGCAGAGACATAAATATTTGTATGACATATCCCAAGCAGTTGGTTGTGGTCATTGTAGTCCGGATCTCAGTATTACAGATTCTGGTCCTATCCACAAAGCTCGCTGGCTAACCACTGCAAACAGAATACTCCGACTGTATATTTCTGCCTTCAGGAAGTTTCAGGACTATGGTGACCTACACACTTACAGTTTATGCGCCGATGTCGTTTTCAATTCGCATGAAAATCTCCATCAAGGATGGGTCTAGGCATCTCTTTGAAGCCATCTGCCTCTCAAGGTATTTACCTTTTAAACACCGTACCGTTGTTGATGCTTCAATAGCTCACAATGCTTTTTTTGTTTTAGCTGAAATCCTCCTCCCCAGTATGATGACTGATTCTTGATCAGACGTGCGCAAAGACGCACTGGAGAAAATTTTACAAGCCTGAACAGAGTCTGCAGGTAACTCATCTGGTGCTGTGCCCTACAATATTGTCCCAGCTTTGAAATTCAAAGCAAACCACTACTGGGAAGTTATTTACTGGTCTCATCCAAGTGTATTAATTATTTCACCACCAGTACTGAGAAGAATAATGATGAACTTTCAGAGAAGCTCTCAGGCACAGACACGATACACAAATAGTACTTCACAAAGTGTCTGCGCCACACAGTGGCAGTGGAAAGGATCGTTAAGATGGTAACGGAGGCTTGGGTGAAAGTGTGTGGCTCTGAATCAAGCAACCACTACATCAGGGCAACTCTTGCATCTAGACAAAAAACTACCGGATTTTGACTGTAAAGCTCAATATGTGAGCACTCTGACCAATAGTGACACATCTGAGTACTCCCTGAAGTATATCCTAATGGTTCAGTGGATAGGTAAGGCTTGCACGGAAGCCGTAGTGCAGCCACTGCCACGTGTTGGGTTCTGGATCACATAACGAGTCAATTAATAGCTGAAAACACTCCACTGTATTCAAAATGGAGCTTCGAACCACCTCATTACATAGTGATGTTTTGTCGCAATGAAATTTCCAAATCGGATACATTTCACACGAAAAACATAACGCTATTTTTCTCACAGACTAACATTTTCATGTTTTGGGCTACAACAGCAAAATTTTAGCTTCAGGTTTGAAATAGAAGATTTAGTCCGATCGAACTGAAAATTTTCACACACGTTTCTGATATAAGTAAGCAAGTTTTCCGCACTATTACGTTTCGATGAGCAAAAATTTCGTTTTTTCGACCCACCCTAACATGAGGTGAGGCAAAAAGTTCTAGGAAAGATGTAAAAAATAAATTCAAATCATTGAATAAATAGAGTAAACATTTGGATATACCCTGGCAAATTAGCTCCTTCCTAGCGCTTATGACGCATGCGCAATAAATAAAAACAAATGGCCGCGACTCTAGGAGGCCTGACAAATACCGAGCAACGTTTTATTGTGAAATTTCTGACCAAAGGCGGCGTAAAACCTAACGAAATTTTGTCAAGATTACAAGTACAGTATAGTAATGAATACATGAGTAAATTTCCATTTTATTATGTCATGATAAATTTAAATCGGGATATGTATGCATTTGGACATGTAGAGCTGCGGGCGACCTTCAACTTCCATGGAAAGGTTTTATTAATCTTTTTTTGGGAATCAAAAGAAGTAATAATACACGTTGATTTTTTGAAAGAAAAAACGTACAATAAATTCAGAATACAATTCTAACCTGCTTAAACGTCCAGTACGTGAAGCTATACGCCGTAAAAGACTAGGAAAGCTGAAACATGGTGTCATTTTCCACCATGAAAATGCTGGTCCTCACACAGCCAAACATACTATGGAAACATTAAGAAAACTTATTTAGGAACTGTTAGAACATGCATGTACATCTAACAAGAATTATGTTAAAAAAAAAAAGAAGTATTTTCTTGTTCATCAAAACTTTCTCTGTTAAACGCATTTAATGACTAAAAGACAAATAGACTTTCTACATTAAACATGCATGTGATCAAGAGATACACATGCATGCTTCAAGATCGTTACCGTCTTAATAAGAAGAGGCAGGGCTGCATCTAGGGTAATTTCCGAGTTGCCAGAATTAATTTAATCGCTCCTTCAGATATTGTCCTCTTCAAGGGGGGTGGGGGGGTGCAGCAGTTACGCTTAAATTACATGGCTAATGAAACCATCTACCATAAAAAGGAAGCCGAACGTGTAATAACTGGGAAATAGCTGGGGAATAATTATCTGCGAAAGATGGGTTTTGTCACAGGTCGATGCATGTTCAGAAAGTTTTAAGTGCGATGGCTTGGCGATAATATTTACTTTTCGAAGAGGAGTCTCCAAATAAAACACCCACTTCTGCTCTAACGTTATGCGAGTAGCTTAGCGCCACTGGCGTACGCAGGGTGTGTTGATGGGGGTTGTAACCCCCCATTGCAATGAAATTATGTATATTTAACATAGGAATATGTGAGTTGTAGCTCTGTAACACCCCATCCCATTGAGCCCATAACTCCCTTACGAACTTTATGCGTACGCCTATGTTTAGCGCGCATTAGATAATAACTTAATCAGTGGATGCGTTGTGGGAGCTCGACCAACCATCCCCGACTTAATATTATTAGACTATCGAGAAGCTGCCTGGATATTAAAAGGGTTAAATCAGTATAATATAAATAATTTTAAATAAATAGGACAAGATAAACTGCTTGTTCAAAACGTAAACCTAAAAAACTAAACGAACAGCGCCAAATCCACACTTTCACCAAGCTTCGGCCAAGCCATCGCACTTCAAACCTTCTGTAATAACACCGACCTTTTAGTCACAACGTATGGCCTTAAGTTCGCTAGTGGGAATACAAGCATCGTCCTTTTGTTTACTTTATTTCTTATTGAAATTTAGATCTGTTCTGGCAAATGAAAAAAATATGCCATAAAAAGAAAGCAGAAAGTGTGATAACTGAAAAACAGCTGAGACATTATCGATTATTATGGGAAGTCGAGTTTCGTGACAAAATATGGTCCTGAGTTAGATCTAAGCATGTGAACCTGCGTGTATTGTTTTTTTTTTCATTCGTTAAATAATTTGGTTTTATTTTTAAATGAAGCCATCTGCCATGCAAAGACATCAGAATGTGCAATAACTAAAAAAAAGTTGAATTATCAATTATCGCCGGAAGTTGAGTTTCGTCACTAAATATCATAGGCGTACGCAGAAAGTTCATAAGGGGGTTATAGGCTCAATGAGGGGTTACAGAGCTACAACTCATATATTCCTATGTTAAATATACAAAATTTCATGGCTTACTTACTTACTTGCATCAACACCCCCTGCGTACACCAATGCTAAATATGGTCCTAAGTTCAATCCCAAGAATGGGAATGTGCTGCTTTTTTTTTCGGAAATAATTTTGTTTCGTCCTGATAAAGCATGCCATCTGCCACAAAAGGACAGCAGAACATGTAATAACTGAAACACAGCTCAGGTATTATCGCCGAAAGCTCAGTACCTTCACTATATAAGGTTGTGAGTTCGATACCGGGAATGCGAATGTGTTCTTTTTTTATTTCCCTTGTAATTAAATCAATTTTGCCCTCACAAATGAAACAATATAATATAAAAATAATGCAAAACGTGTAATAATAATAATAATAATAATAAACAGCCGTGGGATTATCAATTGTTGCCGAAAGTTGTGTTTCTTCAATATATATTGTCTCGAGTTCTCACTCGGGAATGGGGACTTGTTGCTTTTTCCTTTTTTTGTTTCTTTTGCATGGAGAAGGGGATAAAGAGATTTGAAAAATTACCTACCAATTAGCTTGTTACCTACAATTTATAAAAAATCTTCACAAAAGTACAAACACATCGCTTGCAGAAAAAATTGGATGCAGCTCAACCAAGAGAACAAGTTGGATTTCGAAGTGGATTCATTACAGTAGATCATATTCAAGTATTAAAAGAACTAATTGAAAGAACACATGAATATGAACTTCCATTGTGTGTTGCATTTATTGACTATGAGAAGGCCTTTGACTCTATTAAAACATCAGCAGTCATCAACTCTTTAAGATCAACAGACGTTGAGGATGTGTACATTGACATATTGAAACGTGTGTATAAAAATGCAAGTGCAAAATTTCGGTTACATAAAGATACCAAAACTATCAAACTTGGCAAAGGGGTGAGGCAGGGAGATACCATTTCTCCAAAACTTTTTACTTCTGCTTTACAGATGATTTTTCAGCTGATAAATTGGAATAACAAGGGAATAAAAATAAATGGTGAATATTTAAATCATCTGCGGTTTGCTGATGACATTGTTATTTTTTCAACGGACCCATTAGAACTCCAAGACATGGTACAAGAGCTCTCAACTAGAAGTAAAGAAGTTGGACTCAAGATGAACCTACAAAAAACTAAGATCATGTTCAATAATTTTGTAGAGGAAACAAAAATACAAGTTGACAACACTGAGCTAGAAATTGCTGATTCATATATTTACCTTGGCCAGCTGATTTCAATGGATGGCAACATTATGAAAGAACTCAACAGACGTATTAAACTTGGCTGGAGTGCATTTGGAAGAAACAGTTTTATCCTGAAGGGGAAATTGCCTTTGTGTCTAAAAAGAAAGGTCTTCAACCAGTGTGTATTGCCAGTCCTCTCTTATGGATCAGAGACATGGAGTCTAACAGTTGGAGCAATACGAAAGTTACAGACAACGCAAAGGAGCATGGAGAGGTGCATGCTTGGAATAACTAGGAGAGATCGAAAAAGAAACACTTGGGTGAGAGAGCAAACTAGAGTAGAGGACATCATTGTTAAAGTAAAAGGGCTGAAATGGCGATGGGCTGGGCATATTGCAAGAAGAACTGATCAACGATGGACAACAGAAATTCTGAACTGGATTCCAAGAGACCACCGAAGACCTAGAAAACGTCCTCAAACTAGATGGGTGGATGAAATAAGAAAACAGGTTGGGGTGACGTGGAAGCGAATTGCTCAGGATAGACTTGTGTGGAAAGCATTTGGAGAGACCTTCATCCAGCAGTGGATAGATAATGGTTGAATATGATGATGATGATGATGATATATAGCGAAATATGAAATTTGTTTTCAGTAGTGTCGAAAACACTCAACTGAATATTCAAAGTGATCAACATAATCATACTTTGTATTGGATTGCACGGATGGTTGTAGAGAATATGATGTAAAACTCACAAAACATTGATCCCTAGATTCTTTATGGACACAATCCAAGCATCTGGAAGTGGCATCATGGTATATAGAATATTCTATTCACACAAAATGGATCTAATATTGTTAATTGAAGATTCAATCGGTGTCTGATTTATGTATATGCCAAGTAGGCTAGGGCCTTGGGCCCTACGATTTTGGGACCCTTCTCAGGGACCTCCATGGTTCTCGGTAGTGTGTCATAGTTATTTCAATCTTGTTTATTTACAAATATACGAGTTTCATTATCGCTAAACCTGAATATTAAAACCAATGAACTTTATGAGATATTATTACCCTTCTCAAGGATAACACAATTGCCAAATAATGGTCAACACACAAAGCCACCGGGACGAGTTTTTTGTGTTTTTTCGGGGGGAATTTATTATTTATTATACGCAATAGTTCCGACATCCCCGTTTTTATCTTAGCTCAAACGGTTTTTTTTTGTTATGGTAGAAAAAGAGGCATCGTCCTCGACCTAGAGTCGAACTAGGATATCTCCGTTGAGCGCAGCGTGCTTTAACCTCTAGACCATCCAGGACAGGAACAAAGCTCCTTTTTTCCACATATATAAGATAACCTTAATATTAATTCCTCATAACTTTTATAACTGTCTGATCTTAAACATTTGTAGAAAATGATCGGGATAAGCTAGAACGTGTTGTTGCTATCTTCTCTATACTTCTGCCACTAGCACAGTTGCGCGATATTTTGCTTAAGGTTGACTGCGGTTGGACCAAAACTAGATTTCAAGCATTTTATAATATTCACACCACTATATCGATTGCTTGCCATCATTTTTAGTTAACGTAGTTTTTGGATTTAGTTGACACACCCCTTGAAAAAAAAATGCACGTATTACACAAAAATTCATAAAGCTAAGGTAGTTAAAGCTTTACTAGAACATCGAGACTGTACTAATTTCAAATTCCCTATGCCATCCATCCTATTGTTTTCTCTCACAGCCATAGGACCATGTAAAATGTGCGCATTTTATTATCTATCTCGTGTCTTCAAAACAAACGCTTTTAAAAGAACTTTATTTCGTTCGTGAAATTGAAAATCGCCGCGATTACAATTCATCTATTATTGAGGGAGGTTTGAAATAGCCCATACAAAGTAAAAACTTGCTAATACCCCTCTCTTGTGTGTATTTTCTGCAAAGAAAATATAATTTGCATCCCTTATGCTTAAAGATTTTCACGTAGAAACTTCAATTTTCTGGAAATCCAATTTTTGAGTGACTCTTACATCAATCAGCAAAATCTTTTTTTTTTTTTTCAAATTTAAAGATGTAGTTCTGGATTCATTTTTTATTCTATGTCAATATGCCATTGGCTAGATACAAAAAGGTCGTATTGCTGAAACCGTACTGTAAGCGTTTTAGTTACGTTCAGTGTATATCTTCTGCAAAGAACAAATAATTTGCATCCTTTATGTTTAAAGATTTTTACGTATTGTGCGCTAGCGCTCTGTTGGCGTGTAATACCCTTAGCAGACGGGTTAGTCCATTGCAGTTTAGGGAAGGGCGTCTTGGCGACAAAGATACATATACATATACGATATACAAAGAGGTCGTATTATTGAAACCGTACTGTAAGCGTTTTAATAAATCTCTAACTGCGTTAGCTTTACGAAATGCATTTACTTATGTTAAGGGTATTCTTATTCGATAGTAAATGAAGGTTCATGATTTTTTTTCTTTGGCAACATATGCCTTTTAAATGTATAATCTCGATACTAGGGGCATAATAACGAAACTTTACGAGCCTTTGTTGTATGTTTTGGGTATATTATGTAAGTGAATCATTGCATTAAAATAGATGAAATTAAGCCTAAAATTGTATTTAACGCAATGTAGAAACTCTGTTCGTAATGGAAAATTAGCTGAAAAGTTGTGTTGTTGATATTAGTTAAATAATGTTGATATTAATTAAAATTGTGTATAAATCTCCAAGCCAGAATTGCTTTTGGGTTTATTCCAACCAAAGATAAAATAGTGAGTTACGGTGGTGTAGCGATAATGCTTTCCTCTCTCGTACCATTGACCCGGGTTTGATTCCAAAGGTACAGTGGAACGCCCGTTGTTTCCTAACCCACCACAATCTGGGGTTTGGTTCCGGGACAACAGATTCTTTGGAAACTGTAGGTCTCGACGTAGCATGACCTTAATTCTCTTCCTGCCGTAAAATATAAACAAACATTAGATAAAAGGTTTAAAAGATTATTTCAAAATTTTATGTTAAATAGTGTTTGATTCTAATGTAATGCACAATTGCTTTACGTATGGCATATGAAATTTATTTTCCATTTTCCACCGTCTACAATATTTTATGAATTAAACTATGTTGACTTCAACCATATATTTGACCGTATCTCTTCTGTACTTCCAGGGTTTTTAGAATAAGTTTGCATTAAATGCAAATTACGGTTGACAATTTTCCCCCACAGTCTTAACCTAGTAGTATTATTATTCTCTTATAGTTTTCTTTTTTTATGCGTGTTTAACTTTATCATTATATTCAACTACTATCTGCTCATTGCTGGATAGTCTTACAACATCTATGAAAGCCTTAAAGTATGAGCCAAATACTCACTACGTGGACCTGACGAGTTGGTGAGCTGTTTATAACCCCTCCTTTTTTGTCTTACATGCTTTGAATGTAAAAATATTAAACATAGAACAGACTTTTTATAAGTAGAAAACTTCACATTTAGCTAGCTTGTCGTAATTTTACTATAATGCAAAAATTTGAAATAGAAAACTGTTTACAAACATAAAATTTCTGTCTTAGATATAACACCAGGTTACTGATCCGGTAGGTTCCAAGCATCTTTATTCATAAGTGTAAAAACGACGTAGAATAATATACAATTCATTAAATATTAGCATCAGTATCAGCGTTGTAGAGCGCAGTCTTTTATGTTGAGTAGAAAATATCGACGTGTTTTAGACAGACATTGCTCATCCATCATCAGGAATGGAACCGCATCATCAGAAACGAAATTCTTCAAAGCGAACTCCAAGTGAACATCGAGTGTTGACATTTTGTGCTAGTGTTCTTTATTCAGAGGTGGCGCCCCTATTGTCGAAAAGTATTTGGAAGTTGAGAAAAGGAGAACAAATTTGAAAAAAGGGGTAAGGGGACGTAAAATTAATGAGAGGATTTTAATGGGACCCTCCATGCAATACTGAAGGAGGGCGTAGATTTATGATCATTAATGAGATTATTTGATTGCTTATAAATTTAGAAAGCTATAAAACTTTAGAAAAATTCGAGTGACTTTCTCTTCTTATAATATAAATTCTTTCTTTTGAGTTCAAAGACGATATTTCTATTTTTCAACGCTAGAAGTATACTAATTCTTGTGTATGAATACAATCGTTCATATATCGGCAAGACAAAACCTTCCCTTAATTTTTGCTCAGACGAATCCAACAAATATGTCGAAAAGTTCAAATTCAAAGAAATTGCTATTAGTCTTCATTGCTGGAAGAATAATCGTAATGATATAATATCATAAATCAACACTCCCCCATTTTCAATTTTATTCTTCTTTTCTCAGCTTCCAAATATTCTCC
>QLNU02015360.1:20477435-20496283 GCA_006491805.2 Dysdera silvatica
TGCAGTTTAAAATTACTTTGCTCACTTTCATACAAATCGACACCCTACCGGAGGCGCAGTCAAGAGAAGGTTTTGAGGGTTGTGACCCCCATCGCAATGAAATTTTGTATATTTAACATATAAATATATGAGTTGTAGCTGTTATATTAATAATGGGGTTGTAAAGTTTAATTTAGTCAGAATTTAGAACTAGAAATTTAGAAGGAAAGAATTAAAATGATTCAAATATTTTATAATTAGGTTTGAAAATTTGAAGTTAGTTTACTTATTGATTAGATTAACTATTTGATTAATAATTTAAGAACTCTACAACCCCATTACCATTACATTCAATATCAAGTTTATTTATGGAGAACTGCAATGCAAGACCGTGAAAATTAAAGGGATGGATTAAGTATATTGAATGATTGTGTTTTACGTTAAATATAAAAAAAAATGAATATAGTTTTCTTTCAATAACAACAGGCTCAATTTAAAATGAAATAATAAAACAATTATTAAAAAAGTGATGATACTGCCTTTAAGTTAATATGATAAACATCACAATACCAAAACAGAAATTACCAGTCTAGATTTAACAGTTGTTCAGTTCAGGATTAATTAACTTAAAATGTTCAATTGGAAATTCTGAAATTTATGATTGGTAACTCCTAAACTTTACCGAGACGTCCATTATACCAAGTAATCGTTATACTGGTAAAAACACTAGGAAAGTAAATTAATTTAACACGTTAAACCTTTTTTTTAAAGGGGAGGCACCGTTAAAAATGAAAATTAAAGAAGTGGAAAGAAAAGGAGCTTTCATTAACATTATACTTAAGCTTTCATTCGTTGTTTTTGTGGAGACATCTAATTCGCTGACCAATCACATTTCGCCATCTTGTGACTTGGCGTGCTGGTCAAGGACTGCCAGAATCTTTGGTCGCCAATTATTAGCCAACTTCAACTTGGCTCATGTTATCGTTGGCTGACATGGCGTCCGCCATGTTAAAGAAAGGTGGCCACTCTGGCAGACCAGAACCCGACCGTGATCTGATTTTTGCAGATGTCCATATGTGTTATCTACAAGGTCTAATTTTAGCTCAAAGTCTAAACTTTGAGCTGATTTGTTTAACTTTCATGGTTTAAAAGGCGCCAAAGTTGATCAAAAATTAAACATCTTGCAGAGAGAAATTATAAAGTTTTGGATGCCCCGATAGGCCAAAATTATTTTATTTCTGTGTTAAATGTGGGCTTTTAAAAACTAAATATAATATGTAGAACAAAAACAAAAAGGTGGGTTAGTATGTTATGGGGGTCTTATATTTAAAAACGACTTAACGATTTAATTTAAGAACGTAAACGATTCTCATAATAACCAAATTTAATGTTCCTAAAAAAACAAAGTTGCAAAATTCTTTTTTTGTTATATGTCATGCTGGATCCTGGTTGAAGAAACTAATTTGATTGATTTGTATATCGTTGAGATGAGGGAAGCACTAACCGTTTTGGCACTGACACCTTTTAACTTTGTGGCATTTCTTTTAATGACTGGAATCTATGGAAACGCCTTGGTGCGTTTTAATCTTTTTGGCGTTGCTGTCAAAGAGGACTGCCAAAGAGGAAGGTTTCGCCACGTGAAGAACTCCAGCTCATCAATAGAACAATGGAACATGGTAAACACAGCGAATAGTTATCTTGAGGTACAATCTCATCTGGAACAAGCACATAAACAGCGGCAGAATAGTGAAAAAAAAAAAAAAAAAAATTTGTAATATCAAAACATATAATATTTATATAGTGAGAGAGAGTGTGTTTTTTTATATATTTATATGCTCCTGGGTGTTTAGATATAATTTATTTATTTGTTTTTAAAAGAGAATTTTCAAATTTCGTCCTAATGTAGCTCTGTAACCCCTCCCATTAAGCCTATAACCCTCCTCTTATGAACTTTCTGCCTATGCCACTGCACCCTCCCCACCTCTGGGATACTTACTGAATCCGTGAATGCCCTCCACCTGCCAATCATAAACTTTTATGCTCCGAAGGTTCCTTTATTTTCACTCATGTTTTACCGCCCAAGAATTCAAAAGTCTGTCCTGCAGGTAAATAATAAATAGCTTGATAATAAAAGTTAGTATCGAAAAATTACCCTTGATCCAGTAGCGTACGCAGAAAATTCCTAAAAGGGGTTGGTTCGAATGAGAAGGTTTACCTCTATATCATAGCTTTCGGTAGATCTATTCAGGGGCGGACTGGGCCGCCGGTCAACCTGCTCTCGGTCCGGGGAGCCCTCATGGGCTATAGGACTCGCGCCCTCCGATAATCCAAGGTATGCGGACCTTTATGCAAAGGCTGCTACCGTGGACGGAGAGACTGTTTCTGCTCCAATTTCACTATCCTTCTTAAGCCGCTTCGCAAACATATATCTGGCAACGGAGTAGCAACTGTCTTGGGACTCTACATGCACTTCATCCAGAGCTCGGACATTTCTACCTAAAGTTAGTGTCAACACACACATCTCCAATAAGTTTACGTTTTTTCTTACAGACCATGGCCCATTCCAAAAATATCTTCATCGGTTCAAACTCAGAGATTCACCTCTCTGCCTTTATGGTGCTATTGGAGATGCGGACCATTGTGTTTTTGACTGCAACTCAACCATCCAATTTCACCTTTCAAGACCATCATTCGAAAACCGACCAACCTGGTTCACTGCGTTGATGGATAACTCCCGATCACAATTTTTTCTTGGTCGATGTATTTATTAGTTTTGCCTCCGAGGTTGTCTCCCAGTGATTCAGCGTGCGGCTATATTCCTCCTTTTCATCGCTTGGGTTTGGACTTCCATTGCTTTTGAAACCCTTGTGTATCTCGCCACTAATTTTAATACCTACTATTACCATGTTTTTAAACTTTGGAACGATTTACAATCTGACTGTTTTACTAATCCAGCAGTATAAGTGTTTATTGTCCCTTTTATTCCCACTAAACTGGGCATTGCTTTATTTTTAACTGTTGGACTTATATATTGACCCGTATTGTTTTGCAACTCTCTTTATCTTCGTTACCGTATCCATTTACCTATTACTGTATTTACTTATTTTTTTATTACTACATTCTATTCTGATATATTATTACTGTATATATTATGCTTGTTTACATGATTTATACAACTCTGTAACTAACCAATCTCTCGGGTACTGTTTACGCACATGGAAATTTCACATTCTTCCCGACTGAAATATCCTTTTGGCTTTCTTTTGGAAGAACTAGCCATATAACCTTTTGTAACCATATCTGTCTTGACCGAAATAAAGGCTGTCGGTTGGTCTGGGTGGCCTGTGGGCCTCCTCTGGGGTGGGAAAATTTTCTCCCGGTCGTCCAAATCACAGCTTCAGAGCTTATGGTAAGCCGGTTGACCTGGGTCGTGCAAGATATGCGCCCTTTGACCATTGTTAATATTCTCCCAATTTCCGGGGTATGGCCCACGAATCCCTTTCCGTATTCTTATGTTTTGATCGATTCTGAATTATGACTGTGGGCGCCGGCATTTTGGCCGGGTCGCAGGACTTGTATTTCCATTTACCATGGAAAAAATTTAATAGGGAGAATTCAAGTATTATGTAAGCACCTTGTGGGGGGTTGCTGTTTATTTTCATAGTTTAGTTTATTTTCACTGTTAATTTTTGCTTACGGTGGGAGGGGAGGAAGGGAATAAAATGGCCGAAAGTCAATGTTTCGCTTTGTAAATAGCTTGCCAAAAATTCGACATTCTCGCCAAAAACTGGCGACGGACAAATTTAGGAAACTAAATTCAAGGGGCGAGCCAAACTTTCAAATACAATTTTCATTGGCTCGAAATTGTTAACTTCCACATTTCAGAGATGCAAAGCGAATAAGATAACCAGTTTCTTGATAATACAGCCCAGATGCAGTCTATTGGACAAAACGTTCATTATATGTTTAACTTTCCTTTTTTGTCCAATCACGCTTTGTTATTTGTTTATAGCCATAACTCCGTGGTTATTTATTTCCGACCCCCCATGTAAAGGGTCATTATGGTCCATATTTCACAAGGATCACCGCTATATACTTTTGATCCGGTGTTTTCGGAACACCCTGTATTTTCCATTAAATTTTAGCATAAATATTGGAAAATAATTTAAATTTCATTATATTTGATAATCGATAACTGTATCTTAGATATATGCGGAAATAAGAGATATTTTTTATTTATTAATTTTTTAAGACAAACACATAGGGTAAATCCGGGTTACATGCTTCATGCGGTATAGATTGCTCACCCTAGTTCTGAAACGGGCTGTGGGATGACACTGCAAAAAATACCAAAGGTGCGCCATTTAGTATTTGAAGCGTGCCTTTTGTTTTTAAATTAACAAATATATAAGGTGAGTTAGAGTTTATTATGAAATATTTTCGTGTGCTATCGTATTTTATACATTACAGTCAAGACTTTAACGATGTCAGTGGATTCCCTGTTTGAGCGAAGCATAGTCTTAGTATAGAGAGGTTTCATTGTTATTTCGCCATGTTTGAATTCAAGATCAGGAAGGCGTGGGGTGAGGCATCTATACCTTACAAATTGGTATACATGCCGCAGTTAAAATCAGGGACATATGCCGCGCGTATTCTTTCGGATGTTAATTTTAATTTTGAGAATTTTTTGTTATTTTGCACCAAATGCCGTTAAATATAATCGCAAATCCTAGTCAAATGTCTCCAATTTAATTATAATTTTCTTTTCTTACAAATCCATAAAAATATCATCAAAGTTTTCAAAAAATCCGCCAAATTCATGAAAAAAGGCTCTCCAAATTCGTTTTTTGCCACCATTATTGAGACTGGAACCACGTGGCGGCGGCGGAGGTGAGAGGGTGGGGTTACAGATCTTTTGGTTACTATAAAAGGGGGTCGCGGATTACTTGGCTACTATAAAAGTGGGTCGCGGCTTGAAAAAGGTTGGGAACCACTGATATAGACGATATAAACAGAAAAATTATAATGTTATGTCACAAATTTTATGCGTCTAGATGTATATGTATATATTTTTTTATGTGAAATGTTTGTCGCTAAGGTTATATTACAGGAATCTATTTGTTATGTAGTTTCATATTGAAATACAGATTTGCATTAAGTACATGTTTGACTTAAAATGTTGATTTTGTACGTGTTTTTTTTTTTGTTTTGTTTTTTTGTTTTGATAAGCACATGTTTTATTCGCAATAGATGATATGATTCATAAGGTTGATAGATGTCACTAATGATCAGTCGATAGAGGTCAAAGTTTAATAGAGCGTCATTGATCTTGCGACTACTGTTAATTTTGAAATAATTATTTGTTGTATACTTCACTTACCCTTGTATTTGATAAGTCTGAATAAAGAATTTGATTTGAAACGATAGATTTGATATTGTGAAGTATGTATACTGCAACATGACCTGTAATGGAACAAGCACGGTTTATTTACGTGCCCATAGAGCTTGCGGAGATCAGGGTTTACGTATATACAGGGTGAGTTCAAACCACCGCACTAGAGAAACATTTTTGAAATAGCCATCTGTTCACTGATTGGACTAGTTTCACCAATAGGCGCTAACGAGTAACTACTGGGTTGTTTATTTTTCCGAGATAACCTTTTCATTGGTTCTATACTATCAGAAAAAGGGTAAGCCCAATTTGGCGACTTTGCAAGCTGTCTTCACCGTGTTACGAACAACGAAAATAAAATTTACAATATTCTTACGCTCGGTGATAAACAGTTTGTTAGAATTGGCGGCCTAACGCTATTTTTTAAATCTCTCCTTAATTAATAAATATAAAAAACCTCAGTTTTTAAAAATTATGTCCAATTTGCCTATCCTAACGGTGGGGAAGGGTTCGGTTCACCCAGGTTTTAATCACCGCGCATTTTTTTATCATGGATACTCTGACAGTGTTGAAATAAAACTCCCACCACTCTAACTTTCTATAGGTAAAGCTCATACAATCCTGTAAATTTCTTGAATTTGAAAGGACGTTTCGCCCCACTACAGTATTGATAATTGTTATTATCTGATTGATGATATTACAACTAATCAATGGTTATATAAAGCATCTATGTTTTTTATTATTATTTTGTTTTCTTTTGTGTGCGGGGAGGGTAGGCAAGCAGCCCAATCAGCGCTCCTTTCATAAAAGTTATTACAAAGTGCCAAAGCAAGTTCAGAGGCCATTTCAGCAACCTAGTAGTAGTATTTTATCTCTTGTGTTTAAAACCGCTTGGTTGCTGGGAGAGAATAGCTTCGCTTAATGTCGACCCTTGAATATTTGGTAGTTGTAACATAAAACCATTTGTGGCCAGTACCAGGAAGGTGTTGGTGAGGTCATAACCCAATCGACCCTTTTGTTTTCCTGTATACAATTAAATTTTGATTGTCGAAACTCTCCCCGCTTCTTAGTACACCCATAACCCCTTATAAAATGTTTGCGTACGTTACTGAAACATTGTATTTTCTTTCACTTTATCAGATACACTGAACAAGACACGTTATTGAGTTCCCATAGGCATGCGCAGAAAGTTCGTAAGGGGGCTATAGGACAATGGGGCTTACAGAGCTACAGCTCAAGCATATTCCTATATCAAATACAAAAATTTCATCCAATGGGGGTTATAACCCTCATCAACACCACCCTGCGTACGCCAATGCGGAATCACCGTCACAACAGTTTCAAGATTCTTATCAAAAATAAAAGATACGCCTATTAATTATGCCAGGGCCTGGACTTCACCCTATGTTGCCCCCTCCTATACTTCGGTCTTTATAAGAAGGCTAAATTTGAATATAATATTCAACTTTTCTTGAATTTCTCAAGTTATTACAGGATTTGGAAAGATGGGGGGAAGCGTGTAGGTACCGGCCCCCCTTGGAGAGATAGAGAGGATTGCCTCATTGGAGGAATTTTTAGGAGATTGGCTCGTATTTACATTACAGACTGAGAAAATCAGGAAAACTCACAAGTAACCCCTCCCCCACTTCCTCGGAGCTCACATGCCGAATCTAACGAATTTAATTGAGCTTAATGTAGACACATTAAAATCCTTAATGTATGAAAATTAGCAGCTATATTCCCATGGAAATCGAGAAATTAAATATTAAAATGTAGTTAAAATAGCGCCAATTGCAACCCTTTGTGCAAACGAGATAGCTAGTGGTCGAAAAATGTGAAAAAGCGAACGCGGGATGTATTCTAAAAGTTTAGAATACGTTCAGTAATACAGAGCTGGCGTTAACTTGTTAAATTTAAACGTATTAGATTTTGAAGTAGCTGTAAAGTTATTTTTTTCTCTATTCGTTAAATTGAAGTTCTATATTCTTTTTATTTTATTTCTGAAAGTCATAGCAGAAAACAAATTACTTTAATTTTTATAATCACATTGCAAGTTGCAATTCAATTCGTGCATAAGAGAAGCATTCATTTTATTTCGAATTCCGCACGTGAATGTTTTCGTGAAATAATGTCAGCCAAACTAGTTTGTTTACTTTCGAAAATTGCATTTAAGAGTTTGGCGAGCTTTCTTGGCGAATGCTATAGATTACAATTCAATTCTGTCTAATTTATTATATGCGTAATCAGTTTCTAGCAAAAATATGAAATCATTCCGTTCAGTCTATTCTGTGTTGAATAGTCATAAAACCAATAATTAAACTTATTTTCTTGGAACGAAATACTGCCGTAATAAATCTTATACTAATTTGGCTTAACAAATGGAATATCTCGCCAAGTGGGCGTGTAATCTTAAAAAGAAGGTTGGCCTCCCCTAACCCATGATTGGCTGAATCAACAAACATGGTCCGCTCGAAAAAATTAAAAAACGCCTCTAAAATTCCGTTTTTTGACCCAACAATGATTTGCAAATGGGCTTATAATAACATAAGGATTTCAAAAATGTATCGGAGGTGCGGAGGATTAAATTCACTCTGTATATGTATATGTATATTTATATGAGGGGAAAGGGCAACAGAGGGATTTTTGAGATTTCGGACTTCGATTTAGTTTTCAGACCAGAGTAGGCAAGCTGGAGCAGGCTCCACCCTTAGGGTCGCGGAACGAGAGAGGGGATAGAAGATAACATATCCCTCCATTGACCTTCTGCGGAAAGCAATATGCCGATAAGATATTTAACCTAGACTTCAATAACAGTTTCGTAGTTGGATTTAAACCGAAAATCTCTTCTTTAACGTCAACGTTTATCACCACAATCTTGAAATGTGGAAGACAGTACGAGTTTACATTTCAAAGAGAGACGCTTAGCTACAAACCAATTGGGATATCGTATAAGTAAACATGATGTCGTAGTAAATATAGAAGGACGCCCCACGTTTATCACAAAGGAACTATTAATTTTCCATTGCGTTGTATAATTTTATATTAGTTGTATATTGTTTTGTTTTATAAATGTTAAATATATATTTTAAAATAAAATACAACCTTTGCAATCCAGGATTGGTATTATAAGAAATAAAATACTAAGCTTTTAAGCTAATGGTCGTTGTGGTTTTCGAAGTAGTTCCTTTCGGAATTGGGACATTGCTTCCAACGTTTCTGACTGTTTTGGTAACAGCCTGAGAAAGTCTCCGGAAGGAATTACTTAGACAGAGACAATTGTTTGTTTGATTTTAACGGCTCAAGGAAAGCAAGGGTCATGCTGCGCCGGGACCTACTGTTTTCCGAGGAATCCGAACCTCTCAAGGCCTAGGGAACCAAACTCCGGACTACAGTGAGCAATTAGTTGGTAAGTGTTCTTTTTTGGTACAATTGGAAGTCCAACTCGGGATAATCGCACTGCACCACCACCAGAAGGCCAGATGGGAACAAGTGCCATTAGTTTATTATTAGTTTGTAAGCTTAATATTTTATTTCTATAGTGCCAGTCTTGAAACCTTTATGAAAAAGGCAGTATATGTAATCTATTATTCATATTGTGTGGATTAATCGTAACAACAAAAACGAACTATAATACCATTTTAATCCTTTATTTGATATCTTTAAAAATACAACAATGTATCTTTTTAAAATAATCTTTTTCATTATTATGTGCTAGATAATAAGTAAATAAGCAAAAGCAGCATATTGGCTACGTGAATGAAATAACTAATAGCTAAATGGAATTCGGAATAGGAATAAATAATAATTTTTTAGGCGATTTGCAACTACTAACTTTAAAGCAAATAGTTTACATCATATCAGGAGACAACTATTGATCCTTAAAATAAATTAAATTAAAAACTGATCAAAATGAACCTAGTTAAAACAGATCAAAACATATTTTTTAGCATTTCCTTACATGGTGTAATTATTTTAAGCTAAATCAAATCTACAAATACATTTTAACTTAAAACAAAAAAAAAAAGTATAATATGGGCTTGCGATTAAAATAATGTATTTGCAGTTCCATCCATATTTGAATTCCATGGATCAAATGGTTCCATCTAATTCAGAATGTGACAACACGATAAAACATTTATTAGCATTTAGAATAGACAACACACAAATGACAATGTCTTTATTCCTTTTCTTTGACATTTAAATTAGCTTATTCGCTGTTTGTGCTTTTCCCGCTAGTTGGAGCTCCACGTCAATGTGTTCTAGATACTGACAGAGTTGACGACGCCGAGGATCCAACCTCACACCCCTCACCATCAGCCTTTATTTAGTTAGATGCCGCCATCTCCCCAAGTCCGCTGTCGCCAGACATGGATGATGGGGCGCTCCAGAGAGGATCAGAACGGCGACCAAAGCGCAGTCGAAGGGATGGTGAGCGCCCTCCTTTGCGTTCCATTTGATGAGCGTAACGAGTGGTGGCGCCAGGGGAGAGACCTTCATTCCTCAGCAGAAGCAATTCATACAGTTCACGCAAGTCTGGAAAAAGAGGGAAACCCAAATATGGGATATAGAATTATCAGAATTCGAATGGTGACACAGAGAAAACGAAATCAATCATTAAATCTGAGGTTAATTGTTAAAAATATACACGATGTATAGTAGTACAGGAATTTTCCTTAATATAAGCCATTTTTTTTTCTTCAGTATAGATTGTAAACTTTCAGCAATTTTCATAGTGTTCCCCGTTATCAAGCTACAAAGTGTTATAGTATATGAAATGCATCCCACCACGCACAAAGAAATTTATAAAAGAATTCATTATTTTTTTTTTTTTTAGTTTTAAATCCTATGATTACTTTTTGATAAAATGAATAGTTTTATAAAATATATGGGACATACTTTATTCATTGCGTATTTACACTTATGGGAATTCATGTATTACTTTTATATAAATAATAATAATTTCATTTCAGGCGTTTTATAATGTATGGTGTATTGGGTGTTTTAGTAATATTAATTACACATAGAAGTAGAACACAGGTTACGAAATTAGATGTATTACTAAAATTATTTGTAATAAAATAACTTTACCTCACACCTCCTGCGCAAAAATCAAAATTTCACACTGTTTTTAGAAAAATAAATTATGAAAATTCGGCGTCACAATTTATACAATGTAGTTATTCAGAAATGAAGATGACTTTCTTACTATTAATTAAATTAGTAA
This sequence comes from Dysdera silvatica, assembly GCA_006491805.2. Classification (NCBI taxonomy): domain Eukaryota; kingdom Metazoa; phylum Arthropoda; class Arachnida; order Araneae; family Dysderidae; genus Dysdera; species Dysdera silvatica. Next base: position 20,488,031 of record QLNU02015360.1, read on the forward strand.
AAGTACGAAATATAACTGCAAAGAAGACATGAATTATAAAATAATTTAATAGCTTTACAAGTTTACTTTGATTCAGAACATTCTGTACCTGCTTTAAATAAACGAAATAGATTTACTAAACAAGTACAGATAGTGTATTGTAAAATACAATCGTTTAGTACAAAGCAGTCATAATACATCTTTGAATAAATAGTTTATTATTCACACACATGTATGAGATTACGTAGGATATATATACATATATATATATATCCTATGTAATCCCATCTACATGTATGTGTGAATAATAAACTATTTATTCAAAGTACATTTATTTCAATTTCAAATAAAACTCTTTAGTTTGGAATGAAAGATCAATACGGATCTATTGTTTGCATTGTCGTCCATTCAACAATAAATGAATGAGAATGGGATTACCCTATAATCATTTCTGTATTTCACATAAAATAAATTTTAACACAATGGATATAGTGAATTAAAATTTAATGATGAGATAAAATGATATAAGGTTTGACCCATTTTTGCAATCCTTGAAAACTTCAGCAGTTGTTGGTATTCTCTATAAGCAAGCATATCAATCACAAAGCAGTTTTTATTAAAATTTAAGTTTGCTATTTTAATCCGTTTTTACAAGAATTTGTTTGCGTTCTTAGGGCGCAAGGATAGCAAAGACTATACTGCGCCGAGACTTACAGTTTTATGAGGACTCCGAATCTCGGTCGCCAAGGAAACTACACCCGGATTACGATGGGCAGAAATATAGCACGCGTTCTACAATACTATTGAAAGTCGAACCCCAGTTAATGGCACGATTGGCAAATGCGTTGCCACTACCCCATATTATGGCAGTGGACCTGCATTTTCCTGAGAAATCTGAACCTTTTGAGGCCTAGGAAACTAACTTCGGACTACAGTGAGCAATTATTCGGTATAGTTTTTCCCCCTTTACCGTTGGAAGTCAAACCAGTATCAGTGGCAAGCTAGATGGACGCGTTACCACTACGCCACATTATGGCAGTGTACCTACATTTTTCGGAGGCATCTGAACTTTTTAAGATCTAGGAAACTAACTCCGGACTACAGTGAGTAGTTATTCGGCATTTCCCCCCTTCTTCACCGTTGGAAATCGAACCCGGATCAATGGCAGGCTAGGTGGACGCGTTACCACTAAGCCACATTATGGCAGTAGACCTACATTTCCCGAGGAATATGAATCTTTTAAGGCCTAGAAAGCTAACCCCGGACTACATTGAACAATTGTTCGGCATGGTTTTCCCCCACTTCACCGTTGGAAGTCAAACCCGGATCAGTGGCAGACTAGGTGGACGCGTGACCACTATAGAGTCTTGCAAAAATTTTAAAAATTAAATAATATATAACATTCAATTTCGCCTATTTGAAATTTTTGAACGTCTTGCAGAAATAACGCGCAAGATGTGTTAAGTTCTTTGCTGCATGCAATACCTTGCTATGGTTTTGTTTCCTGCATTATTTAAAAAATAATAAAACATTCCCTTTTTTAATAACAGAGAATTAAACTTTTCTGAAAAAGCCACGAAGCTGCCGTTTACAGAAATTAAGACATGTTAAATTATCTAAAAATCTGCGCAAGATTAAACAACATTGTTAATGACACTATACACCTTTGAAATATAACCTTAAATCAAGAGAAAAAAATACTCCTGATGTTTGCAGTGTACCAAAAATCTCAATGATATTATCCGTATCACCAATGATGAGATAAGTCCAGGCGAACCTTATTTACTCCCGAGTTCAAAATATCAAACAGTTGGGCGAGATAATCTTTTCAGAGATTAATATAATTTCTTTCTCTGAGAGAGATATGTGTATTTTTTTTTTTTTTTGGTCATATATGTTAAGAAAATTTTAGCCGTACGGTGACGTTTAGATAACGCATTTATTTATCTTACGAAAAACTGGGTGGTTTGAATTCCGTTGGTTTCTAGGGCTTGTCATTTTTTTCACCAATCCGTATTTTGGGGCAGGGTGGATTAAGACCATAGTGAGCCCCAGGGCACACAGGCAAAGATGAGCCCCTACCACCACCTTCCACCCCGTAGTGCATGAACAAAGCTCACTCCACAAGACTCAACAATGCACTGAGAATTTTAAAATGTTATTAATTCCGGTATTTTATACAGTAAGTAAATAAACAGTCTACTCGCAAACTTGTACTTTTAGAGCTTTGGTTGCAGCAAATTTTTTAATAATGTCTGCTGAATTATATTATAAACTTTCACCAGTTAAAGCATGACAGAGCATCACCTTCCTACTTCAAGTTTGGACATACTGGTGTGGCTGCATTGTTATCTTGCTGCGTTGTGCTCCACCTTGCTGTCATCTGTTATGAGTGACCTGTTAAAACTTTTCGTTCATAACTTCAAGAAAAGTTCTGCAAGGGGGGAAGAGCTGTATTGACCCAGCCATTTGAGATATGTCATTTGCCTCTTGACTATATCCCCTTTCGAACTCAGCCATAGCATGAAGATTTACTGATCTACACTCCGTCCATACAACTCGAATTTCTAACATAAAATTACAGTCCCTGGATCTGGGTTGACATCTGGAATCCGACCTTTGACATGTGTGAACCAGATCCGGGGATAGGATGGTAACAGTGACTTGAGACCAGAGAGGGGCCTGGACGCCGAGAGGTAAGCTACCATTAGACAGCCCTCTCTGGGCTTCCTGTACGTAGAGAACAGAAAGTTATTTTCGATGAATAAAATGTGATTTTAAATTAATTCTTCCAAGCGTCAATTGCCTGTCTCGAATTTTACTAGCTACGTTACACTTAATTAAATACTGTGTTGTATTTTTCAAACAGCCTTCTATTAGTATTTTTAAATTGTGACGGCATTCTAAAAGAAATGAATACTCTAAAGACTTAAAGACTGTAATTGTAGCTTTAAGAGAAGTTTGCTCTAAGGCAAGTGTAGCTCGTGATTTCAATCTATCCAGACAAATTGTAAGTGTGTGGAATAAAGTTTTCAATAACAGGGGAACTGCATCTAATAATCCTATGTCCAGACGGCTACGAAAAACGTCCAGCAGAACTGATAAAATGTTCAGAAGAGAATCTATGGCTAATTTCTTTCTAACTTCTATAGACATAAAAGATGATTTACAGGAAAATTATAAAGTTAAAGTGCAGGTTTCCACCATAAAAAGACGTCTAAATGAAACAAATTTAGATGGTCGCCGACCAAGCAAGAAGCCTCTTATATCTAAAAAGAATAGAAAGGCTCGACTTAGTTTCTCCCCAAAATATCGAAACTGGACTTCTAAGAACTGGTCGTATGTCCTCTGGAGCAATAAAGGTAAGTTTAACCATTTCTTATCTAATGGAATTCAGTATGTTCAGCGCTTTCAAAACAAAACAAACGCTGTCAAATATCAAGTTCCAACCAAAAGAGCATAGTGGAAAAAGCGTTATTGTGTGGAGGTATTTCTTCCGCCATTGGGTGATCTTTAGTTTGTGTTGGTGGAAACATGGATCGCTTCAAATATTGTGATATACTTAAAAATCATAAGCTACACCATACCAAGTGGAAAATTCACGCTCGTTGGATTTCCCAACATAACAATGACCCAAAACACACATCTCAACATGTCAAAAGTTTTTTGAAGCAGAGGGAAGTGCAAGTATTTGTGCAAGTGCTAGTCAAAGATCAGACTCAATCCAATCGAGCACATGTGGTCAGAACTAGACAAACGTGTCAGACGCCAAAACTACACAAATAAGGATACCTTTTTCGATGTACTTCGTTGTGAGTGGAGAAATATTTCTCAAGAGCACATTGTACATTTAATCGGCGCAATGTCAAAAAGATGCACGGCTGTTATTGATTCCAGTGGCTATCCAACCAAATATTAAACACTGAAGTGTTTTTTACTTTTAAGTTATCAGTCAAAACAAGACTGAACTATAAAAATAACATTTGTCAAAATACTTATGATCCAAGAGATTTCGATCAAGTATAATTTCTATTATTACAAGCTTTGAAATAAATGCTGTTTTATATATTTTTAAATATATATTCATTTACTATTAGTTTATTTTAATTCATAATAAAATATAGAGTAAATAAAATAATTGAACAAAAACTGTTTATCAAAATACTTATGAGCGCTACTGTAACAGTTAAATCAACGGGTGGCTTTTAATTCCATGCAATAGCCAAGTCATGTCACTTACCTAAGCAATTATCAGTACTTAAGTCTAGAACGTGCCTTTAAACCATCACTGCTCTTATCAGTCCATTTTATTCTTAGTCGATTTCCTTTCCCCAGACACATCTCTTTCCTCCTTTCTCGGAAAGATAGGGGAGGGGGGGGGGGGTCGCTCTTTTCTCTTAATATGTCTTCGTCTATCTTTTTCAATTAAGGTAATGGGCACAATATTAATATAACATGGGAGGTACCCATTTTACGCAGTACCCTTCCCCTAAGCCATACTTCACAGGGAAGATTGCCATCACCAATCACCTTAATTCTCTTAATAGCATTTTCGAATTTACACTTCCTTCCGTCAAAATGTTTCGAAGCTAGTGACAAATACGCAAAATGTCCAAGTTCGCAAGCAGGGCGTGTCGTCTGAATTGACACGCTGTCTGACAAAGTCTACAGACGCGGTTATTTCAAATCATTGCAAAGCGAATGGTTTCCTAAATGCTATGAAGCAAACCGTTCTGTCTGAAAATGTATCAGTTTCGGTTCCTCGAAAGCAATTTAGTTTGGAATAGCTTTAAACCAAGTTCCGTGGGTGGATGAATTACATATATGCAGACATGGATAATCGCAGTCTCCGAGCTGATAGCCGCCATTGCTCCATGGAACAGGGCTGGAGAGAGAAAAAATGGCACGTACTTGGTATCAACGAGTGTAAAATCTTGATTTTTTCCACAGTGGCCATACCCGTCATCTCTACGCCACGATACGGTTAATATTGCGCATCAAATATGCAATATTTATATTCACTCGGAAGCCTTACTTGATCGATGCTTTCGATTCTATTTCCGAAATAATTAGAGTAGGAAGTCAGTTATCGAAACTAATCGGGACGAAACCCGGCCCCAATAACCGAAAGTTCACATAATCGAACATTTCAATACGCATTAAATGGGATACGAAAATGTTTAATAAAAATCCTGTTCGTGTTTTAGGCTGAAAGGAGAGCTGCCATGTCATGCTGTGCCGAAGCCTAGAGTTTTCCGAGGAATAGGACCTCTGTTGCCGAGGGAACCAAACCGCTGACTACGCTGAGCGGAAAACGGCAAGCGTACCTCTGGAATCGAACCCGGGTTAACGACACTCTAGGGGACTGTGGTTAGCATTACGCCCCAATACGGCTCATAAAAACTAACATAGTGCTTATTTCTTATCAAAACTGTGCACACGTAATTAATTGATTCGCTTTTAATTCCTTAAAATCCTATATTATAAAATATCGATATTATCCTTATGATAATAACGGCCATAGTTTTACGCTTCTGGGATGATTCCACAGATCGTTGCTCCACTGTACAAACGAAGTGAGATGCATACGTAATTCGTATTTCATCCAGGAAATTATTTTGAAAGAGTTTAGTTTCATCTTGAGCCTAATTCTTATTTGAAAAAGTTAAACCATGGACAAACAAGTTTTATTTCGTCAAAGGGGGAACTCCCTAATTAACGAAGGATGGTTGTCCAAGAATTAATTTTAAAACTTGATTTCAAATACTCCGCGTTCTATAGATTTAAGCTAGAAATTTATTTACTCATAGGAGGCTGAGAAGAAGAACAAATATGCATTGCCAATTAAATTCAGTTTAAATTGAATTGATTATGAAAGAATTGACCATGCACACATTTATTCCTCTTCTCAGATTCTCATAAGTGCAAAAATTTTTAACTTAAATTTAGAAAACGCGATTCAGGAAATGCAATTAACTATAACTCTTATTATTTTCTTCTGAGACTCTTATAAACTGAAAAGATATTAGTTTAACTCTATGATACATGAAAGGTCAGAAATTAATTTCCAAGTTTTAATTTCTTGTGCATAATTGTAGAAACATGATATTGAGTCATAAAAAAAATTATTTAAAATAGTTACAAAAAATTATGAATTTATTCTCAATTAAAATTATTATATTTAATTAAGGTTATTGCATTTGATTAAAATTATTGCATTTACATTTAATTAAAATTATTATATATATAAATTGTGTCAATTCACTATTATAATAACTTCCATAAGTTTATGAAAATTCATTTAAAGTTTTACTTTTTTTGGAGTTGAAAATTATAAATCGTATATTTAGTTTTTTTAGCACAACTGTTAAATATGTATAATACGAAACATAACATATTTAATTCGCGCTACCTTTTTTTTTTTTTTCGTATTAACTTTTTTTAAACTAAAAATATAGTTCTCACATTTTCAAGTAACGAAATTTCGGTGGTAAAAGTCTCACTTGTAAAAATAAGTGAAAAAGTAAATATATCCAAAGCCGATGTTGTAGTATTTTGCGAGGTTGCAGGATCAGTATATCATACCAAGATAGCGAAATATTTGCCTTTATAGGGTCCCTACTTGTCTTTCCTCTTTGTCCTCTCATTCTCATATATACGCTTTTTTTTTTCTGAATCTCGTGTAAGAGAGCGAGATTAGAGTTGTTTTCTGATATTTGGGTGCTTCCGTCCGAAGACTCAATATCCGGACCCGAACGCTTTCGCACCAAGAAGTAAGTCGCATGCTCCTCCGGTGTGTATTTTTGTTACGATAGAAAAAAAAAATCTTATAAGTGAGGTAGATTCATCTTTTAAAACTTGAAATACTTTTCATTCACAAACCTACGAGTGAAATCGTATCACGAAGACGTTTAGAATGCTTACTGTTCTAATAACATAATTCATCATTTATCATCAACATCTCAATTTTATATGTAATATAATAACAAATAGAATTAAAAAATAAACGTGAGTATGTGTTTAAGGACATATATATATATATATGTGTGTGTGTGTGTGTGCGCGCGCGCGTGTGTGTGTGTGTGTGTGTGTATTGTGCATCCGAAAGTTTAGTTTCAATTTGATTTCTGTCTTTTGAAAAATAAATAATGCATTGTAAAATTACAAGATGATACCATTTTTACGCCGGCTTCATGAATCCTATCTTCTATAGAAAAAACGAGATTTTGCAGAATTGCTGGATTAGTTACATGTCTTTGCTTTCTTTCCTTTTTCGGCATTCTAATGAAGCATCTCCCAGAAGGAAGCTCGACTTTTATAGAGCCTTGATCAAAATATTAGGCACCATACTGAAATCCCTTTATTTTAAATTACTAATGTAACTAAATGTATGTAATGTAATTTGAACTTCTACTATGTATGCAACGTAAGCGTACGCAGAGAGTTCATAAGTGGAGGGTTATAGGCTAAATTGGGGGAGGGGTTACTGCGCTACAACTCACATATTCTTATGTTACATATACGGAATTTCATTGCAATGTTGGGAGGTTACAACCCCCATCAACACCACCCTGCTTATGCCAGTGGTATGTAGTCACAAGTAATTTCAACTTTTATTACATATGCAGTCATAAACAAATGAGGTGATTTTATGTAACACATCCGCATTTCAAGTCGAAAATTTAGGGTGCCTAATACTTTTGATCAAGGCTCTACTAGCTGTTTATGACATCAATTTCTTCATTTAAGCCCGCGTTTTATAAAATTTGCCTATTACTGAATCTGTTCGGCACTCTTGGAACAGGCATTTTTATAATTTTTTTATTTAAAAAAAATCATTAATTAAATATTAACAGTTGTGAATTTATAAACTCAAGCAACATGTGTTGCATAATAAAATGGATGCATTTAATATTTTTTGCATTATAATTTCTCCATTAGAGCTAAATAGCTTTCCTGACTAAACTCTTGGGGCATAATTTATATACAGTTGGACTCGATTATAACGAACATAAAGGGACCGGAGGTTTTTTCTTTAAAGCCATTATTCGACATAACCATGTATAGCATTCTATTATTCAATATAATATATGATATTGAATATAATATCTATCATTCAATATATTCTATTATTCAATATATTAATTATATACATATAATATTATATTTAGATGTTTAAATGTGAAAGAATAAAATCCTATTTAAATGAATAGATATGAAAATATGTATAACAAATTTCATAAAGAAAACCTGATTAAAAAATAGAATAGCTAT